>JAPTHA010000005.1:7563058-7575807 GCA_029814585.1 Gymnapogon annona | reverse complement strand
ACAGTACTATAAACAGTGAAAATACTATATATCAGTGTAAACAGTACTATAAACAGTGAAAATACTATATAACAGTGTAGACAGTACTATAAACAGTGAAAATACTATATAACAGTGTAGACAGTACTATAAACAGTGAAAGTACTGTACATCAAAGAGATCGTTGTGCAGTAAAATGGACCCTGTCCGTGTTTTACTTTCCTATGTACTTCAGAGGAATGGGAATGTCTCAAACTCATCCATAAGGGATGGAGCTGTGATTGATTTACACTCTTACTCTCTACTTTTGAGGGGTGTATTCAGCGCGTAGTGACGATGGTCAATATTGATTGGTTACATAATTTCACTGCAACACCATCGCTGTTAAAGTCCAACAGTGACCGGTGCGGAGGTAAATTCCACTGGACGTGACTAACTTTGGGTACCAGGGCTACCGATGGCTGTCACACCGGACCCCCATTGTTCTTCGACGCTGCTGCCTGGGTCAGTGTGCGGAACCGAGGAGTCAAGCAGGCCCGGTTCAAACTCCCAAAGCCCGGCTCAACACGCACCAGGCCGAATGATGAGCCGGGTCAACTAAAACACGGCCCATTCCTCATCCATGAATACGGCATCACTTCTGCATGGGCCCAAACCTACCGTAATAACCCCCCTCCATGAAAACAACCCAAAACCAACCAACTACTTTTTTGCTCACCCACCTGATTGAGTTCATTCTCCGCAGCTATCCTCAGATTCGGGTCAATGGTCCCTTTAAGAGCCTGGATTATCCTGTTGGGATCCATGTGTGTTCAGTTACACCGTTCCTTCTGTGTTTTTACTGTTATATACATGCAGGGCTAGCTAACGTAGACCTAAATTCAGCCAGGCGTTATGAATCTGCATCGACTACGGCCCGGCCAGAGAAAAATATTTACGACACCGAAACGACTTCCGGCCGCCGGCCTTCAAAATACGAGCTCCTCCAGCGGAAGACACGATTACGAAGTAGCAACATCGCGTTTATTGTGAAGGAAATGTCGTCTTTGTTGTTAGAATGTCACAAACTTGACAAAGGACGATTTCCACCGTTTTTTTTTACCGGCAACCGACTGTCGGTGGACGTAAAGAAAGGTAAACAGCCACTTTACGGTTTCCTTCCTCTTCTTCGTGGAAAAAACGGAACTGTGGGGTTTTTGCTTTTCACGTTCTGTCTCGACCTCCTCAACGCTGCCCTCTGTCTGCTCTGCATCATCATTGTCACTGATCAGTGAAGAGCATCTCATTTCTAAAACCTCTGTGAATCCTAATTTTTGTGTTATAAATTATATCCAATTTTTTTTAGGAATTCTTACTATGACTCTAATCACAAGCATAAAGATGAGACAGTAACAGGATTCATCAGGCTCAGATTGTCAGAGTGGTCCAGGAAGCATGAGATGTCTCTGCTGCCATCCCCAACATTTTTTGTGCCACAGACCAGTTTCATGTCAGACAATATTTTCACAGACTGGCCTGTCAGTTGTAGCAAATAAATACAGAAAATAAAATTATATGATTTCTTTTGGCTTTTTCCCTTCAGGGGTCGCCACAGCAAATCCAATTTGGCAGGAGTTTTTTTTTTTTACCCCGGATGCCCTTCCTGGCACAACCCACTGGACCCTCATCCTGGGAATTGAACCCAGGTCCCCATACGCACCAGCCAGGTGACTTACCAACTGAGCTATTGAGCTATGCAGCTGGAGGAAATAAAATTATATGATCTGCATAAAAAGGTGGTGGTGGTGGTGGGGGATGTAAAAACAATAATAACCATGAATCCACTCTGCATGTAACTTTATTTGCAGCATCCTGTAATACCAGACCAACAACATAACATAAGTAACAGCTTCTCTTTTACCTGCAAAAGAAACTTTACAGAGACATTTCTCTTTTGTTCATTTTTCCATCTTGGGGGTTTCAATTTAGGGGTAATGTATTATGTGTTACCAGTTAGAATAGCCATTTTAAGAAGGTAGCAGATGTGAACAAGGCAGCATCTTGACATGCGTCAAGAGTGAGACACGCTGCAGAGAGAATCCAATCATTTCCTAAATTAAAATGTCGTTCTGAATCAATAACAAATAAAACAGACATGACTACTGGGTAAAGTTACACCCAGGAGTGTTCAACCAATAACATTATCTCTGCAGTGACATACTGTGGATGTTCTATCATTTCATCATAGCCTATTCTATCACTGTTCTACGCCGGGTTCTGTTGGGGGAGCGGCATCACGGATAGGGACTGTAGGCATGTGGACAAACTGGTGAAGAATGCCAGTTCTGTGCTGGGAAGGAGGCTGGACCCTGTAAGAACGGAGCGCAGATCAGAAGGAAGCGGCTGAGAATACTGGACAATAAGACACACCCCTCCACCACATTCAGACAGGACAGAGCAGCAGCAGCAGTGCGAGGTTTGTTATGCCGTGTCTTGTATTCAATAAAAACACACACACGGTCAGCGTGGGTTTATGCCCAGAACTGTTTACTGAAAAACTCACTTCCTTATTTTCTTACATGGTCTTCTGGGTAACCTATCGCCCAGTGCATCATGGGTATTGTAGTATACAAGCAATAACAACACATCTCCCCCCTTAAGAAAAGAACTGAGCTTTTACCCATCTTTAACCCAACTCAGACTATGACTATGTCTATGACCTAATGTACCTTGCATTACCTTACTGTAACTGCTCTGTTCTACTTTCAAATGAGTCTCTTGGGGGACTGAATCGTGTGCTTTGGCCTGCACGGTGTTTTAGCAGGATAGTTTTGGACACTTGTTTGGACTTCCTGTTCCACTAAATGCTTCAGGTTGCTGTCTCCGGCTCGCGGTGTTGTGTCGAGCTGCTCCACTTCTGTTAGGCTAGATCTTTGTGGCTTGAGATGAACACGGTTTCTTCTCACAGACCCTCCATGCTCAATTTGGACTTCATAAGAGCGTGGTGCCAATTCTTTTAGCACCGAACCATGCAGATTCCAGATGCCTGTCGCATAATCTCTGATCCTGACTTGTTCTCCTGGCTTTAGTTCCCGCAATTTCTTTGCTCTTTTGTCGTGTTGCTGTTTTTGTTTCTCTTTGTATTTTTCTTTGTCAATTTGGATTTTGTGTGCTCCTTTTGGTGTCAAAAGATTCTCATGCATTGGTAGATTGGTTCTCAGGCATCGTCCCATTAGCATTTGGGCTGGGGACAAGCCATTCTGCAGTGGCGCACTCCTGTAGATCATCAGGCTGTGATGAAAATCTTCCTTTCCATCATGCGCTTTCTTCATGAGACCTTTGACAACTTTAACTGAGCTTTCTGCAAGGCCATTGGACCTAGGATAATGTGGGTAGATGTTATGTGCTGAAAACCCCATTTGTTTGCAAAGTCTGCAAATTCACTGCTTGAGAACTGTGGGCCATTATCCGATATCAATTCACATGGGACTCCATGTCTTGCAAATACAGTTTTCAGGAACGCAATGACAGTCTTGCTAGATGTTGTTTGCAAGGTCGCGACCTCAGGATAGTTTGAGAGGTAATCTGTCGCCACTATATGGCTCTTTCCATGGCATTCGAACAGATCCACTCCTACTCTGTAGAATGGTCTACCTGGCACCGGGTAAGTCATGAGTGGTTCTGCCTGCTGTTTTGATTGGTAAGTCAAGCATACTTCACATGTAGCTGTAGTCTGGCCAATGTCTTGGCTCATTCTTGGCCAATACATGACTTCACGAGCTCTGCGTTTACACTTTTCCTCCCCCAAGTGCCCTTCATGTATGTTCCTGAGCATGTCTTTGCACATTGAAGACGGGATTACAAACTTATTTCCCTTGAACACAACGTTGTCGACCACCGTCAGCTCTGTTTTGCAGGTCCAGTAGTCTTTAACTCGTTGTGGACAGTCGCTCTTGTGCTCAGGCCAGCCTTGTTTGATCATCCTCATAAGCTCTTTCAATGTCTCATCCTTTTCTGTTTTTTGTTTGAGTTGTTCTGTTCTTTCATTTGACACATGAAGTGACCTCATGATCATACATTAGGTTGCGACTAATGGTGTGTGGTCTGTCTCTGCTTCTACAGTTTGCCCATATACATACTGGTGGAAACGTTCACAAGCATAAGTGGTGGCCAACAATTCCTTCTCAATTTGCGCATAATTGACCTCAGCACTGGTGAGAGCTCTCGACGCGTAGGCCACTGGCTGCCATGTTTCCTCGTGCAATTGTAGAAGGACGGCTCCTAAGCCATACAGAGAAGCAACAGCGGAGATTCTTGTTTCTCGTTTAGGATCGTAGAACCTAAGCACAGGCTCTGAGATGAGTACCTTTTTCAGGTTCTGAAAACACTCCTCTTGCTGTTGTAGCCACATCCACTCATTTTTCTGCTCCAGCAGCATCCTGAGTGGGGCAGAGATAGTTGACAGCTGGGGTATGAACTTAGCTAGGTGCGTGACCATCCCTAAGAACCGTCTCACCTCATCCTTGTTCTGGGGCCGCTCCATATTGGCAATGGCTGACGTCTTTCTCGCGTCAGGATCACCCCTTTTTCCGACACAACATCTCCGATGAACGTCAGTGACTTGACTGCGAATACACATTTGTCTCTGTTTATCTTCAGGTTGACATTTCGGGTACGCTCAAGCACTTGTCGTAGCCTTGTGTCATGTTCCTCTCTTGTGGATCTCCACACTATGACATCATCCATCATGGTTGTGACTCCTGGAATGTGCTTGAATACGGTGTGAATAGTCTTGTGATAGACCTCTGGAGCCGACAGGATGCCATATGGAAGATGGAGGAATCGGTATCTTCCTTCTGGTGTGTTACACATACAGAGTCTTGAACTAGCGTTATCGAGCTTCATCTGCCAGAACCCCGAAGACGCATCAACTTTACGGAACCACCTGGCTCCTGCGAACTGTGACATAATTTCCTCACAGGTTAGCAACTTGAAATGCTCTCGCTTGACTGCTTTATTCAGATCTCTAGGATCCAGACATATACGTAATGCTGCATTTTTCTTTTGTACGATGACCAGGGAACTTGTGGTGTTTGTGGGAAAGGGTGTGTTGTTTGTATTTTTGTTGTGGGGATTATCTGGCGGGGTTGGTGGGCGCGGCTTTCTTCTGTGCAGGGAACGTCACAGCCCTCCGCACCTGCTACGCATCGCATCATCAGGGATGGCATTTAAGGAATGTTGGAGGACTCCTTCGGTGCAAAAGTATTGATCGTTCTGCATGCGATACTTCGTCAGGGCTCTAGTTGTGGTGTGAGCAAATGTTTGTGTGGTTGTCTTTTTACCTGGTGAAATAACCTTTTGGTGTTTTTGTATGTTTTTTCCAGTGTCTCCGTTGCAGCCCCACCTTTTCCACCACAACTGTAGCGTCGCTTTTTGTTCTTCCTTCCCGTTTTTGGACTTACACTTTTTGTTCTTGTATTTTAGCATTTTGCTAGAATAAACCATCGTTTATTCTTAAAAAGGCTTTCGTGTCTGGGTCCAAACCTTCATATTTCATAACAGAACTCACCCAATCCGTCGGTTCATTGATTTTCTGTATGACTTTCATCTTTTCCATTCTTGTTAATTCTTCCTTCAGTTTTTCTCTCAGTGCAAAAGGAACTTTTCTGCAAGCGTGAACTACTGGTGGAACTGTCTCGTCCACGTGTATTTTGTGTTCACCTGGTAAGCAGCCTAGTCCTTCGAAGACATCCTTGAACTCTGTCATTAGTGTCTCTTGATCACTGTTGTCTGTGTCAGTGCTCTGTTTGTCTGCTGTCTGAGATGCCACCACAAACACCCTCTTCACGAGATTGAGTTTCTCACATGCCGTTAGACCAAGTATTGGTTACACGTTCTTTTCCACAATCAGCAACTGTGCCTTTAATATCTGGCCTTTGTGTTTGAATGTCACTATGCAGCTGCCTTTGACTGGTACACTTTCTCTGGTGTAACCTGTCACTTTTACTTTCATTGTATGAATCTTGCTTTTAATTTTCAGTGTATTACAATCAGCATATGACAGTAAGTTCACTTGTGCTCCTGTATCTAACTTAAATGGTATTATAGTTTCATTTATAGTCAGTGGAACAATCCATTCTTCTCTTTCAACATGGGATGCCTGCACTACGAAAAACTCATCTGGTTCCTCGCCCACTGTGTGCACTTTTTTCTTCATCTGAGCTGTGCAGCATTTTGCATAGTGGTTTCTTTTACCACAATTATTACAGGTTTTCCCATAAGCTGGACATGTTCTTGGCATGTGGCTCCCTCCACATCTCTTACAGTTACCTTCCACCATTTTGTCTTTGTTACTTTTATTTTGGCGTTTCTTATACTGCTCCTTTGTTTTTACTGCATGCACCGCCATTTCTGTTTTGGACAGTTCTTTGACTTGCTCGCGTGAGCACTGAGATGCCCTGCACACGTCTACTGCCCTATCCAAAGTCAGGTCCTTTTCCCTTACCAATCTCTCTCTTAGTCCATTGTCTGCAATTCCACAAACTATCCGGTCCTTTATTAGTGAATCTCTCAGGTCACCAAACTCGCATGTCTTGCTTAATGTGTACAGCTCTGCCAGGTACAGATCAAAAGTATTGCCTGGCTTTTGGTCACTGGAAAAGAACTTATATCTCTTATATTTTTGGTGGGCACAAAGTAGTCTTCGAATTTCTTCAACAGTGTAGGTAGTTTCAGATCATTGGGTGCGATTTGGAAACTGTTATAAATGTCCAATGCGTCCTCCCCAATTACGCGCAGAAAGATTTGAGCTTGCTCGTCCCCCTGCCCTGCTCCACTCGCAGCTAGATATATTTCGAATCTCTACTTGAACCGTTTCCAATTATCTGCGAGATTTCCACTAAACTGCATGGGTGAGGGTGGACTTAACTTAACATCCATGACTGTAGGTCTCCTTTCTGTCCTTCCAGCCGATATATTCTGTCGCCCAGTTGGCCGCGGTGATTGCGCTTGTTGCGGCACCACTTCTCTTTCGTGATCACCGAGTACTTCCCTGCTTTCGCCACTGTCACTTTCACTGCTACTGCTGGTGTTCTCAGCAGTCGCTAGCATTGCACAGTTCACCTTTTTTTTTTTTTTTCGCTCACTCATCACCGCAACTCCTCTTCTTCTTCTTCTATTTTTTTTTTTTTTACCGTTCACCTTCTGACACCATGTAATGCCGTGTTTTGTATTCAAAACACACACACGGTCAGCGTGGGTTTATGTCCAGAACTGTTTACTGAAAAACTCACTTCCTTATTTTCTTACATGGTCTTCTGGGTAACCTATCGCCCAGTGCATCATGGGTATTGTAGTATACAAGCAACATAACAACACAAGGTTCATCTCACTGCACTGCAGGACTGAGAGGTTCAGGAGATCCTTTGTCTCCACATCAGACTCTATAATAGTGGTTGCTGATATGTCCACCCTGCCTCACAGATATGGACAGGTGTGCAATTACACCCAGTGCCTTTCACTTGTGTCGAGAATTCTCTTACCTTGTTGTCCCTTGTTATACTATTTTTGGTGTATACTATATTTTTCGGACTATACGTTTTCTCATATTTTGGCCAGGGGTGCGACTTAAACTCTGCAGCGACTTATATGTAAAATTATTCGCTGTGGCAACCCCGTTCTGGAAGGGAAAAAGCCAAAAGGCCTCATCATTAACTGTTATGTAAAGAAGGGGATGTGTAGTGTGGGCGGGGTGATGTGGAATGTGGAGTGTGTGTAGTGTGTGTTTCCCTCAGGTGATGGGGATGAGGAGCACCTGCATGCATTCAGCTGATCAAGGCGGGGCATTTAAGGCAGTGTTTTTCAACCTTTTTTGAGCCATGGTACATTTTTTTATTGAAAAAAATCCTGGGGCACACCACCAACCAAAAATGTTAAAAAATGATACTCTATAGCTGCCTACATTAACAATATAGTAATTTTTATCGAAGTGTCTTGAATAGGAATCAAATAAACACAAAAAACTATTTTATTATCTTTTATTATTATATTGTATATAATAAAACATAAGATGCCCTTCTTCACACAACCCACTGGACGCTCATCCCAGGAATCAAACCTGTGTCCCCTGTGCACCAGCCCAGCACCTTACCGACTGAGCTATCCACCCGGTTCACGTAACAGCTTCTCATTTTCAATAATCAACGTTTTTATTTATTTTCAATAAACCCCTTTTAACCTGGTGCCTTCTGTGTCAGTGAGTTGTAAAATCTGTAAAAATGTGTGATTTTTTGTGACTCTCAGACCATTTACATTGCCATAGCGATGTAAGAATATTTAAGTTTTCCTGCGAAATGCCAACAGAGAATTAAAAGGAAGCGACAACAATTAGACATAGGTTTAGACGTGGAACGACCAGGTCTGACGCCGACCTGCACGGATGGGTCTGCACTCATCCGCAACCGGTCCCAGGTACGCGTCCACGTATAACATGGGGTTATCCGTGCATGCTCAGTGACTCCAGTGATTGGTCAGACTGACTGTCAATCAAGTGACAAATTTCATTCACTTCAGGATGATAGGCTGATACCTACATTTTAATGTCATATGATCTACCCACAATACCTCCACGATGGAATGGTAGATCGCAACCGACGTATTGGTCACCTGAATATTAGGTGAAATTGGATAATTTCTCACGGCACACCTGGCGGTCTCTCACGGCACACTAGTGTGCCGCGGCACAGTGGTTGAAAAACACATATTTAAGGAACGCTGGCGGCTAGCTTCGGCGCGAGCGGATTATACGACCTACCGGTGGTACAGTGATGTGACAGACCTGAATTCTCAGCTGTGGTGATAGTTCTATGGTATTTACTAACGAACTCTAATCTATGGTGTGTTTGCTGTTTTTTCCAGTGCCTCCGCCTTCGCCTCATCACTGCCATCCAACCCCTCCTCCTCTCCCCCTTTGGATTTCTGTCCAAGGACACTTTTTGTTATTTATTCAAGTTGTCTCTTTTTTTGTGGGAATAAACTCTTATTTTCCCCTTTTAACCCTCTGCGTCTGGATCCTCCCCTTATTAGTTCACAACAGAATCCGCTCACCATCAGAATTGGACCCAGCAGAGGGAATGCTCGTGAAGGAAGCCTTAAAGTTCCAGGAGGGTTTGTTAGGGCAACATGCCCAGGTGCTCAATCAGATTATGGGCTCCCTCCGGGATCTCAGTATTCAGGTCAAGGAACTGAAGGACGCTAACGCGGCGGCTCTGGCTCCTGCTCCGGCGGACAGGGCATCCGCATCAGTGGTGAGTGCCCCCCCTCAGACTGAGAGCCGAGTCTTGGTCCTGGAACTGTTCATGCCGACTCCAGAGCCGTATGCGGGTGAGGTGGGTCGGGAAATCACGAAACGTTTATTATCCCTTGCACAAGGCTCCGCTTCTGTGGCCGACTTTTCTGTGGATTTCAGGATCGTGGCTTCAGAGTGTGGTTGGGGAGATCGTGAGCTTATGGGGGTGTTTACACGGGGTCTTTCTGAGGAGATCTGGGATGAACTCATGACTCGGGACGAGCCCACGTCCCTTGACACGCTTATTTCCCTCTCTATTAAGATTGATAATCGTATTCGGGAGCGTCCGAGGGAACGTGAGGTGGAGTGGGGTTCGCAGAGTCAGGAGTTTACTACGAGGGTGGTGTCCATTGACACATCTAGGGGGGGAACATATTTTCCTATCTCGTCCACGGTTGTAGAGTCCTCAGAGCTGCTGATGGAGCTGGGCGGGGCGCAGGCGGCACCAAGGACAGGGAGAAGGGGTAGTGTTAAGCAAAGTTTTTTTTTTTATTGTGGCCAGGTGGGTCGCTTCGTCGCCGCCGGTCCTAAATTGTTAAACGGCGGGACTCACCAGTAAACCGGGGGATACTGGTGAGTTAAACATTATTTGGAGTGAAACCCCCCCCCATTTGACTATGGATGCGTCGTTGATGTGGGACCAGGAGGCTCTTCCTGTTCCAGTGTTGATTGATTCCGGCGCGGATGAGTGCTTCATTGATGAGGGGCACTGGACGGGAGGAGGATCTCAGAGGTCTGGCTCCGGACCGCCCCGTTAACGCTGCTACTGTCCGGTAATCATCGGGAGATTATCCAATTATTTATTATTCCATCACCTCATGTTCTGGGTCTTCCCTGGTCGGGGATACACAATCCGAAAATTGATTGGATAACACTGGTGATTAGCAACTGGAGTGTACACTGCCACTCTCACTGCCTCCGTTCCGCCAACCCCGCGTCGCCTCCTTGTCCGGCGGTGTTAATGTTGCCCGATTTAGCGGGGGTGCCGCGGGAGTACATGGATCTGGCACAGGTCTTTAACAAGGACCTGGCGGTGTCTTTACCGCCTCATCACCCGTATGACTGTGCCATAGATCTTCTCCCGGGGGTGCCGCTGCCCTCGACGCGGCTGTATCATCTTTCGCAGCCCGAGAAGGAGGCCATGGAGAGTTATCTCCAGGACTCTTTGGCTTCGGGTCTCATTCGTCATTCTTCTTCACCCCTGGGTGCAGGGTTTTTTTTTGTGAAGAAGAAGGATGGATCATTACAGCCGTGTATAGATTTCCGGGGTTTAAATGACATCACTGTTAAGAATAAATACGCGCTCCCCCTCATTGATGCCTCGTTTGAACCGTTGAGTGCGGCGCGTCTTTACAAAGTTGAATCTCCGAAACGAATATCATTTGCTTCGTGTGCGTAACGGAGACGAGTAGAAGACTGCTTTCAGCTGCCCCATGGGACATTTCCAATATCAAGTAATGCCTTTTGGACTCACCAATGCCCCCGCCATTTTTCAGGCGTTAATGAATGACATGTTACGCGATATGTTGAACCAGTTCGTCTTCATCTATCTAGATGATATATAAATTTTTTTGCGTAACATGGCTGAGCACAAACAGCAGGTGCGTTTAGTTCTGCAGCGTCTTTTGGAGAATAAATTATATGTGAAACCGGAGAAATTCGAATTCCATTGGGTGGAGGTCAGTTTTCTCGGCTTTATTATTGCTCAGCGGCAGGTGCGCCCAGATCCCACTAAGATTGCGCCATTACGGAGTGGCCCGCACCTACATCTCACAAGGAGCTGCAGAGGTTTCTGGGTTTCGCTAACTTTTACCAGAGGCTCATTTGGGATTATAGCCGGGTTGTTGCCCCTCTGACAGGTCTGATGTCGGTGAAGTCTGCGTTCCAGTGGTCACCACAGGCGGAGAGCGTGTTCCTTAAGTTAAAGGGACTCTTTACGTCTGCGCCCGTTTTAAAACATCCGGACTTGGCTCTGCAGTTTGTGGTCGAGGTGGACACCTCGGACACGGGGGTGGGGGTGGTGCTGTCGCAATGCGACAGTAAGATGCAGAAGCTTCACCCCGGGCCTTTTTCTCTCGTCGTTTTTCGTCTGCGGAGAGGAATTACGACGTGGGAAATAGAGAACTGTTGGCGGTGGGGTGGGCATTGGAGGAATGGAGGCACTGGTTGGAGGGGACACAGACTCCATTCATCATTTGGACTGACCATAAAAACCTGTCTTATCTCCGGTCAGCTCGGAGACCGAACCCTCGGCAGGCCAGGTGGGCTCTTTTTCTGAGTCGGTTTAACTTTGTACTGTCATACAGGCCCGGTTCCAGGAATGTGAAACTGGATGCTCTGTCCCGTCTCCACTCGTCACCAGTGAACAAGAAGGAACCAGACCTGATCCTGCCACCCGCCTGCATTGTGGGAGTCACCACCTGGTAGATCGACAGAGTCATCCAGGAGGCGTTGGTCTCGGAGCTGGATCCCGGGACAGGACCGATGGACTGCAGGTTTGTGCCGGCAGCGCTTCGATCGAAGGTGCTACCATGGGCACACGCCTCGAGGTTGACCTGTCATCCCGGGTTTTTACGGACTCTGCAGTTTCTGCACCAACAACAGGGATACGCGTCGGTTCGTTGCCGCCTGCTCCATCTGTGCTCAAGGTAAGACACCACACTCGGCGCTGGCTGGATTGTTGCGCCCATTGCCAACTCCGAGCCGTCCTTGGTCCCATGTCGCTTTAGATTTTGGGACGGGCCTGCCTCCTTCGGAGGGGAACACAGTTATTCTTACGGTAGTGGACACATTTCTAAATCTGTCCACTATATTCTCCTTCCTAAATTACCCACCGCGGCTGAGACGGTGAAGCTTCTGGTGCGACAGGTGTTTAGGTTACATGGCCTACCACTGGATATTGTCTCAGACCATGGCCCCCAATTTATTTCTAAAGTGTGGAAGGAGTTTTGGTTGGCAGTGGGTGCTATGGTCAGTCTGTCATCAGGTTACCACCCGCAGACCAATGGCCAGATGGAGCGGGCCAACCAGACGTTGGAGGCAGCGCTGCGGTGTGTGGCTGTGCAGCATCCCACGTCATGGAGCAGCCACCAGGACTGGATTGAGTATGCGCACAACTCTCTGACGTGTGCGTTCAGTGGATTATCTCCATTCGAGTGTTTGTATGTATATCAACCACCATTGTTCCTGGAACAGGAGGGAGGGGTGGTGGTGCCATCCGTACAAGAACATCTCCGGAGGGTGCGTAAAGTGTGGAGGTCAGCCAGGGTGGGGCTGACGCAGTCAGTGGAACGGAACAAGCGGGTGGTGGACGCACACCAGTCGCCGGCTCGATTTTGGACAAGGGATTAATCAGAGACTTTGTCCTTTCTCATCTATCTATCTATCTATCTATCTATCTATCTATCTATCTATCTATCTATCTATCTATCTATCTATCTATCTA
>JAPTHA010000005.1:7549155-7560190 GCA_029814585.1 Gymnapogon annona | reverse complement strand
CCATGCCCCCACCCCCCCACCCAATACACACACACACCAATGGTTGGTGGGCTCTGTGTCTCCTGGGACATCATCTAATTAGGAGAAAGCCAAGCTCATATGAACAGCTGGAGACATTTCCCTTGTCCACCACACCTTGATGTCACTACATCATTATCAGAGCTTTGTGATGAGCTGATCATTAATTGAACCAGGTATGATGGAAGAGGAAACATCTAAACCACTCAGGATACCGTCCCTGGAGGACTGGAGTTGGACACCTCTAGTTTAGGGTTAGGGTTAGGGTTAGGGTTAGGGAAAACACAACATACACCATGACAACACACCAAAAGTTTATGAAGCTACAAATGTTAAACCTCAAGTATCTATAGACAATTTTATCCCAAGGCCTTTTTGGAACACAGTCGGTGCCAACTTCAGAAATTATTCCAGTTTACCATTCAACCACCAAAATTAACTTTTGTGCTCAGGAATACAAGTAAATAACATTTTAACTGAGAAATCATAATGTTTTACTTCAGTGTTTTTGGACATTTTAAAATTAGTGGAAAACAATAATACTTACTTTGGTTAAAGAGCTTCTTCATATTTGTGTATTAGCCAGCTATCAAAAAAAAAATAATGTCGGTACTGATCAAGACTGTTGTTTCATTCAGAGAGCCTGTAGCATAAACTGTACAATGGTTGCTGATGTAATATAGTTGTTAAACACAGTGTACAGCTGTAGCGCACCCTAGTGATGCCAAAGCAATTTCAAAATGTATTTGACGTAACTTATTTTCTGTTGTTTTCCTCTTCATAATAGTAACAATAATTAGAAGAATGATCATAGGGATTGCAACATTCACTGCAGCCTCAGACCGGTTCAGGATCTCTCCAGGATCAGGGAGAGTGAACCACCTCCGCAGGATGATCACATGACCCAGTTATTCTCTGATAACCACGTCCATCCTTCATGGAGTGGTCAGCACATGCACAACAACTTTAATGTCAGCACAGTCAACAGTATTCGATATTTGCTCCAGGAGAAGCCAGATGATGATTGTTGATTTGTAGCCAATTTTCTATTTTTTCTAGAGAAACAGAGCGCTTGTTTTGATGGAGTTCATGCATAATGTGGTGTTAGAGGAGCTGTGTCCAATCTGTGGCGATAAAGTCTCTGGTTATCACTATGGGCTCCTCACCTGTGAAAGCTGCAAGGTACAGGTTGGATTTCATTCCATTTCGTTAAATTTCACTGAGTTAATCTTTAGTTTCCAGGTGAAGTTTGGGTGTTACATTGTTCATGATTTATTTGTAGTTTATGTGGTTAAACGTGTCTTTTTTTTTTTAATGCTAACAGGGTTTTTTCAAAAGAACCGTTCAAAATAACAAGAAATACACCTGCGTTGAAAACCAACAATGCAGGATCGATAAGACCTATAGAAAACGGTGTCCATTCTGCAGGTTTCAAAAGTGTCTTCATGTTGGAATGCGGCTGGAAGGTAAGAACAGTTTCTTAGAGTTGATGAAATAGAAGAACTGGTGGTGTAGGTGGCCGTTGAAACAATTATTAAAGTTGGTACTTAGGAGAATAGGTGTAATGTTATAGTGACACACTCATTCATTGATATTGATTAATATATACCGAGGTAAATTCTGTTGTAAAATAAAATGAATGACTTTACTAAATCATATATGTAGGCCTTGTTGCACAAAACATTAAAGTTGATTGTGTCTCCAAATAAAATCACATTAACAATGTGAGTGATGCTTTGAAAAGAATTTTTAGACCCTAAAATTATCGTTGTACTATTATAAGGAATGTTACTGTGTTATTCATTCTTTTGTTGAATATGAACTGTGTAAATGTTGCTTTTCATCATGAGATGCCCCAATTTAAACTCTATGTGACCAAAACAAGTTGTCTTTTTATTTTATTACTTTACAAATTTTATTACTATCAAATTATAAATGCAATTATTTCATGTGTGGTTTGCCAGATTTGTGACTCCTGATGGTCTTGGGAGTCACATCTATAGCAAGTATTGATATTTCACGATTTTGGAACCATGATATAAAGCTTTATGTCACCTAAATAAAAAAATAAAAATATGAATACTAAATTAAAACTAAACATCCAAAAACAAAAAAGAAAATGGAATAAAACCAGCTTTGTGTTAGCTCATTGTCACACTTTTCTAGAATAAACTACTACAGGGGCGGCTGTTGGTAGAGCAATGGCCGAAGGGTCGGCAGTTTGAATCCTGGCTCCGACTGTCCACATGTCGAAGTGTCCCTGAGCAAGACACTGAACCCTAAGTTACTGCATGGCAGCAGTCGCCCACTGGTGTGTGAATGTGTGCGTGAATGGGTGAACGTGAGGCCAATGTAAAGCGCTTTGGGAAAAGAAAAGCGCTATATAAAATGCAGTCCATTTACCATTTACATCTGACAGTCTTTAATAAGAAGAATTTGAAAACTAATGCCAAATGTGCTGCTTAGTTGATGTTTTCATTGTATATCTGGGTTCAGGTTTGTTGTGGTAGCAGTGTTGCACTGATGCATTTCTGTCAAATGCATCCGTGGAAATGTGTAAAATGGTGTTTTATATTCTATAATGGATTTTATCCAGCTGTTCGAGCAGACCGGATGCGAGGCGGTAGGAACAAGTTTGGACCCATGTACAAACGTGACCGTGCCCTCAAACAGCAGAGGAAAGCTCTGACACAACCGCCACTGGTCTCCAACCTTCAGAGAGACTTCACCACTCGCTCCCAGTCTATTCCCATGATTCCCTTTGTAACAGGACGAGAGGACCTCATCAGCCTGCAGCCTCTGTTTCCTTCCAGTTCACCTGGATCTAATGCCTGCACCTTCTCAAACTGGACTGTCAGATCTGACCACACCAACAACAGCGAACTTTCTCCAGGGTCTTCACTAGAAAACGGCATTAATTTGGAAGAGAAGTTCTCCCCCCTGTTGTCCAGAATGCCCCAACTGGTGATTGAGTTACTGAAATGCGATGTAGATGAGCTGCAGCTCCAACAGAAGATTACTGCTTATCTCCAGCAGCAGCAGAGCATCTGGAAAAAGCATGGAGCACCCACTACCTTCAGCCTGATGTGTCACATGGCAGAGCAGACTCTGTTCTCCATTGTGGAGTGGGCTCGGAGATCCATCTTCTTCAAACAGCTTAAGGTAAACTCTCGCATTCTTGAATGTCATCCTCCACAGCAGACAAATAACATTTGTTTTATCCTGGAGCTGATGTACATAGTGTTACACATGTCTATTGGCTTTCTTTTTTTGTTGTTTTTTTTTTTTGCTGTGGGCAACTTTTAACCCTTAAAAATCTAAACAGCTACCAGTGACCAAAAGCATCTACTGATGTACTCAAATTATCTGTTGATCCATTAATCCTATCAATACATGTCAATAATTGTGTAAAATAGTTATTCATCAGATATGACCCATTTGCATGTTCAGAGGCTATGTGTTACCATGGAAACATCATCATCTTCTACAATACTGATTCACCAGTAAAATCCATGGAGTTGAATCAATGACAGTGTATGGAGATGTTTGTTTTTATGTGGCATGAGTAACATATTTAACTGGTATTACCCTTTTTCATCTGTTTTCGCAGCTTTGATATAACCTCTAAGTTTATATGAACATCTACATGATAAATATCATCAAATATATTATTTACACAGAAATTGTTTTTAAGATACAGATGGCAATATAAGAACCAATGGTGATATATTATTTAAAGTTTAAATACAGAAAAATGCATTTAGTAAGTCCCACAAACACTGGGTCTTTATGGGTTAAAGTAAAAATTATTGGTGATATGGATTTATCTTTTATTTTTCCTTTATGACTGGTTCATTTTAGCTGAGTCGCCACAAACTTTGATGGCATTGTTGTTCCACATGATTTGAATATTTTATTTCATTTTATAGGCCGTGGCACATGTGGTCACGTGTCCAGTAAGACATTTCCATGGTTGGTTTTGACAAAAAACTGACCGAGAGCAGAACAGACGCTATTACAAAACATTATTAGGATAACCAGGAAAAACAATGACATAAACAACAAAATAGGAGGCCGATTGATGTCAAGTGTTCCTAATCCAAAAAAGAATCAAATGAACTTTAACTGAAGCAGCAGAAGATATCTCTGCATGACATAATATTCAAAGGTCAAATTCATCCCAGTAACTATATATATATATATATATATATATATATACAGATTACAGCAATGAACGCATTTGTGTTGATTCAGATTTAGCCAGGATTTTAAGTGCATCTTTAGAATCAGTTTCATAGTAATTGCTGAATCTGCTTCTGTTTTTCACATGCATTTACCTCAGTATGTCTTTCTGTATTCTGATTGGTCATTTCCGATTAGCTGTAAAGCTACAGTTTGTCAGAACTTGGGAAGTGTGGTTGGTTTCTAATGTAGCATATGGAGATGGCCGTACAATTGGAATCAGAATCCTTTATTGTCACCATAAACATTGTCAACAACATTTACTGTGAAAGTCAGTTTGGCAACTCCACATGACAACAGGTATAAAACAAAACAGTATTAAAAAATGGCAAGAAACAGTATAAAATTACAGATATGTACAATGTAGTGCAAAAGGTGCAGGAAAGGTGCGGGGAGGGCTTATTGCACATGTTACGTGATTGCACATGTTGTGTCGTGATGCATGGTGTGTGTGGGGGTTATTGAACATGAACGCTCTCCAAAAATAATCTTGCTGTCGATTCTTTAAGTCATTGGCACCAATTGAACTCTCACATTAGATACACACACATCTATTAAACAATGAATGTTGAATAACAGTGCTTGAGTATATCAGTGTTACAGTGTTTTAATGCTTATGAAGCTTCTCGACAGTGTTAACAAACTTGATCACATTTTATACAGAACCTACATCGTCTCATCAGTAAATTTGTGATCAGATGTAGCTCGCGATGCAGTCTATAATATGTAGAGGTATATTGATGTTTTTCTATAACTTTTTTTTTTAAATACCCTATTTGATTAGTAGTAGTAGTTATTGTAGTAGGAGTAGTTCTAAGATATTTAAGCAGGCACCTGTGTGGGCAGCATTTGAAGTTCAATAAATGTTAAAAGAGTACTTGCAGTTTTAAAGCAGGGATGTTCAGTCCTGGTCCTCAAGAGCCAATGTCCTACATGTTTTAGATGTTTCCTCTTCCATCACACCTGGACACCGTTACACGATTATCAGGCTTCTGCAGAGCTTGGTGATTATGTGATCATTCATTAGACGGTCCAATCAACTTGCTTTGTCAAAGCCACAGAGGACTGAAAATAACTTTTGACAAAATGATTTTACAAACTTCTGTGGTAACTGTGTGCAAAATCGCACATGGTGTTTTGGGGGGTGTTTTTGAGTTGCAGTTGGGGCTTCAGGGGAGGGGACGCTACCTCAGCAGCAGAGCTGGTAGAAACCATATGGACTCCGCTTCCTTTTTTTTCAGTCATTGATCGGACAGCTCGTCATCAAGCTCTGCAGAAGCCTGATAATGATGTAATGGTGTCCAGGTGTGATGGAAGAGGAAACATCTAAAACACACAACAACACTGGCTCTTAAGGACTGGAATTGCCCAGTTAACAACCAGGAATCAAGGTTCAAGGGTTAGAAGGGGAGTCAAACTCATGCCATGGAGGGCTGAAACCCTGCAGGTTTTCTTTCTAAACAGTCTCTCCAGCAGGTGATTTCACTGAAGAACTCCTTCCCCCAAATTGAAGAAGGTGTTGATCATTAAAATCACCTGCTTTAGTGACCGGCTGGAAAGAAAACCTGCAGGGTCTCGCCCCTCCATGGCATGAGTTTGACACCTTTGGAAGGGTTAATATGTTGACATTTACCTAGACTCATGGCTCAGGGATTAAAGGGTTAAAGGAGTCAGTGTAACCCAGGGGTGGGAAAACTTTTTGGTTCAGGGGCCACATTGATTTTAAAAATTTGACAGATGGGCCGGCCGGTCCAGCACCCAATGCATACATATCAAATATAAACAAAACAAAAAAGTATTACACTTAGCTCTTTTGGTTTTTATTTCTGCAAACACGCACCTACCGTCTTATTACAGCTCCAGCATCGTTTCTCTCCAAAATGTATTTTATCAAAAATTTCCAACATATTAATAAAACAAATTTAAAAAAAAAACCAAAAAATTCTAAGATTCTTTGGTAACTTTTATTTTTCAGATATTAAAAATTAAACACGAAAAAAAAACTCATGATGACTAACAATATCCTTCATTTTTAAAGTGATCCACCCAAGAAGACATTGACTCCATTGACTCTCAGTAAAGACAGTGTTAATATTTCCATTCGCTTTCAGTGGGAACAGTGTTGTTGATCACTTTTAGCCAGTGCATCAAAATCTGGTGTTAACGTATTTCCCGCACTATAATGCGCACTTAAAAGCATGTAACTTTCTAAAAAAAATGATTCTGCATCTTATAACCCGGTGTGCCTAATGTGTTCCGAAGTCTGTTGTGTGGTTTTAGTTAGCGCTCCACTTGATTGACTGTCGGACCATTTACGTGGTATCCACCAGACCCGCGGAACAGACATCCACGGACCAGACATCTACGGACGAGACCCGCGCGCAAGTGTGGTCCGTGGATGTCTGGTCCGCACGGAGTCCACGGAACACCGGCGTGAACCAGATCCCCGTGGACTCGTGCGAACAAGACCCGCATCGTTCTGGGAGCTCGTTCAAGCTCCCTCACTCGTTGAAATACTTTACCTAAACTTAACCGTACTCACCAATCCGCGTGATCTTTCATGGAAACCATAGTGTCCTTCATAGGTCTGACTGTATATTACATATATACATAGTGTCCTTCATAGGTCTGACTGTATATTACATATATACATAGTGTCCTTCATAGGTCTGACTGTACATTACGTTGATTCTGTGTCGGATTTCCCCTCGGGTGTAATTTACTCTGGTTAGCCTGTAGCGAAAAACAGAACTCCTGCTACGCTGAGACACTGAGACGTGACATGATAGCAGTGATCAGATGCGGTAATAAGGTGAATGCGGCACCTACTGGCAGCACCAGTCATTACAGGACAAGTTCAAATGAATGCAGTCAGAATTATCATATGATTTGGACAATCCTGTTCTTTCGGCGGGCCGGATTAAAAAGACTGGCGGGCCGGATGTGGCCCTCGGGCTGTAGTTTACCCACCTCTGGTGTAACCTGTGTGTGTCTGGTTTGGTTTGTTTCCGTTGTAAGGTGAGTGACCAGATGATGCTACTGCACAGCTGCTGGAGTGAACTGCTCCTCCTAGACGTCATCTCCAGGCAGGTTCTCCACGGTAAAGAGGGTCACCTTCTCCTGGTCTCTGGGCATGAGGTGAGACTTTCACCCCTCACACAAGGATAACCATCTTTTTAACATGTCATGTGACAGTGACAGTCATTTTTGCACTGTTAACATGTCAAAAGGTTTAAAGCTGTTGAAAAATTAACATGAGACTAAAATCTGTTCACTGTTAAAGGCATAACTTTGTCATATTTCTTCAAACTTCCTAATATCCACTAGGTCTTTCCTGGTTAACACTTAAATACCTACAACTATTTCGTAGTAATATGTAAATGAAGTTCACTCCACATCTTTACCTTTACTTTATCCTATAAGTTTTAGCAATGTTTTTTAAATAGTCCTCTGCATTTTTGGTATTTTAAAATATTGAAAAGTGAAGAAAAGGTTACTTTATTTCTGCAGAATATATTTTGAATTTAATATAAAATCAGGCATCTACAACCTTTGTCATTCGTTGTAATACATGGGTTTAACTGGTGAATCAATGCTGAAGATGATGGCATGTCTACATTCACTGCAGAGCATTTAACCGTACAAATGGGTCATATCTGGTCAAAAATATATCTCTCTGTGACTCGTGTGGTTCACTTACTGTTTGTTGTGCTCTTTGTGTTTTTAGTATTTATCTTTTTGTTTTGTTTTGTCTGTTGTCTGTGATCCTGTCCTTGTGACTATAGTGAATGAATGTAACTGTAATATTATGAAAAATATAAATAAGATAATATAAACATACTAAAGCATCTGGTTCACTAATATCTTAATTATGATCAGCATCAGCCTTGAACACAATCGGTTGAACTGGATGAAGTGGTATAAAAATACACACATATGGACGCTGGCCTTCTTCAGTTACACCGTGTCAACATCATTACAAATCCAACCACATTGTGTCCTGAAGTTTGATTCTTAATCATATGTTCTCTACGGTCCAGGTGGAGCTGTCGGCCATAGCCTGGCACGCTGGTCCGACCTTGGCCAATCTGGTGCAGAGGGGACAGGAGCTGGCTGAGAAGCTCCACCTCCTCCAGGTGGACCGCCAAGAGTTTGCCTGCATTAAGTTTCTGACTGTCTTTAACCCAGGTTAGAGAAACTAGGACAGAACAGTTGACATGCATGTCTCACAGGAGGAAAACTCAGGTCTATGAAACACTAATTTATATTTTCTTGGATATTTCAATACACAGAATACTATGAGATGAGATTTTTATTTTGTCAGGCACTGTTTCTGCATATTTTGTTGTTGTTATATTGTCCACATTACATTTTCATATAAAAATGCAATAACTGCCTTGACATTGTTTCAATGAAACAAAGAGCCTGGGCAGATAAACTGCAGAGACAGGAATACTCTGAAGGTTGGAGCAATACCATCGGCTTCTAAACTTCTGATTGTTGAACAAACCATCCCACTGTGCATATCCAACTCCTATGGATCTTTTGGGGAAATAATGCATTACTGCCAAAAGTAGTGTTTTATCCCTTTTGAATCATTCATTATAACTTTCTCAATCTGTTCAGTCTTTGAATATTGTATGTCTCTGCAGATTAGCACAATCAGGCTATAGAGATTTTTGTTTCTTTTAATACTTTTTTTTTGCATTTATAAAAACATTTTTTGACACAAGTTCAGTCTCATACATTTTGTACAATTCTTGTCTGGTATGTATGTATGTATGTATATATATGCATGTATGTATATTTGTACTTTTACCCAAGTATGCGGGAAAAAGAGGAAAGAAAGAAAAAGGAAAACACCACAGTGTTATGACATCCAGAAAATTGTAAATGACTGCTAGATCTCGAAGATTTGAAGTGTTCTGGAAAATGACCAAAAGGGCTCAATCACAGAAAATTCTTTAACCTTTTTTTAAGTTAAACTAAGAGCAAAAGTCCAGGCAGAACATTTTAGCCTTAGGGTTTAAAGCACAAGTGTCAAACTCAGTTTAGTTCAGGAACCACATCCGTGGCAATAGGATTAGAAGTGGGCCCAGCCAGTAAAAAAATAAACGACACAATGCTTCTGCTTTTCATCTAGCTGTGCATCACAACATACAGATGACAGTGGATCTACAAAAACACAAAACATGTCATGACAGGCAGACCATTAATAAAATTACAGCTATAGATATGACTATTTCTCCCACCATGGGGAAATTGTAAATATTTTAATGTAATTCTACTTTTTTCATACTAAATCAGGGTAGGAAACTTTGGAAATTTCGTTATTTCTAGGTTATTTAAACTGCCAAATATATTATGTTTAAATGGTTGTAAAATTGAAACTGTATCGATACATTTCTCACGATTGACCCCTAAACATATTTTCTTCCCGTGTGGTACGGATGAAGGGGTGGGACTTCTACTGCAGTAACATCACTGCTATTTCTCTTGTGTCCAGATGAGAAACAGCTGGAAGACTCTGCTTTCATAGAGAGAGTCCAGGAGCAGGTTCAGGGGGCGCTGCTGGAGTACACCCTGTGCACCACCGCTCAGTGTCTGGGCAGGTTCACCCACCTGCTGCAGGGTTTATCTGACATACGCTCCCTCAGCACGCTGGTCGAAGACTATCTGTGGTACAAACACCTAAGTGGCGAGGTACCCTGCAACAGCCTGCTCATCGAGATGCTCCACGCCAAGCGCAGCTGCTTGTGATAACTCGTGTCCTCTGTGGATGTATGAGTACGAAGCGGCATTAGATCTGAAAAGTAAAGCTGTTTTTTTGTTTGTTTAAAACAAAAAAACAAAAGTTTCTAATTTATTAGAAACTTTTATTACCAGTAATTTATTTAGCCGAGTAAAATTATTCCAGGTAATGTCACCTGAAAGTTCCTGGAAATGTATCCAAATGAGGCTGGGTCAGGTTGAGTCCCAGACTACTCCTACTACTACTACTACTACTACTACTACTACTACTACTACTCCTACTCCTACTCCTACTACTACTACTACTACTACTACTACTACTACTACTACTACTACTACTACTACTACAAGTCCTGCTGAATTTCTTGTGAGCATCAGTCCAGTCTCGTTTCGGCATATTTGTTAACATATTTTCTCTGTGAAAGTGTACCACCTATACTAATTAAATAATTAATGTTTTTCTTGTTGTTCATATCTGTAACAGTAATAAAGCTAAATAATAACATCAAATCATGTTGTGTTTGTTGAGAGCTTGACCAAATGGAATAGTACAGTTCATGCACTGTACATGCTGTAGCTATAGATCTAGATTTTTCATTGAGGGTTGTCATTAACTGAGGTATTGTTAAAATCCTGACGACTTTGCTGAAAGCGAGCTTTTTGACATTGGACAAATGTTTTATTTACAAAGTGTCTAAAGTGAGGATCTGACTCCATCTTCTCTCACTGTAGTTTAGGCAACATTAAAATGATTATAAATATACAGATGATTCCCATTCCTCTGCCATTACCTTCAAATGGTGCTGTCTAAAATGACTAAAGGACTGGAGGTGCGTGTGAGTGAGCTGTTGCTATCTGTGGCAGCGAGGCTAATGGATAGCAGTAAGCAGCTAGTTCGCTATGCTGACGGTAGCCTTAATGACAGTTAAAACGTCTCAACTCTGGAACAACGCATCTCTGTCCTCGTTTCATCATCGACTCCGGACTTCAATCATGTATATATTGTCTATGTTGTGCTAAGATT
>JAPTHA010000005.1:7535328-7546171 GCA_029814585.1 Gymnapogon annona | reverse complement strand
AAACAGTGAAAATACTGCACATCAGTGTAAACAGTACTATAAACAGTGAGACTACTATATATCAGTGTAAACAGTACAATAAACAGTGAAAATACCATATATCAGTGTAAACAGTACTATAAAACAGTGAAAATACTACAGTATATATCAGTGTACATTAGTGTCATTTATGTGTATAGGGCCGAGCTTTCAACACTGTAAATTCATTGGTTGTAAACTCTTTTTTCCAGTATGATTCTTGACCCAAAATACATAAGAACTCCAAAGGGCAAAGGCCATTTCCGTCCAGTTTTTCAGTTAGAAAGTGGACACACACACAGACGCCTGAGTATTATGATATATATTGGGGAACACAAAGGTAGTTGGCGATGAGACCAGAGACACCATTTGTGCATGTTTCAGTCAGAGAACAACAAACCTGTTATCTCACAATCAGATCCCACAGATTACACCTTCACCTGCTTTGATAAAACACTTAATCAACATAATGCACTCGTATTGTTGTGTGGAGGCAGCATATCTGATCGTGTCCACTTGAGTGGAGTCCATATCCTGCTCGACCTTGATGTCCAGCTGGCATCAAGTTGGCATCCGCTCTCTTCAAGGACAAAACAGGAGAGGCACACGCACACCAGCTTGATTTACAGAGTCACAAGCGTTATGGCGCTGACTATGATCCTGATTACCGGTGCTTTATGTAAAATGTCAGAGGGTGTGGAGATCAGGGGAACTACTAGTTTAGTCCTAAATGATGGCTTGTATAAGTCGGTTTTTATTTCCCACTGGTCCACATTACCCTGCGCAATACACTAATAGGCATTTGCACAATATAACTTTCTCTTTTACTAAGTTTTCTTAGTACACTCAGATAAGCATTTTTTTTAAAAGTCTTTTAGATATTTTATTTTTTGTGTCTGACAAACCTAAAGGTAACGTGATTGATTTGCAAAATTACTGCATTGTCAAAATGAACACCTGTAAATATGTGTGTGTGTAAATTATGTATTGTGTTGGTATTATATTACATTGATATTACATACATTGTAATGTGAACAATGTGAACATAGACACACTTCACCCGTGATAACGTTAGAGCGACGTCATTATCGTGGCTCTGTGTGAGGTGTGTTTCTGGTGGTGTCCGTGAACGCACCACCAGAAACGGTTTCTTCACTTCCCGGAAACACGAGCCAGAATTCATCAAGATGGCGACGTTAACAGTCAACCGGCCACCGTCTGCAGGTTTCAGTTTCGAAAATTGCAGAAGGTAAGCTCCTTTATTTTGATGGAGAACACAGCAGAATCACCACAACACTGAGTTTAATGCACGCGTACTGTTTCATTACCGACGATATGTAAAATAAAGGAGTTTAGATATCGTTTCCCTGGTGATGCTAGCTAGCGTTCCCTGTCCATCGGCCGCCGTACAATGACTCAGGCGTTTCAACATGCTAGGGATAACAACGACAAGTTCTAAGAGACAGCTCATACATACGTTAAAAATAATGATGAAATTACTTCGATTTTATTGTTTATAATCTTAAAGGAAAAGCAATATTTGTTATTTTTTGTAGTATATAACAGGTATATAACAGAACAGAACGTTTCTCCTGTTGATAATCCCGTTAACTGTTCAATAAATGAACAGTTAACGGGTCAGAAACTGAAAACAGACACGGTCCTAGAGAATGTATATAAATCATGAAAAATGCTAT
This sequence comes from Gymnapogon annona, assembly GCA_029814585.1. NCBI lineage: Eukaryota > Metazoa > Chordata > Actinopteri > Kurtiformes > Apogonidae > Gymnapogon > Gymnapogon annona. The sequence goes on along the minus strand of JAPTHA010000005.1, from coordinate 7,544,456 downwards.
GTGTTTTTCTTCGGAGTTATTGAACATTGTTTCCGTCCAGGTTTAACTATAAAGTAGTTTTTGTTTTTTTTACAAATCAATATGCGTCCTCGTGTAATATAACTCCGGTTTAGTGGATTGAATTGTGTGGGAAATCCAGTAGAATTAAAGTTGTGTAATATTAGCTTTTCTGCTTATAGTGTCTCAAAATTTTGTTAAACACAGATGATTAAAAAAAAAGCAGCATTTTACTAGTGCCAGTAAAGTTATAAGAAATTAGGAACTTTTTACACTGAAGGTCTTAATCTATGGAAAAATATTTTTTAAATAAAATACATGAAATGGCCCATCAGAAAAGTCAGAAAGCCTGCTAAAGAAGCCCACTGGTGACCAACTGCACCATCAGAATAATACTAATAATTTTATTACTTCACAAGTTACTATAAAAATCTATTGTTTTATGGTGAGATTTAGGTGCAGATTTCCACATTGTAGGTTCTAATCCACTTGCTCATTCAGTGTTTGATGTAATAACCTTTAGATTTTTTTTCCTAAATATATTTTGTTCAAGATAGCAACACAACCCGTTATTGTTATTTTTTTAACCTTACATGTCCATAAAGTTGTGGATGTTAAAATGTGTTTCTTTTCCTCAGAAATGTTGTTTTGGAACGCGAGGCAAACAAAGTGGGGTGCAGCTTGCCTGCTGCTCGGAAAACAGGAACCACCATTTGTGGAATTGTGTATAAGGTAAGGGAACCTGAGGCATTAACACAGTGATAATGTATTACTGATTCAGCACAGGGTTTTCACAGCTGTTTTTCTTTCAGCAGGGCTGGGTAACAATGTCACATAATGTACTCTGTGTGTTTCTTCATTTGCTACTTCCATTCACTTCAGCTTTGGCCAACCGTGATTAATCCCACATGCAACCTACTGTTACTCATGTGTTTTCAAGTCTTTTCTGAACGTAGACGACCAAACTGCCGTTAAACACTGGGTTTCATCAGCTCATCACTTGACCACTGTACCTTATTTAGGTTTTATTGGTTTCATAGACTTCAATGTTATTTCCAGTCACTCTGCCCAAACTATAGAATGTCCGTGCTCATGCCAATGAGAGGGACGCCTGATATCAACTCAGAGCAGCTTACAAGTTCTATGCAACGTTGATAATTAACTGAACAAACCAGAATGTAGAGAAACCAAACTTCAGTTTCAGAGGGCTACATTTAAAATATTTACTGCTTTGAAATGTTTGATGAGTTGATTCCATAGCTCTTTGAGGAGATTCCATTGAATATTACTGATGTGTTTTCCATGTGAAGGATGGGGTAGTCCTTGGAGCTGACACCAGAGCAACTGAAGGCATGGTAGTGGCAGACAAGAACTGTTCCAAGATCCACTACATCTCCCCAAACATTTAGTAAGTCACTTACACACACACGAGTTCTGATATGATGAAAACAAATGGACACCTGCTGCTTTAGTGACATTGTGTTGCTGATGGGTGATGTGTGTGTTTCCAGTTGTTGTGGGGCTGGAACAGCTGCAGACACAGAGATGACCACTCAGATCATTTCATCCAACCTGGAGCTGCACTCTCTGTCTACGGGCAGGCTGCCTCGTGTGGTCACAGCCAACCGCATGCTAAAACAAATGCTGTTCAGGTAAAGACACTCTGACTTGTAACTTCCTGAAATCTGTTAAGTGGCAAGAACGCTAGAAATGTGTGTGTTTTATTGTTTTTCCTCATACGATTGAATTTTAATCTTCTTCCTCTTGCATGGATAATTTTGTAAGGAAGGAAAGAAAAGGAGAAAACATAGATTATCTCTTGTAAAGGTTCATACTGTCATCAAAAAGATAAATGTAAAGTTAGGTTTTTTATCAGACAGGTGCAGTGTTAGTTTACCTGCTTTACTAGTTTCAGCTTCTTCCTGTAGCCTTCATCAGAAGCGTCACATGGCGTTGTTGTGAGCTGTCTTATAGGCTGTTTCAGGAGGATTGGCCAGACAGCACGGGGTCGTTACGCCCCCTGCTGCCTGACGTCTTCTCCAGGACCGCATCCCAGGTGTGTGATAAGGTGTATGATCCAGCGGTGGTAACTGTTGCTTTCAGCACGGATGACCAAGCAACAGGTCATCCGTGCACCTTATCACACACCTGAGATGCGGTCCTGGAGAAGACGTCAGGCAGCAAGGGGCGTAATGACCCCCTGCTGTCTGGCCTGCTGTCTGGCCTGTCCTCCTAAAACAGCCTATAAGACAGCTCACAACAACACCACGTGACGCTTCTGATGAAGGCTACAGGAAGTAGCCGAAACGAGTAAAGCAGGTAAACTAACACTGCACCTGTCTGATAAAAAAGAACCTAACTTTACATATAGATGATCATTTACACAAATAATGGTAACTGGGTTGGAAATGTAATGTTTTTATTTCTTTAGGAGAAATAAGTTGTTGAACTGAACATTTAAGGCATGTTAATAAATGTGTAACTGATTATAAACTGAACACAAATCAGCATTTTTTGATGTATGATAATATCTGTTGGGTGGTATTGGAGTAAAATGTACTTGATAGGATATTGATCACTTTGACATCGTATCTAGTAAAAATGGTTCAAATTCCTTAATAGTTGTACAAAGGTGAATTAGTCAGGAAGTACAAATTTAAACAACAAAAACTAATCAATATGTAGTCATTTCAATATAGTCATCAATACCAATGTAATAATTTAAAAACCCAACATTGATTGTTATTTAATTTTTGGGGTCAGTTGAAGTTTCTCTTTTTGGGTGTATTTCAGATACCAGGGCTACATCGGGGCTGCTCTGGTTCTGGGTGGAGTGGACTGTACCGGCCCTCACCTCTATAGCATCTATCCTCACGGCTCCACCGATAAACTCCCCTACGTCACCATGGGTCGGTGTCTGTGCTCGAGGTTCATTTCCCATAATGAATGAGCTGCTTGGTCATGGTCTAATTGGTTCTTCTGTTGTTCTTGTGCAGGTTCTGGCTCCCTTGCTGCCATGGCAGTGTTTGAAGACCGGTACAAGCCCAACCTGGAGGCGAGTCCACATCCCACTTGTATTACTGAAGTGTGCTCTGGTTTGCACTCGAGCATTAACGTTTGTTTGTTTGCAGGAAGAGGATGCCAAGCGGCTGGTGCGTGATGCCATCGCTGCCGGAATATTTAATGACCTGGGCTCCGGTAGCAACATCGACCTCTGTGTCATCACAAAGGGCAAGGTGGACTACATCCGGCCCCACGACGAGGCCAACAAGAAGGGTGTCAGGTACCAGTCCCGTTGTCTTTACTCCAACCTTTGCTGTGTCTGCACCTGGTCTAAGTGTCCCATTACTCTGGGATGTTCTCAATACATATAATGCAGCACATTTCTGTACATTCCAAAAATAAGTAGGTTGTATAAATTGAACTGAGCATGTGGAAAGTTTCCATTGTGATAATCTAGAATAATACATGGTTTTTACTCATGTATGGTTATTGCTCTGTTTTTATTTAACTTGTAACCCAATGTCAAATGTTGAAGTCCATTCCAGGTGTTTCCCAAGTCCACTTGTACTGTGCTGCTGATCTTGCTAGTTTTCCCACTTAACAAAGAATAGAGAGGTCTGTAATTTCTATCATAGGTACCATTCAACTGTGAGACAGAATGTAAAAAAGAAAAATCCAAAAGAAAACTTTGTCTGATTGTGAAATAATTAATTGGCATTTTATTGCATGAAATGAAAAGTATTTGATAACAATAGAAAAAGAGAGCTCAGTATTAGGTACAGAAACCTGTTTGGAATTACTGAGGTCAGACGTTTTGTAGTTCTTGACCAGGTTTGCACACACTGTAGCAGGGATCTTTGCCCACTCCTCCACACAGGTCTTGCCATATATTTCAGGTTTCGGGGGTTTTGTCGCTAGGTAACACAGACTTTCAGCTCCCTCCAAAGATTTTCATTGGGTTCAGGTCTGGAGACTGGCTAGGACACTCCAGAGCCTTGAAATGCCTCTTATGGAGCCATTCTTTAGTTTTCTTGGCTATGTGTTTTGGGTCATTCTCACACTGGAAGACCCAGCCACGAGCCATGTTCAGTGCTCGTACTGAGGGAAGGAGGTTGTTGCCCAAAATCCCACGTTACATGGCTGCATTTATCTTCCCCTCAGTGCGGTGCAGTCGTTCCATCCCCTTTGCAGAAAAGCACTCCCAAAATACCCCCACCTAAAAGCTTCACAGCTTTTATGGTGTTCTCTGGGTTTTGGATGTATGCTGGCTCGAGCGGGGGGGACCTTGCGTACATTGCAGGATTTTAATCCAGTCAATCAATCAATGAATAAATACTTTATTTGTCCCATGATGGCATAATGTGTTATTAACAGTAACCTTTGAGACTGTGGTCCCAGCCTTCTTCAGGTCATTGCCCAGCTCCTCCCATGTAGTTCTGGGCTGATCCCTCACCTTTCTCAGGATCACATGATACCCCACGAGGTGAGCATTTGCATATGGCCCCAGACTGAGGGAGATGCATAGTCCTCTTGAGTTTCTTCCATTTTCAAACAATTGGACCAACAGTTGTTGCCTTCTCACCAAGCTGCTTGCCTATTGTGCAATAGCCCATCTCAGCCTTATGCAGCTCTACAATTTAGTTTCTGTTGTCCTTTATTATTTTTATTATTGGTTGTTTCCCATGTTGGAATGTGAGTGTGTGGACAGGTGTCTTTTATTCGGGTAACCTGTTGAAACTGGTACAATTAATACAGGTAATGGGTGGAAAACAGTAGGGCTTGTGACAAACAGACAGTTTCTGAGAGCCAGAATTCCTGCTGGTTGATAGGTGATCAAGTATTTATTTAATGCAATAAAGTGCAAATTAATTATTTAAAGTCATTCTGGATTTTTTTAGATTGTCTCTCACAGTTGAAGTGTACCTACAATAAAAAATTACAGATCTCCGCATTGTTTGAAACAGGGAAACTTGCTAAAATGGCAGCGTATCAAATGTTTACTTTACCCACTGTATGTGGGTGGATCACTGTACAACAGTGAGGTTCAACTCTGGTCTTCAAGGGCTGGTGTCCTGCATGTTTTCAGTGTTTCCTCTTCCATCACACCTGGTTCAAATACTGATCAGCCCACCATCAAGCTCTGCAGAAGCCTGAGAATAATGTAAGGGCGCTCAGGTGTGATGGAATCTCCTCTGCTTCCTTTACCTTTTAGATGTCCTGCTTCTAAAACAGGAAGGACACCGGCTTTCAAGGACCAGAGTTGAACACCCATGTTGTAGATCATGTAAATGCAATACAGACTAGTTTTCATTCATCATAATTTTCATTCAACATTCATTTTATTGCCCAACAATTTTCAGTATTTAAATTTTTACCTCAAATGTATGTTGGTTCCAAATCTCAGTCATTCCCTGTGAGCTACACTCAGTTTGGTGTGACAACTGTAAGCCAAGTTGTTTTCATTTTTTAATGTATTGCAGATCATACACAACCTGGCAAAAACTAGTCATTTGTTGGGTGATGTCACACATACATTGTGGTACCGTTACTCTGGAGTGTCACAGTGTTGATTTCAATCATGTTACAGACATAACATTACTGAACCTAGACTTGACTAACAAGTGCAAGGCATGATGGGTAATCACTACATCTGGTCCTCTTCCCCCTCTGGAACTACATGGACTCTCCAGACCACTGTGACTTTTGTCCATAACAGTCCATTTTTTTATTCTCTCCAAGCTGATGGTGGTTTCAGAAATGAAATGCTCCTCCCTGCATCAGAGTTAAAGATCCATTTGCAGCTGAAACATTAATCTGCAGTATTTATCCAGTGGAAGGCTCTGACTTGGTTACATCCAGGCGGTGGCTTTTTTGTGGCTGTACTTCCTGCTGCATGTACATTTTGACTTTAGTAACTCACGTGATTAGTATGAGATGATAAGCGTAACATCGTTATTGAGTGGATGACCTATTGTCTCGTTGCTTGTTCTGCCTGAAGAGTAAATGACCTTGAAGTCCCACTGCTGTGAGTACAGATGTTTAGTGTGGAACGCCGCCGTCCGTCCGTCTCAGACTAACGTTACCTATAGTTCTTCCACTAACATCTCTGCTCCGTTTAAAGTGTGTGTAGCTGCAGTTGGAGGCTGTCTCCATGTGCAGTGGTGTGCTGTGAACATCAGATGAACATAAAACAAGCCCTACTTTGTGCTTGTTTAATGTGGCAATGGCCACAGCCCCGGCTTTTATCAATACTTACTGTGTGATGTGTTTGTCCTCCTTTCAGGACCGGAGACTACAAGTACAAGAGGGGAACAACTGGCGTGTTGTCCAAGTTGGTGACCCCGCTGAACCTGGAGGTGGTGGAAGAAACCATACAGACCATGGACACATCTTAAATAGTCTATATTATATTGGTTGTTATTTGACCCTCATCAGCTCTCTTAGGCCTAAAATCCCTGAAATGGCATGTTTTTTTTCATGTTTACAATAAAAGTTTTGAGTTGATGAACGCCTCAGTTTTTTACAAATAACTTAAGTAACTATACAATAAGCAGTAAACTTTGGTGAAGGAAAATGGGTCCATATGTGATTTTGGCTGTAATGTGTGTTCAGCGATCCTCAGTTGGATGTACAGGACATTATTAGCTCTGGTGACCTTAGCCAGAGTAGAGAAAATGGAAATAAATATGAAGATAAATATTTCTTTATATTTAGATATACAGTGCCCATCATAAGTATTCACCACCTTGGATGTTTTACCCTTTTAGTGCTTTCATAAATCAATCATGGTCAATAAAATTTGGCTTTTTTTAACACAAAAATTTATTGGAAAAAACTAATGTCAAAGTGAAAACCGATTTCTACAAAGTAATGTCAAAGAAATAATGTATAAAGAAATATAATTGTTTGCATGATTAATCAACCCCTTTTTAAGTTAATGGTCTAATTCATTAGAGGTCCATCAAATTCTTGCCAATAGTCTCACATTTAGTGAAATGCAGATTACCTGAGTGGTGTGGGTGTGCTTCAAGTGATGGAGGTATAAAACACCTGTGTCCAGACTGGTGGATCAGTATTCTTGGCGACAATTACACCATGGAGACAGAAGAACACTCCAAGCAACTCAGGGAAAGGGTGATTGAGAAGTACAATACAGGGGATGGATACAAAAACATTTCCAAGGCGTTGAACATCCCCCGGAGTTCAGTGAAATCCATTATCAAGAAATGGAATATGGCACTTGCGTGAATCTGCCTAGATCAGGCCGCCCTTGTAAACTAAGTGACCGTGCAAGTAGGAGACTAGTGAGAGGAGCAACCAAGAGCCCTACGACTACTCTGAAGGAGTTACAAGCTTCAGCTGCTGAGATGGGGGAGACTGTACATAGAGCAACTGCTGCCCGGGTTCTTCACCGCTCAAAGCTTTATGGGAGAGTGGCAATGAGAAAGCCACTGTTGAAGAAAAGTCATATTAGATCTCGACTAGAGTTTGCCAAAAAGCACGTGGAAGACTCCATGGTCAAGTGAAAGAAGATTCTTTGGTCTGATGAGACCAAAATCGAGCTTTTTGGCCATCAGACAAGACGTCATGTTTGGCGGAAACCAAACGCTGCACATCACCAAAAACACACCATCCCCACTGTGAAGCATGGTGGTGGTAGCATCATGCTGTGGGGATGTTTCTCAGCGGCCGGACCTGGAAGGCTTGTAAAGATAGAGGGCAGAATGCAAAATACACTGAAATCCTGGGGGACAATCTTATTCAGTCTGCAAGAGAACTACGGCTTGGGGGAAGATTTATTTTCCAGCAAGACAATGATCCGAAGCACACTGCAAAAGATACACAGGAATGGTTAAAAAAGAACCAGGTAAATGTTCTGGAGTGGCCGAGTCAAAGGCCAGACCTCAATCCTATAGAGAATTTGTGGCTGGACTTAAAAAGGACTGTTCATGCCCGATACTCACGCAACCTGCAAGGAAGAATGGAGCAAAATTGCTGTGGGCAGATGTACAAGACTTATGGAGACTTATCCCCACAGACTCACTGCTGTGATTGCATCCAAAGGTGCAGCTACAAAATACTGACTGGAAGGGGGTGATTATGCAAACAATTCTATTTCTTTATATATTTTTATTTCATTGACATTACTTTGTAGAAATCTGTTTTCTGTTTGCTTTGACATTAAAGAGTTTTTTCCAATCAATTTTTGTGTTAAAAAAGCCTAATTTTATTGACCATGATTGATTTATGAAAGCACTAAAAGGGTAAAACATCCAAGGGGGTGAATACTTATGATAGGCACTGTAGATTGATAAATATAAAGGAAAAGAGATGATAATGTATCCAAACTTGTATAGGTATTTAGCAAGTCAGAAATGTCTTTAAAAAGTAATTTCAGTTTAAGACTTCATACAACTGAATTTTTAAGATATTTTTAACACGACTCACTAATGTCACCATAGAGCAATCTAATCTAAGAAACAATTTGACAATCTATCAGTAAAAACAACGCTTATGTTTTGTAGAAAAAATGGATTTGGTATAACATTAAATTGGAAATTTCCCCGAGTGGGACAATTAAAGGAATAAAATCTAATCTAAAAGCATTAATTGTCTATTGGATGCTTCGGTTGTAGGATGAATCAAAAATGCATGAAGTGCCAAAACTATCCACAAAGGGGTGCCACCTTACTGTCATTTAAAGATCTATACTTAAAGAGCTGTTACAAATACTGGATCTTAATGAACATAAGTTGTACAAATAAAAGCAACTAAATAATGTGCATGTTGTGAAAGGCAATGACAACAAAAGTAGAGAAGGAAACAAGTAGAGAAAGTAGAGAAGGAAACATAACAAACTAACAACACAACAAACAACAACTGTAAACATCTGTATACATCATGTACATCAACTGTACAACTGCATATCATGTATATAGTATATACACAAATTATATATTATTATTTTACAAACAAATGTGTATAGTATACTGGTGTAGATATATGTAAGTATTTGTATACATGTGTATGTTGTATTTATATGCATATGTCTACATGTGTATGTATGTAGGTATATGTATACATAGGTATTTGTATATATGTGTTTTGTGTATTTATATGCACGTGTA
>JAPTHA010000005.1:7498645-7519485 GCA_029814585.1 Gymnapogon annona | reverse complement strand
AGCGTACCGACACGCTGGGGTCTTTGTTTGTCTGGAACCTACCCTGGAGACCGGCCCGCCATGGGTGACCCTACCAGAAGCAAGCTCCCGACGGTATCGCTCTCCAGGGTCACAGGAACACACAAGCCCCCTCGCCACATCAAGGCCAGACCCATTCGAGGGAGCATTTATCACATACTAACACTTTATTATATTGCATCTTATACCATTTTCTTATTTTATGTTCGGCTCATAGCATAACTGCTCAAGTCAGGGGTTCCCAATCTTTTCCATACCAAGGCACCCCCGAAACAGCAATAGCCCCCCTTAGTAAATCCACTGACAATACTACAAAATATAGAATAGAATAGAATAGATTCCCCAAAGGGGAAATTCAAAATCGTCCAGCAGTTCTCAATGTAAATATAATTATGTTACAAACATTGCCTTTCACAATGTATTTTCATACTTTCATTCACTACAAAACAATTATTACATTTGTTCAGCACAAGAATACCATTAACTATAGTCACATCTAAAATAGTTTGGTTTTCCATTTTTTTATTCATCTGTCCTCCAGTTTTCTGAGCTCCTCCTCTGTGGCCCCTGGTGGCCCCCACTGTGAAAATGGCCTTAGTCATATTTTTGGTCAAGTTGTGTTATGTATGAAACTTTAGTCTTCTAACACCGCTGTTTCATTTTATGCACATTTCACAATTTTAGTGAGTGTCACTAGCTTACAGTAAAACAGATCTACCTTCAGGTATAAATGAAGTAGTACATTTGGCTGGACAGTGTTAAGAGTCCAACTACGTTTCAAGTCTATGCGACTACCATAATTGATTGTAAAAGTAATAGAGAGCAACAAAAGGACCACTGTCTTATTGATGTAGATCTATCTAAAAATAAAGTCCAGTTACCCTTTGTTTTCGGACACTGACGGAAAATCCAAACAGACACAAAAAAACAAAACAGACACACACACAGCTTTTATGTTCTGTTGTTATTCAGAGTTGATGTCTCACCTGATCCTCCTGACTGGCGATCTTGTAGAGCTTGTTGTGGTTGTCTAAGGTGGGTTCGTTGTTGTTCTGTGCCTCCATGGTGACATCACATCTACTCGTTTGCCACTACTGAAACACAGGAAATGAGCAGCTGTATATATACTCTGTTCTTTTAACAAATAAACATAGTAGCCGCAGTAATTTACTACAGACAGCAGATGGTATCGCCACATCTTCAGTAACTATCGAAACCGCAATATTCCAGGCTTTGAAATCAACTGACGAGTGACGAGGAATGAAAAAGCTCCTAAATGGTGCATTCTGCTGCCAAAAGGCACAATGTTGCAAATTAGTTACTATTACACTTAATGTTTATAAAAGATCTGGATCAGCATCTGGGACAAAACAGACGCAGCGCTGTTGATTTTGGGAGAATACGAAATCCTGTGTGCGAACATCAAACAGAATGTGTCAGGTGATTCAGACTCATGACAGCGGAATTAACACCAAAAAAATAAACAACGTTGACTCCTCGCGCCTCTAGGTATGTGCTTAACTATCGTTAATGCTATTGCATTAGCTATGGCAGTTAACGATAGTTCATGTCAAAAGAAGAGCTGTTAATGTGTGAATGATATGTCATTGAAATGTCATTGAAATATGGTAAGATTTGACTGGAGAGAGATTTACAGTCATCAGCATATACTGTATGTAGATAATTAGACACACTCCAATCTGGACCTGACTGTCTAGATGCATTCCAGATATTTCTGTTTTACAGGAAAAAAGGATGTAGGTATTAAAAATACTTTTACGATCTCAGCCTGACATTTCACATGCAAGAAGGGCTGAACTATTAACGGGTTCATGTGAAACTAGTATGAATGTGTCTATGTACATTATTTATTTCAAATCAATATAACACAATAAAAAAAAAAAATTCTGACAGCTCGACTGTGGTTAAGATGTTAAACTAAGAAACCTGTCATGCAAATGTTAATTAATTATCTTCCGGTACTTTATATAAAAAAAAAATCAATAAAATAACAGGAACTGGCTGCTTTGCTGTCATTATAAAGTCACGTGGAATAAAGTTAGGGTTCAAATACAATGTGGAATCACTAATAAAGTTAAGAAAACTTTGCTATTGAGCTAATTCTAACATGGATGACAGTTTGTGATCAGCGTTCAGGGGAGCGAGTGCTAAGACTGCGTTGGTTCTAGTTTCAGATGTGTTCACACTTAACCAGAAATTTAAGTGACGTTACTTTTTTTTTCTACCTTTCTCCTTACAGTGTAATTAGGAGTTTGGTTGGTTGGTGTGAACAGCAGTTTAGCCTGAAGTATTATTATTTGCTACTTTCTTCTTACCAGGGCTCACACATGTTTTTAAAGTCAACTTCAGGCACTTTTAAGGGTCATTTTAAAAATATTTCCGGCACATCCTCTTATCACTCGGGTAAAACACATCTACAGGAAAACACAGAGCTCTGGAAGAATTGACACCACTGCAAATGATCAGTTTCTCTGACTTTACTATTTATATATGTGTGTGTTTGAGTAAAAATTAACATTTTTGCTTGATTCTATAAACTACTGAGAACATTCCTCCCAAATTTCAAATAGAAATATTGTCATTTAAAGCAGTTATTTGAAAAAAATTGACAAGTGGTCAAACAAAAAGTTGTAGTGTTTTCAGAGTTCAAATGATGGAAGTAAAACAAACTCATATTAATGTTTAAACAACGCAATACACACATTTGAACTCAGAAATCTATATTTGACAGATACCCCAGTTTTTCAATCCACCCTTCCCTGGGTCTGCTCATGCTCTCCACCAGTCATTCACGTTGGTGACTTTATGCTCCTGCTGCAAATATTCAAGCAGGTCAACTTTGTCTGACGCTTGTGACGGTCTGTCCTCTGGATCACATGTGGAGATGCTGATTTTAGAAAAAGACTGCAGTGGTCTTCTAATTCTTCTTATGCGTTGTTTTCACCTTGGGCTGTAACAGCGTACACACAACTCATCCCTCGTGAGTACGTGTGTGTATTCGGGGGAGTCTAAGCCTGCTCTGTGCCTGTGGGTGTTGGATGACTCACCATGATTGGGGCATTGCTCGAGTTTTAACTGGAAATGAGGAGACCATTTCCAAAAACAATGGGATCTGTGAGCGGTGCTGGCAGGGTGACCCACGGAGCAGCTACATCACGGCCTCGCAGTCATTCCTTGTGACTGGCTGAGTCATGGGTGCGTGATCTCGTGCACTCTTTCATTTCTCCTGCTTGTCCACAGTTGGCACGAGTGGCCTTTATGTTGACGGAGGAATCTGCTGGATTCAGAGCAACTGTGTTCCCTGGAGTTACCGTTGACAAAACCCTGAAGCATTAATGTCTTATTTAGACCACAAATAGCTGCTGAAGGGTCTAATCTGGGTCATGTTCAAACTAGCTCCATGCCTTAAAACATTAAAATGGCTGTTCTTCAACACCCCCTCTCACCCCTTCAACAGTGGCGCTCTGATGACTCAGCAGGAAGTGTTTAGCAGAGCGTGCATGTGCTAACTTGTGCTCACCTTCACATACTCAGCTCTACTAACCATTAAAATTTTAGCAATGCCAACAGGGCGTCAAGCCAGGACTTGGGTTACACCAGAGGAACAGAATCTGTGCCCCATACACGCCGTCTTGTTGTTAGTCGTAACAGGGACCGAACTGCCGTTGATGTTTGGTCTATATGTCAGGTTTATTCATGCAGGATTCACACAATGTACAGAGAGATGCATGAGGAGCATCCATCACCATTTAACATGTTGTGGAATTTAGCTGACTGTTGGTTCGTTCAGGTCACGTGTCAGCACCAACATATGCAACAGAAAATAAGATGAGATTTCAGTTTCAGCTTTCAGACCTGACTGACAGTACACCATTTCCTATGCAAAGCATCCACCACACTCAGTCATAACTGGACCTGTCTGCAGTCACTGGTCTGATTCAATGGTCCAATGACTTCTGCAACACCATGAGCAAAACTGGCTTAAAACGTCTGAGGACCACACCATGAGCACACGTTCGATTTAGTGATTATTTTTGTGCCATTTTTATATGATTTAAGTCTGTTTCCTTCCACAAAAATTACTTCAAAAACAATGAAAGAGAAAGAGAGTTGATATTCTGTGATATTCAAAACAGTCTATTGTGGCAGAGGGAACCTCACCTGTGGCTCTAAATTTTTTACTGGAGGGGAGGGGGGGTGCCTCAGCTAAAACAAGGGTATTTTTTTGTGCAGATTGTAAAGATCTCTAAGGTGAACCACTTTTTGATGCTGGTCTAAATACAGCAAAACAAACAAATGTCCTCCTAGTGGCTGCCTGTTACAGCAGCTCCTAACTTTTTCCTACTTTTAAGTTTTTCTGCCCGACTCTTGTGGTCGTGTTAATTGGACTCCTGTACAACATGGACATGTATCATTTTTTAAGTTTTTTGTGAGGCAGTGGCTGTTTCTTTTGCCACGTTCACGAAATCCCGCACCTCCATCCAGCGTGAGTTCGTGAGCCAGTGTTTGTCTACAGCTGAGGTGATCAACAGCGGTGTACACCGGAGAGGACCCGCGTGTCTACCGTGCATCTACTGTGCGTCTACAGCATCAGGCAGCGGGTGCAGTGCTGGCGTCATGTGTACCGGGAGGTGGATTTATGTGACGGTACAACGGCGTACAACCGGAGTCTCTATCGGTTCATGTGTGTAACGGTTGAGCTACTCAACTGTTCCTACCAACTGTCTTCCAGATCTGGACTGTGTGATCTGGTTTCTTGTTCCCTTCCTCGTATGTGTGACCTGGACTCTGGTTTATGTATTGGTTCTTTAGTGGTCTTGTCTTTTGGTTTCTAGGTCTTGGTTTGTCTTTTCTCTGTCAGGTTGTGTACTTAAGTATAGGTTTTGTGATTCATTGTATGGTTCAGTTGTGTTTGTTTAATTAATAAATGTTGTGTTCTCCTTCAATCTCAATCAACTGAGCTTCTCCCCTTTTATTCAACCCTGACAGTCAGAGGCCGCCAGTAAAACAGAAGCTCCAATGAGATTGGAGGGGGTTTTATTTTTCTTTCACTTTACAGGTGGTCCTCAGGTTACATCCGAGTTCCGTTCCTACGTAACCTGAATTTCGCTGTAAATCGAAATTAACCCTTTAATACACCCCTAATAACCCCTAAATGTCAGAATAAATAGCCAAATATTGTACATGTGTTGTACTTTTTATCAATTCAATAAAATAAGTTAAAATAAGATGCTGTACTGCACTTGCTATCACTGCTGGAGAAGGAGGGGAGGATTTGAGAGCAGGTGCAGGATCTTCTTTAGATGTTGAAGATACAGGTTCTACTTGGTCAAGTACTTGGAGATGTCCGTCTGGAAGGAAATCTTCCTCTTTCCTCCCAGATCTCATGGTAGCACTGTACACTGTCCTGATCACTGTAGAATTCATAGGGGCTGAATCCTTCATGCAGTCTAAAATACAGACTTTGTCTTAATAATGGTCAACATGGTTGTCCGACTGAAGCCTAAGGCTTTACCAATGTTCGTCGTTGTCTCGCCTTTCTCTGACCGTTATATGATGTCCAGCTTTGTTTCCATCGTAATGGCTTTCCTCTTGGCTGGACCAGCATCGCTAGGAGATCTTGGTTTATTTTTTGGGGGCATGGCGTGAAAAAAGAAGGTGACAAAGCCGAGTATACCGATGATTACGGAGCACAAACACAGACACTGTACACTACACAGCAACAGTATGGGGCTGGACACAAAATGACGGACAAGACTCGGGCGCCGTGAAGTATGACCCGGGCGCCGTAAGGTAGAATCGAGCGTCGAAATGACATAAGTCAAGTACGCCGTAACCCAGGGACCACCTGTATTTTAATTTCTTTAAGTTGACTTATGGTTTTGGTCTTTGTGTGTGGTTTGGTTGCGTGGTGCCCCTTGGTCTGTAGTTTTGTCATCAGTGTAGGTCTAGTTGTGGAGTCCTGGTCTGTCTAGTTTCATGTCTTTTGTTTCATGTTTAGGTGTCTTTGGGCTGTGTAGTTTATTCTGTATAGGGCCCAGTGTGGCCAGTGTAGTTTCTCCTGTCAAGGGCCCAGTGTAGTTCTCGTGTCAAGGGTCCCATGTGGGCCAAGTGTTCCCTCTGTCAAAAGCCAGTATGGTCAGTTTTTCTAGTTTCACCTATGTCTCTCGGCTGGCTTGGGAACACCTTGGGGTCCCTCCGGAAGAACTGGAGGAAGTGTCTGGGGGCAGGGAGGTCTAGGCCTCCCTGCTTAGACTGCTTTCCCCGTGACCCAGGATAGGCAGTGGAAGATGGATGGATGGACCTTTCCTGTCTTGTCCACTTTCCAGAGTTCAGGTCGGAGTCCAGCCCCACATCGCATTTGTTTTCAGTCAGATTTATTGTCAAGTCTTTTGTGCCCCGCAGTGGAGTTTTTTTCAAGTCTCTGGTTTTTGTGCCTTTTTTCCAAGTCTCTGGGTTTTGAGTTTATACTTTTTTGCCCCCAGTCTTTGAGTATGTCTAGTCCCATCTGTGAGTTTTTTCCCCCTATGGTTCAGTCTGTAGGTTTTCTCTAGTCCAGTCGGTGGGTCTTCTGGCTCTCCCTAGTCCAGTCAGTGTTTGGTTTCCTCTAGTCCAGTCTGTTGCATTTATGTTCCCCTGTGTCTTCCCCAGTGTTCCACACCCTTCAAGGGGGTCGGCCACCTCACAGGTCTCGAGGTGGGGCCCACCTTATCTCCCGAGTCCCGGCTTGGCAGTCCTGTGAAGACCCAAGTCCCGGCTCTTCATCTCAAAGTGTCAGAGGAAACCAGTTTCCCGCCCCAGGGAGCTTCTTCCGAGCTTCGTCTGGGAGGGGTCCTGCCTCAACCTCAGCCTTGGGACGTCAGGAGCTGTCCCTTGAGGGGAGGGTACTGTCATGTTCAGCCCAGGTCACCCTGGTGATCGTCCTTGATCTTAAACACCTGGCCATGCTGCTCACTGGGAAATCTGCTTCTTAAAAAGCAGAGCAATCAGCCACAGCTGAGCAGCACGGCCTCATAATTGTCTTCGCCCTCACAGTCTGAAATAACCCGGACATTTTTGCTCATGGACTCTGATCTGGACTCTGGATTCCTGATTTCTTCCCCCGTGTGTGATCTGGTTTCTTGTTCCTTTCCTCGTGTGTGACCTGGACTCTGGTTTGTGTGTTGGTTCTTTAGTGGTCTTGTCTTTTGGTTTCTAGGTCTTGGTTTGTCTACTGTCGGGTTGTGTACTTAGGTAGAGGTTTTGTGATTCATTGTATGGTTCAGTTGTGTGTTTGTTTTTGATTAAGAAATGTTCTGTGTTCGCCTTCAATCTCAATCAACTGAGCTTCTCCCCTTTTGTTCAACCCTGACAGTGTTAACATGTTAATGTTATGCTAAACAGATTTAATAATTGTATAGTGAATAAAAGTATGAAAACACATTCTAAAAGTCTGTTTCTGACCGATATATAGTATTGTCCATAGGTGTTGGGAATGGGGGGGGCTAATGCCATTTGGGGGGGCCTTGGTATGGAAAGGTTGGTCTAAGCCATGTTTTTGGTCAAATTTTAGTATCTGTATTACCTCTACTAACACTGCTGATTCATTTTTCATCACTGGCTGTGACATGACAAAAAGAAGAGACTTTTGTGCAAAGAGTCAAACAATGCCTTTGTTGCTATATTTAGATCCCCACTCTCAGCTGGTTGATACTTGATTGTTGGTTTGGGAAATTAGATGTTGTACAGCGTGCAAATAGTTTTATTTATATTCAGTTGTGTCTTTTCTTTGTTACGTCATGTGTTTTGTATCAACTTCTTTCACGGTGGATATTCTGATGATGAACTCGAAGAAGCAAAATAAATCCATCAAAGAGACAGAGACCGGTCCTGTCTATTTCCTGGAGGGAGTATGTCAACTACTTTGACTACACAGGCAGTGTGACGGGTGGTTGAAATGCTGCAGGTTACTTTTGTGGCACAGACACAAACGCACAAATGTGTTAGACCTGTTCTGTTTGGAAGCACATGTTGGCAGGAGTAACACCTCAAATATGTCATCTCACCCTGCCTGAAGTTGGCTTAGAGTGTTCTAGATTTACACATTGGAACTTTAAGGATAGCAATTTTAACTAATATAGTAAAGCTTCTGACCTTTATTTTAGCATTTTTTCCTCTTTAGAATACTAGGCACATTTCTGAGTAGTTTAAGATCTTCTGTAAGATTAATGAGGTTTTCATCTTCCAAAATTGCTGACTGATAACTCCAGCGGTCTGGGTCCTCTACAGTGGACAGGTAGTCCAATCCACCGGAGTTACACAGATAACACCAACAAACAACATTCCACTAAGTCACTGTGGCTTTAAACCACACGTTTTACTGGGAGATAATCAGCACATGCAAAGTGTTCCCAGGTGTTGGTGTAAAAAAAAAACAGCACCACGATAATGAGACATTAAGAAGAAACTAAACAGGTGGGAAGAAACGCGAGAATGTGAAGGGTCACGCAGCGAGCATTATGATGTATATGCAACACTGAATTTTATTAAAATCGACACTGTTGTCACATCACCAGACAAACCCTGATCCTACCTACAGCTACAGTACTGGTGCATACTTAAACCTGAGCTTCATCAAAGATACTTTTTTAACCCCATTTAATTAAAAACAGAATTTCCTTACACTCTATCATATAAATGTTTAATCAGTTTCGTGGTATAAAATGGTTCATTTACTGCAGTGTGGTTTACATTAAGACTACATCTCTTTAGTTTTGTCAACACCCTTTTCAACTCCAACTAGTTTTAATACATATGACACTATACCCATTTACCACAACGTGAAACCGCACATCACTTTCCTACTAACGCTCACGTACAAAAGTGAAATATGAATCTGACTGTATGCAGATGAAGTTGAGGTATTAAAATATGAAATATCGACATCCCAAAGTATTTAAACAGGTAAATACGATAAAAGATACTCCACTATGTCAACATTTGTCTTTTAGATCCATGTTAAACCATTAGATACACATTTAGTCACTTAAGTTTTTTTTATATATGTTTTTATCTTCTGTTTATTTTTCCACTCTATTTGATGCCTCTAATCTTGCACTGCTGTGACTGTCATGATCCAGTCTAGTCAAATTGGTTGTTGTGTGTTTTTTGGTTTTATTTTGATCATTTCCTGTCTGGTCCTGTATGCTCTCCTCATGTGTTATTCAGCTTCACTCCCAGTGCCTGTCCTTTCCTGTGTATTGTCAATAATTATCCCCAATGTATCTCACCTGTGTGATTTCCTCTTGTATATAAGTCTAGGTGTGTTCCCCTGTCCTTTCTCAGATCCTTGAGTGTCTTGCCTGGTGAAAGCATTCCTCATCCTGCCTTGTAGCCATGTGTGAGTATGCACTGTTTAGTCTTGTTTATTGTATAGTCATGTTTTGCGATCTCTTGTATAGTTTCTAAATTGTTAGATTTTCCTCAGTAGAGTGATTTTGAGTTTGATTAGTCTTTTGTTTTATTTTTCTCAAATTGTATTTTTCCTACCAACAGTGATTTTGATTTATCGTTTTGGATGTATTAATTTGTGTTTTTGTGTGACACTTTTGGTTAATTTAAAAACCAAAGATCAATCATTCAAGATAACTGTTGAATGTTCCTTGTGAACGATAAAAAAAATACTTTATTTTGTTGAACCTAGTTTGGTCTGCGTCTGGGTCCTTTGTCTTGCACGTTCTAACAGTAACAGTTGAATTTCCCCTTTGGTGCATCAATAAAGTATATTTGATCTCATAGTAAATGTTACTAGCAGTTTAATCTACAACCTTGACACATGTCTGATCTTATATAAGATCCATTTTAAAAAATGTAATGAACTCATCTGTAACAGAATACATCTTGTCACTAATATTAATCTATTACTTACTGAATGATAGCTCAGTTGGTAAGTCACCTAGCTGTTGCATAGGGGACCTGGGTTCCAGTGGGTTGTCTCAGGAAGGGCATCCAACGTAAAAACTCCTGCCAAAATCAAATATGCGAATTGGATTCGCTGTGACGACCCCAGAAGGGAAAAGCCAAAAGAAATCAACACTTACTATGTGTTCATATTACTGTGCATACTTTCCGGTCTTGTAAATAAAACAGAATGTTGACTACATGTTTTCTTTATTACATGAATATTAAATTAAATGTTTCCAAAATAGTCCTGAAATATTTAGGTTTTGAAAATAATTTACATTTTTTACCATCTAATCTGCACTTGGGATAATGTTACGTAATATAATTGTTTGAGCCTGACTCCTTGAAAATTTGAGGTTATTGATGGGTGATGGTGAAAACGTCACTTCCACACATCTCTACGGTGCAACATGGAGCTCCAGTTAGTGCAAGACTTCAGCATGGCTTCAATGAGCACAAATGGCGTTGTGTCACATTAATAAACTTTCATTATCAGTGACACACTCTCTGATGAAATTCACTCAGTCTCAGGTTTTATTGATGGATGTTTGTCAATGTTTGAGTACAAACATGTTTTATGAAATCAACCAAATATCATATATCAATTTGATTTTGAGTTATTAGTCAGTTACAGCCATATACTGCATATGCATGGCGATTTCCCCCCCCATTGTGGTCTAACAGTGCTGGAGAACTGGCATATGCATGAAAAGTGAAAAATGTTTTGTTAAGTAAATTCAACTGGGGTCAAAGCATGTGGTCAGTAACTGGTAATTGTTGTATTAAAGTTTCAAAGCTAACATATACAGAGCTGTTTTTCCAAAGTTGACATGTTCCAATTCAAATACATTTCCTGTAATAGTGATAGTGTCAACATTTGTAGAGGAAAACACTCTGTTAGGACTTAGGGCTTAAGACAGCCACATATACAGGTAACAGATAAAGAGGAGAATACAGAGTCAAATAAGTGACTTTACATCCTAAAAATGTGTTCTGCTTACACTGATCAAACGCATATTCCTAAAAAGAACAGCGCTTACCTTTAGGATAAGATTACTTAAGATTCATTTAGAATTTCTGGTCCAGTTAACCAGTGGTTCTGTAACACCTAAAATCCAAAAGAGAAATCTGGTCTCTGAGACCTGCATGCAGCTAAATACTTTGTGTCTGTGACTAATTCTCTGTGGAAAAGAGAAATTACACGTTTAACAAACGCAAGCCCACGTTTTCTAAAAAAAAAAAAAAAAAAAAAGTTTCCCAAGTCCCAAAACAAGAGCCAATTGAAACAGTCGCCCATTGGCAGACTTATTCTGACAGACTACTTCCTGTGAGTCAGATGACTCACCATGCTTACGGTCACAGTCCTTCAATACCACAAATGTCTTGGATGAGAAACTAAAATGCCAAATGTTATCTCACTTTAAGGAATTTATCACACACAAAACAGTGATCTTGTTGTGTGTGCATGGATAAGTTACTGCATTGCAATGTTTTTCCAACGACAGTCAAAATAAAGTATACTGCAGTAAAAACAAACACTTCAATTGTGCTATTGAATACTCTACAGCTCATAAAAACTGTCCCATAGATGTGAATTAATACAGTACTTTAATCTGAAAAACAATCTCCTTTCCCATACATGTCACCCATAAATATAACAGATAACCTCCACTGGAGCCTGTCTGTTGGAATCACTTCCAGTATTTTTAAACATAACCAAGTTCCCTGTTCTCAGCACCAGAATACTTCTTTAGTTAGTCATCACTTGGTTATTCCAACTTCCTATCCAGTGCTTTCAGATCAGTTTTATCTTTTGCAATGCGGACAGGCTGACTTTTGAATCATCTGACTTCTACATTACAACATTTACAGTATTTTTAAGGACAGGAAGATGAGCAACTCATGTAAAACATATTGAAATCAAACAATATTAATATGATCTGAATAAAAATGTATTTGCTTAGTTACGTTACCGGTGTTTTTTGTCAAAACAAGGTATTCACATTCTAGGATTCAAGAAATTAAGTTAAAATACGTCTAATTCCTTCTCAATGATCGACAGATGTTTGTCAGCCAGTGCATGAACACTGACATACAGTACATGCGTCAAACCAGATGTGTGATATGTGAGCTATTGCCACCATTCAGTCTCCCAACATCTCTTCTTCTAAATGTCCAAATATATCCTGCTCATCTCTCTTTCATTGAGGACCAGCACCTACTGATCTCCAACAGGTGACTTGTGCTGTCTGCCCTTCCAGAACCATCCTTCATTCTGTTAAAATGGTTCCAGAGAACTCAAGAGTGCCATCCAGATTTAACTGACAAGCCCTGGGGAGTGAAATTATCATGACTAATAAAATCAACTGACGTTCTTTCTCTAATGGTTTAAGATGCAGTGGAACATCCCGGTATGAATTTAAGTCACTCCCTGAACCACCTCCTTTTGTATTTTACTTGTTGTATAAATCACAGGAACTTTGAAACTCCCTGGTGCAATACCGTCTAAATTACCCAGATAAATAACTTTCCCTCGTCTCCAAGTTCCTAGATAAAGAGGAGATGGTACTTTTGAAATTGCCCGAAATACCTATGGGATGGGGCTGTATGATGGGGAATGCTGATGGGTAGATTACCCACGCAGTGTTCAACACTCCGCTTGGACTCCATTATGTCACTGTTACGCAGCAGACTTTCTTTTGTTTATTTTATTTCCGCCATCGTCTTTTGAGATTGACAGTAACACTGGAATCTTTGGGAAAATTTAGGGACCAAAAGAAGACCAACAACAAGTAGACAAACCGGGAGGTCCAGGCACTTTGGAGCATATTTAGGGAGGAGGCACTGCAATAACTAAGGACTCACTGATTTAGTTCTTTGAATGCGTAAGGTAACAACATTTATTTCATCATGTTGACACAAGACATCACCACCAATGCAACAAGAAACAGCAATATTCCTGTGCACAGAAGGTAAACAGAAATATCAATTATTCAGTTTGTTACATACCATTACAATAGTCCACATCTGTTGTTAAGTGAGCTAATTGTCAAGTTAGACTAATGCTAACTAGTCAACAGTATGGCACAAAATGAGAATCACAGTCAGAGAACTGGATGTATTTATATTGTCGCAGTCAGCCGAACACTGACTGTTCAGCGGTCACGCCAGTTGTTTAGTTAGCCAAAAGTCCAGTTAGCCTAATGCTAGAGCTAACTGGTCAACAGTCAGATGCTAAACGTAAATTACAGTGAACTAGATGAATTCATGTTGTTGTGAGCTAGACACCAATTTATTCTTTATGTATTGTGATTTATGGCTGAAATGGACTGGATTGTACTCACCGTCAGTATCCAATGGTTCTGGTCTCATTTGTGTCTTCTGCCTTAAACAGCCTTTGTCCAGGTAAGCATGGACACTTGGCCTTTACAATTTTTTTTTTCTTTTAATCTCAAAAGGAGTGTTTGTGTTTACATAAAAAAACTAACCTAATACTGTCTGTTCATTTATAAGGCACCAAAATGTAAGTAGAGTACATATGTACTTTTTAAGTAATATGCAGTATAATTAAATGCAAATATTTGAGTAAAAATACTCAAGGGTTTAACCTGGACTATATAAAACAACGGCAATAGCGGCTGGATAGCTCAGTTGGGTAAGGCACCCAGGTCCCCTGCATAAGGGGCCTGGGTTCAAATTCCCGGGATGAACATCCAGTGTGGGCCCTTGGGCAAGACCCTTCACGCTACTGCCTACAACTATAGCCTCAATGTCTCACTGTGCCTGGATAAATACAGATATATATATATACGGATATATAAAAGGGTTGTGTCAGGAAGGGCATCCAACATCACTGTGGCGACCCCAGAAGGGAAAAAGCCGAAAGAACTCATGATATAAAACAATGGCAATGAAAAAAAGGACCATCCATCACACTTAAAGATTTAGTTTAATGACTAACAATACATGGTTTACTATTTTAAATAAAAAAATAAGGATATGTCATTTGGAATGAATTGTTAGATGTTAGTGATTAAACAACCAATCAAATGTTAAACCAAAACCGTCCACTTAAAGTACTGGGTTTTTTATGGTGCTAGAACTCAGCTTCTACATACAGTGCATGTACTTGTTACTTGGCCTGGAGGTTGGTCACCCCCCTCATATGTCATCAGCTTGATTGGAATTGTTTTATCCAGATAAATAAGTTTCTAATAATAAAGGTTTGTGGTATTTTGGTGGAAAATTATGAACTATTGTGTTTTGCAGATTTTCTATTTGGCTTTTATAGTAAAATAAATATCCCACATCTCAATACAATGACATGCGTATGTGCTGATGAAGTTACACTTCCACACTGACAAATCGGTGATCTGCATTGTCCCATGTCATGTTTAGCAGTGACTTGAAACTTTGGTGAAGGAACCATTAAGAGTAGTAGCTCCTAATACAAGAGAGCCTGTATGGGTTGATGCAACTTGGGCTGATCCTGTCTCTGCAAAAGCTCACCCAGAACAATATTTGTAAAGAGACACTGAAGTCTGTCCTTGAAGTTAACCAGGCAACTGCTATAACAATGCATACAAATACCAGTGTACACACAGGTTCTCAGTCACTCATTCATTTTACAAACTTCTTAATCATCTGTAGGATGGTGACAGCCAATGGAGATTAAAAAAAAAATCATTCTCTCATTCACATCCACCGGGAGATTTATGTCAACAATTAGCCTGTTGGAATGTCTGAAGGTGTCTGGATCGTCAACAAGAACCGACACAGACACGGGGAGAACATACACACTCCTTACACAAGGACCTCCCAAGCACCCGGCATGAGAGTCGAACTCTAGTGTCATGGCCAGCCTCTGCTGGGGCTGGGCCACACCCTCTCCCTCAAGGGACTGGAACTAATCTTCAACACCTGGGCCACGCTACTCAGCTGGGGCTGATTGCCCAGCTATTTAAGAAGCTCATTGCCAGCCAGCAGCGTGGCCTCATAAACATCTTCACCACTCTAACCTGCAATAACTCGGACATGCTTTTCATTCACATGGACTTCTGATCTGGACTCTGGTGTCTCCCCTTTTTCTTATGGACTCTGGTTTTGTTTAGTAAGGTTTGGGTTTTCATGTTTAGAGTGTTTGGTTTCTGGGCTTTGTTGTAGTTCTGAGTGTTAAGTGGTGTGGTTATGTTATTTGCTGTGGTTTAGTTGTGTGTTCAGTTAATAAATGTTCTATGTTTCCCTTCAATCTCATGCAATTGAGCTTCTCCCTTTCCCCAACCGTGACATCAAGACCCTCATGTTGTAAAGTGATGGTGGCTGCCTGGTCCCTGATCCACAAGTTGAATCAAGTCTGAACTCAAACTAGATTTACATAAGCGAAAAGGAAGAAGCACAACAGAAGCTAATCCAATGTGTTCCTTCTAAGAGCCTGACATTTATACTCATACCACCAAAAAACACCCACCCCAACCACTACCAACACCAACCATCTGGACAATACTATATCTTCCACAATGCAAAGAATCTCCTTTCTGCATACTTGCCTGCTGAAAAATAAAAACCCAAGCTTTTGATATTATCAGTCAATGTTTCTTTTTAAATACAGATAAATGCTAACAAGAGCCGATTTACTCCATTCATTCTGTAAATGGATGAGTTTACCTTTGTTTACTTATATCGGTCATAAACACACCAGAACACATGGAACAGTAGATGCCACTGCATCAGGAGAAGCTCTCCCACCTCAAGGTTTGGCCAGTGTCGCACCGCGCACAACACAAGGAACAAAATCTCCATTGTGTATTGTTCCCAATTGCAAGTAAACAATGAATCCTGCCTGCCAACATTTGGAAATTTGATGTGGATCATATGGCCATGCCGGAAAAAGAGGTGATAAATGGCAGGTACACCCAAGTGTCATGTTTCTATCTCTGCCATGAAGCTAGAGCTGATAACCATCTGCATGGACTGCAGAGTCATTTGACCCAGGAGTGAATCTCATTGTGCCCTTTCACAATGACGTCAGAAGCCAGATGTTACTAGGTCTTCTGCATTAGCTTTTCCAAACTTAATCTGAACAACTCAAATGGCCAACGTGATTAAGTATCAAACAGGGCAACACTGACACGTGTGACGACATGGCTTCCTGCTGGGCGGACACTCACCAGCCCTCCCAGTCACCCAGGACACTGGCTCCCTGTCACAGCTGACACGTGACTAATTTTAGCCAGTTATTTGACCTTGCATGCCCAGGCATCCTCATAACCACCAGCACTGCAGCACCGCCCTACCCACACCCCCATGCGGCCGGTCCTACCCCTGTGCTGCTACCATTTCATGTGATGCATTTGTTGTTCATTTATACCCACAAACCGTATGCCACAAGCACAGGCACAATGGTGTTTTCCCTGCAGGATTTAGTCTGTGTGTGATATTTGTGCACTAAACCACTAGCTATATATGTGTGGTATACAAATATACAAGAAATTTAGCGGATACCATACAAGATTATTAGAAGAGTCATATTGAGAGAAAATATTGCATACCGCCGTCTTCAACTTTTAAAAAGTGTTACTAAAAGTAAGTGTTTTCTTATTTTTAAGGAACAGTCCAGCTATTGCAGGAGCTGCAATGTGTTGCAGTGGTTTCCTGTTATGAAAAGAATTACCCACCTAGAGGAAATAAATATCTCAATGGCTTGATTATGTTCAGACAGCACCAGCATAACTTAATTTAGCTGGTCTGACTGACAGACAGGCAAGTATTTTGGCAGGAGCAGCATGTCAATACAAATGTTGCCAAATCAGCTGGACTAGCGTGTATTTTTCTCGCTTTTCCATAGTTGTGTGTTATATATAAGACATGCGTGTTAAATCAGTAGGGGTTACAAGGTTAGAACTGGTAATAACTCTTGAAAAAAACACGCTTAAAGTAGACAACAAGGATCAATGCAGGCTGGTTTCCGTCCGAGCAGCGAGTAAATATCATTTCCATATGGTCGCATGCTAACGTTGTTGCTAGCCTGGGTATGTGCTAAGTCGGCTGTGCACGTTTTCAATGAGTAAACACACTGTAGCCTTGACTGTTGAGCGTTTTGGACCGACTTAGTCACACAAGTAAATATCAGAAATGTTGGCTCCCTGCAGAAAAAATAAATAAATAAATAAATAAAGCTGCATGTAATTTTTACGGCGTCACTTGTGTGTTTTTAACCGGAGATGGCGGAGGTTCTCATGGTTCTTACCTGAAGAGGAGTCACTGTCCTGCTCAGTTGCTGCGGGAGTTAATGCAACTTTTACATGGGTCCGTGTTGTTGTGCAACTCCTCACATCGACAGACAGACACCCTCCCCCGAGAGTCTGCGTGGGTTTGTTTGTGTGCGTCTGTGGTTTGTGCCACGCAGGCTTTAGTTTAAGCGACAACCGACTGCACGGCAGCACCGACGCGTCCGAGTTGACAACGGACTGAGGCGGCAGCAGCAGCTCGGGCTGTTGATAGTGTTTATTCGAAGTAGGTCAAACGTCGCACACACCTCCCTCCGAAACCATCCCAAATACCCCCCCCCCCCCCCCCCCCCCGCATCTGGCAGGAGGAGGAGGGATGGAGGGAGGGAGGGAGGGGGTAGTTTTATGATATGATAGCCTATAAACACGTGACACCAAGTTACACAGAGATTTATGATTAACTACCGACGAATACACAAACTGTGGAGTTATTTATCATCACCACCACGGTATGCACACGAAATCCATCACATCCATTATTATTCGCGAGTCATTCTATATCTTCATTTGAAAATGATTCAGTATCTGTTTATTCTGTCTCCTGAAGATCAATGCTGATGTTTGAAAACGTGACTTCAACAGCGCAAGTTATGTACAACGCATTCGTCTCCTCATTATTATTGTTATTGTTATTATTATTCATTATTATATTAATATTATTATTATCATCGTCGTCATCATTGTCCCAAAGAAGACTTGAGCCAACCCTGATTATAATAACAATGTAATAATGATAATATTAACGGGACTTTATAGTAACTGGTCATTGTTTATTTCACCTATGCAACAACGACAAATTTAAGCAAGCAGTTTTGCTTTTATGTGTGTGTGTGTGTGGAGGGGAGTGTGTGTGTAAAACTTCGGAGTGTTTTCAAATGTGCAATTTAAGTACAATACATGGTTATTAATGTGTCATTACTGTTATTCTCACTATTCACTGTAACTACTGACATCACAAATGCACTGTCCTTTCATCATGTATTTTAAATGCATTTTCTTTTCCCTTGTTTTATTGAATGATTAATGTTTTTACCTGTGTTGTTGCTTTTAATTGTATTTTTATTGTTTCATTGAATTATTGCTGTCTATAAGGCCACCTTGAGTGCCCTGAAAGGTGCCCAACAAATTAAATGTATTATTATATTATTATTGTCATTATTGTCATTGTTGTTGTTGTTGTTGTTACATGCAAGGTCGACTTATGAAAGCCTTAATTGGGCCCTGGGCAGAGTTTCACCCATTACCCCACACCGCAGTGCCACCGAGCTACAACTTGGAAAACACAACAAAGAGCTCAGAATCAAGTCAACAGTGAAGTGTAAAAATACTGTTCCATAAATATTCAAATATTGTTCCATAAATATTCAAATACTGTTCCATAAATGTCCACCTGGGGCTTCAAAAGCAAGTCATGTTCCATCAACTCCCAATGTATGTTATAATGACCACATTTGCTGCAGAAATAACCATGTTTACATTCTGCAACAAAGCATGTTAGAATAGTTTTTGGTCCAGGGATAGATACTGGGGCTGGCCTTTTTGTGGTTCCTCACTGGGAATAACAGCTCCTCCCACCATCTAAAGACATGCACATAAATAGGAGAACTGAATCACTGGTTGTTCTTCTGTGTTGGTCAACTCTGTGATGGACTATTGACACGTCTACACTATATCCCTCTTTTGCCCACTGGCAGTTTGGATAGACTTTAGCAACCTTCTGAAGTCATTTAGACATGACTGCTTAGTACCAATTCAGAAAAGGAAAAATAATTGACGGGTCTGCTCTTCAGCTGCCCCCACCTCCAAAAAAGGAAAAAGGCCAAAATGGCACATAGGTAGGAAACTTCAGTACAACAACCAGTGGGAACTCAAGAGAAAAATGTACTTGTTACCATCTTTGGAATCTACCAATAATGACCGAATATATTTCTAATTTGTGAAAAGTCGTCGAGTGAAAGCTAATATAGACTTAGACTTAGATTTAGACTTAGACTTCCTTTATTGTCATTACACAGACACAAACAATGAATCTGGTAACGAAATGTCAGAGATTGGCAACTGATAAGCCAAATAAATATGGAAAATACAAAAGTGCAAGATTGCTGAAGTGAATCCAAAGCCATAATTAGCTGCAGCAACGATGTAATGGCAATTAGTTATGACCGAAGATGGAAATACCTAAAACACCCCTGCTGTAAGGTGTATGATGATGATGATGATGATGATGATGATGATGATGATGATTCTTTCAGCATCTCCCTTCTGAGGTCGCCACAGCGAATAGAATTCGCATATTTGATTTGGGAGGAGTTTTTACACCAGATGCCCTTCCTGACACAACCCACTGGACGCTCATCCCGGGAATCAAACCCAGGTCCCCTATGCACCAGCTCAGTGCCTTACCAACTGGGCTATAAGGTATATACTAGGCCTATATGTACACAAGGCATTGCCAGCGTCCCAAATCATAAAGAAATTTTGTGTTTTCTATGGACAACACAAACTTATTTTTCATCAGTGTGATTACAGCTGTGGATGACTGCACAAGATTTCTAGATTTCTATTAAGCCTTCTTAAGAATGGAAGTGTTTGTCTAGCATAGTGGTTCTCAAATAGATTAGATTAGATTAGATACCTTTATTAGTCCCCTACAGGGAAATTTCAGGCACATACCCCTAGGGGTACACGTAATCCTGGGGGTCCTTGAAGGCACTCCAGGGGGTACTTCAGATAAAAAAAACCCCGAACATATATAAAAAAAAAAATTAAAAAATTATTTACAAGTACTGTAGTTATCTAATAAATATTCCAATAAAATATCTGTAAGTTCATAAACTGAATAATATACAATAGACAACCCACCAAAGGCATTGTGTTTTATCAAATTAAGATGATAACTATTTGTATGTGCACAAAACTTTATAATTAGATTATTTATTTTTTTAACAAGTATTTCATTATTTCTATATATTTTTATTTGCAAATAGTTTGAGAAAGTAGCACTACAAATGACATCAATGAAAAAAGGTTGTCAATCTAGCAAATACATATATGGATGTTTATGCACAAGACATTACACCTAAAACTAACATGGATATTTTCCATTATTCATCCATCCATCCCTCCATCCATCTGTCTGTTCATTCATCCATTTGTACTGTAGGTACATTTCACATGCTTAATTTGACATGTGTCATAAATCTTAGATATGATGTATGTACCACTTTATAAGTGACATATAGCTAGCATCATTTTAAGGGCTACAACTCTGAAAGCACATCATACACCGTTAACCCAGAAGTTGTTTCTAAGCAAAGTAAGGTTTAATTTTAAAAAAAGAGTTTTGTTGGATTACTCAATTTATTTGAGTGAGGTGTACTATTAGAATGTGATGGCAGAGTGCACTCAAAGTTCTGAGTAATACTAACTTATAATAGCAATTTTTAACCCAAAACACAGGGTTCACTAAAAATGTTACATTTAATCAACTTGAAATTGAAGTTTTAGAAACAGGTGTTTGAATCTGATTGGCTGGTTACCTCAAAACCGGTCTGGGCTAGTTTGAGGGAGAAC
>JAPTHA010000005.1:7487337-7498545 GCA_029814585.1 Gymnapogon annona | reverse complement strand
GTTGTTTTCTCTTGTACATTTAAAGGTTGTCACAGAATCCTAAAATTTAACTAGAGAAATGTTTAATTTCTGTTAACACATCCTCTTGTGTAACCTCAAAATACTGTCACATTATTTGTTCAAATCAATATACAAAAAAAATTCCCTTTTTTGGGCCTATTGGTTACACACTTCCCAACAAGTAAAGCTGCTAATTTTATTCAAGAGGTAGATATTTTGAACATCAGTCCTAAATGCTTTGGAAATGTAAGTACTGTCCTGTCAGTTTTGAGAAAAGAGCACCTCTTTTTAAACACTAAAACACTGCATTTATGCGAGAACTGAACCCATTCCTTGCTTACATCAGGATTGTCTTCGTACATTTAAGTAAAAAAATAATGTGTTAAAAAATAGATGTCACAGTCAGTATCTCCCAACATCACAACCAAATGTGGTGTAGTCAATTATTGCATGTGGTGACTTATTTTTTGTCTGGGCAGTGTATATTTCTTTTATGTGTATTACATGTACTTCTATGCTTAACTTCTCCAGACCACTGAACCAACATCTGTCAGGTGCCTTGCTCTGAGGCTCCCAGTCATTCTCGGGGATGATCCATCCAAGTTCTTTAAAAGCAACTCTGTGAGTATGAAATCTATCGTTTCTGTTACTATTGTGTCCCCACAACTAATAGTTTTTTGTAGGTTACATTTTTTGTGCAGTGCTTTAAGTGCTCTAACTGTACAACTATTTTCAAAAAAATTATAACTGACATGAATATCTTTGTTTCTCTTGTTTCTCAAATTCTGTAGGACCTTCATGACAGAGACATGTTGACTGTTCCGGTGGGTATCCTCTACTCTGAAGACAGTGGTGCCCAAAACCTGACACTGCTGAACATGTGATGCTTTTTGGGCTATTGTTAAATAGCTACTTTTTATTTGTATTTTTTATTGAAATAAAATGGTTGTCCCTGAATTTTGTGTTTATTAAATTATTTTTATTAACACAAATAACTATTTTGCTTAGAGATAGGATTCAACTCAGCATTTCAAGTACAAATAACTATATATAAATTATAGTCTTTTAGTATTTTCTACTGAATAATTTAAGTCCAATAGTTTTTAGCATTAAAGTTAAACCTGCTTAAACCAATTCATTAGTTGATGAATTAGTTAATTACTCAATTTAAGTGTAATCACTTGCCTCAAATTTTTAAAGTAAATTCTACTTATCCGGGCTTACAGTGTAGAGCTACTGCTACCTTTCTGCAGCAAACTAAAATTTGAAACAATGAGACATCAAAAAGCAATAAGGATAAGACTATGTATAAACATATAAGTAATTCACTTAATCCTTTAATCCTCTACGTGTAATTTGGAATATCCAAAGACAAACTTGATCAACTAATAGTGAGTTTTATACCTTATCTCAAGCACAAGAAGTTGTGTCTGAGCAGAAAAAACATCATCACCCACCAGTATCACACTGTTGACATGCCCAGCAAAAGGTACATATTCAATGTGTTGAATGGTTTGACGCAGGCCAAGAGTAGTCCTTTTTTCATGGTTCATGGGTTGGCACCTCAGCTACTGTACAACCACAGCCATTATGATATCCCTTATTGGTTTGTATACACTGTACACTTTGCAGCCTCTGGTTTGGTATTTTGGCAGTTTCCATATTGTTTTTTTGGCACCAGAGTGATCATATTTGGACAAATGAGTGAAGTTTGCCAAACTACTGTTGAAAATAGCCACTAGTAAGACCAAGTCTTGACCAAGATTAGTTCGCCAGTGAAAGATTACAGTAAGTTGCCTTGATAAAAAGCAATGGTATTATGGTATGGGAGGTAAGATGTTTTTCCATGTCAGTGAGTAAACACGCTTTGGAAAGTCAAAATGAGAACTTCCCAATTGTTTTCAACACTAATGCTGTTAAACAAGAAATCAGAAAATGCACCAAAAGTAAGTGATATCTCTACAGCTGTGGTGCTGAAATAGATGATTTGTGATTTGAGTAAAAATGGCCTGGAAACTGAGATAAGGTGAGAGAACAGTCTCCAGACCAAGACCATACTTGAATACCATAGCAACACCTACCACACTGCATAGTTACACTGTCATATTACATATCACCAAGAAATTTCAGCTACATGGTGAAAGTTAAAAGACTGCATTATTTTTGGTTTGACTAATGCCAACATCACATGATGTAAATTCACCCTTAAGCACTAGCTGGCAAAATAAGAAGATTGGATGATAAACCATATAATTCAATAATGACATAATGCTAACATTGGAATGATGTAGCATTTTTTCCGTTGTTATTGTGGTGAAAGCTTAGTAGAAAACAGAATATCAAAATAATAATAGTAATAATAAAACGTGTTAGATGCATCCATAAATCATAATCCTAAATCACAATCGTTATTATCACATGGAAAATATACTATAATAATAATAATCATTGTACGTTTGTCAAAAAATGCCGTAGATGTGAAATTAGCTCGAGCTCTAAGCCAATAAAGGCTTTCAAATGAAGTAGCCAGTAAGCTATTTTGATATTTAATTCTACAATGTTATGTAAATAATAAAGCCTATCATCGTTCAGTATAATATACACATTCTTCTATCCATATTGAACATCAGTTGAACAGAAAATATCGACCGCTGTATCTTATCACGCGACCCACATGCGTCGGCACGACACGTATTGTGGAAGCTGTAGTTTATATTGCGTGAACGTCCGTTTACAGAGGCGTATGTCATCTCCATTGAACTACCACCCCCATAGTTCCGCGCGGCCCGGAGTGGCAGCTACTCTTGGAAGACCATGGCGATGTACATCTCTATGTGACAGGTTAGCTTCAGAAAAACACCTCCGGACTGTCGCGTCTGCGCACTGCACTCTGCTGCCAGCGACGGCTGGGCCACAAACAAGGATGGGGTCCCGAATCAAGTAAGAATGTTCATTTGGTAGCTTATCTGAGGCTATTAGTAGCCAGCTGATAGCTTTGTTCAAGTGAGTCATTGGCGAGGAATAACAGTACACAGCAGGCCCTGACTTGTTGCGACACAAGCTAAAAACACGAGTACTTACTAGTTCACTACTCCAGTGAACACAACACAGTACACTTGGAATATCATTTAGAGGTCTGTCAGTCCTCCATTAGCTGCCTAAACATGCAGGTGGACAGCTTTGTGGGCTCAGGTTCACACAGAATTGTATCTAAGGGTGAGGTTCATGCAAGGGCTGCTAGTGTAAACATTGCAATTGTGTCAGGTTTCCCTCTTAGGCGGATGCTAGTTTTGGGGAGTGAAGTAGAGGATGTGACACACAACTGCGTGCTTCCTGTATGTTCTAGTGTCACAGCTCCGGTTTAACGTTATTAACATGGGTTAAAGAGTGGGTCAGGAGTTGTTGATCAATATTTTCGTCAATCTGTTGTGTTTGATCATGACGTGACATAATAGCAGATCAGAAAATGGTTATGCATAGCAACTGTACTGTTACATTTCAAGCCATGAACATCCTTCAGGAACTTTGATGCTGGATAAGCAGAGATGTTGACAGTATTTAAATAATGTGGCAGGTTGGAGGGAGAAATAATATGATAATTTGAATGCTTTCACCTCTCAATGTGCTATCAGTGTTCTTAAAGCTCCATGTATGAAAGAGACATCTTTTGAATTTTATTAAATGTTTTGTTAGATCTGTGGACCAGTAACTTAATTCAACATTATTCTGAAGCATAAATATGTTCATTATAAGTATGATGATAGATTTTGTTAACTTCGAAAGTATAGTTGAAAAATGCAAGCGTCTACTAAAGAAGACCACGGGAATACGTAAATGTGAAATGTATTTCACAGAGAAAGGTTTCACTCTCAAATATATAAATGACTGCAGATGAAAGGTAATTATAACCAAAATAAAAAGAATTAATTAAAGCCTTCATGTTGACAGGGAGTTGTATTATTGATATTTATGGTCATGCACTAGTTTTGGACAAAAGGACTCTACATTTTATGTCAAAGCAGGACCGCAGCATTTGCACTAAATTAGTGTTCAGCATCATTAGTATCATTCCACCGAAACCTCCGGGAGTAGATACTGGCAAAAGTGCAGTAATTTGTAAATCTTTTCCACAAACACTTCATCTGTACAACAGTAATGTGATCATTTCCAACCCCTTTTTTATGACGCTGAAGAATTTATTAGCTAAAGCCACAAATCATTTCACCACTTCTTTCAGCCTCAGCCTGTATTCATAATTTGTCAGGACTAGTTCTGCACCAGGGATTTCATTCTATTATATTCAATCATATTGGACTTTTTGTTAACAATGTCATCACTACAGAAACCCATTTGTTTTACTGCATGTATTGTAGTTTTGTTTGTGACATTCATAATTACGGAGGAAGTTGTGTGAACATGCAGTATTTGCTCTGGATACACAGGGCACTGTTAAAAGTGGCAAAATATGAGGAACAAATGAAGAGGTAATTAAAAACCAGTGAACCATACAAAAATCACACCACACAGTTAAACTAAAACGGAACATCAGGGGGAATTGTGATGTCATTTGAATAAATCCAATTGACCATAACTGTTTAGTCAATCAATCTTTATGCACCCTATGTTCAGATCATGTCGTCTTTATATGTCCTGCTGTGTTTTCAGGGAGAACCCTGAGTCCACATTTGAGATTTATCTTGAAGTAGCCCATCCAGGAACGCAAGGCTCTGGTAAGTGTGCATCTCTTTCACTCTGGTCACTCCTTGTCTTGTGCAGACTGTCTAGTATTTTTTGTGGTTTTATGTCACACCACCCACATCCACTGAGCTGGGCAATGGACAAGAATCACCATAAAATCTCATGCCTCCAACATGTGGTGACTGTTTATTGAATGAAAGAGATTTTTTTTCTGGACCGACAGGTCAACAGCAGTGTATTTTCATCATGTACGTTGTTACTGGTTGTGTTGTTCACCCATGACCCCATTGTGCTTCCACCACTCCGCCTTCTCGTTCAAATACGATCAATTCTGGCACCAAAATCGAAGGTGGCAGCAAGAAAATAAAATAGAACTAACAAATGCATCAAATCATGCAAAAAAACACAACTAACAAACTGTACGAAAGATGCAGGTTTTCCTTGAAATCATCAATGTCATCCTTACATTCATAGTTTATTGCAGTTTATTATATGTCTACATGGGTGATAAAACGTAACAGTGCAAGTTTGAGATCTTTTGAGACACTGAAATCTCATTTCACATGCCATCCCTCTTTGTTTAGATGTTCATAACGTTCATCATGTCACCTTTGATTGATATTTACAGGGTTTGGATTCATTAGAGCTATGTTTGAGTTGACATTTTAGTTATCTTTTAGCTACATAAACATAGAGTACATGGTCACTTTCTGATGAAGTAAATTTTATGCATTTTTGTTCAATGAACCTTGAATGAAACTTACACTTACGGTGACAGTTTGATGCTAAGAGGTTAATAAATACGAAACTTTCTCAGCAGTTTTAGAAACCAGCAGTGACTGTTGGTTACTACAGACATCTGTGGTTTGGAACTGATTTCCGTAGTGCTGATGAGTTGTTGTCAGATGTATTTCTGAGAATTTCTTCATATATATTTCCTCATTTCCTGTTCGGTTTTAAGAATGCTTTATCCGTCAATCTGAGACACAGAAATCTCCTGTGTGATCCCGAAGAATTAATACTGTTCCTTCTGGACAGAATGTTCCATGTGTGATTCTTGTTCTTGATTAATGGATGATTTCTCCTGTTTCTAAAGCGTTAGCAGTGAGAATGAAGCGTCCTCTGTATCATCCAGTCTGTGGTTTGAATAAGGAGATGATAATGCATTTATAAAATAGATATACATATGCTGCTCTTTCATCTCGTTTTCTCCACAGTTGAATGAAAAGCATGCGGCTGCTTGAACTCTTCTCATTTTTCAAAGAAAATTTAGCGAGAGCAGAGTCACTGTGCCAACTGTATGTGGATGATACTGTGAACACTTGTGATTATTTATTAGCATAATTTGCTAAGAAAGAAAAAGGCAAAATTCCCTCATTCAAGCTTCTTAAATGTGAATACTTTACGGTTGTGTAACGAACATGGTATTTGAGGTTGTGACCTTGGTTTCCGAAAAGAATTTTTCCTCACTATTTTCGAACTTTTTGGTTTGTTTTGACTAAACAATCGATTAATTGACAGAGAAAATAGTTTTTGGCTGCAAACCGTAGACAAATGTGCAACACTCAGCAGCATAACACAACGGCTGCCACACACTGATGAAGTCAGCAGTGTATTAGTGTCCCAGAAGCACATGTCACTGAGCCATTATACATAGATTACACCCTAGAATACTTCCAATGTGTATTAAAGTAATTATACCCACACATTCTCTACAATATTGAGTCAAAATGTCTGTCATTAGTGCTGTGTCACTACTGCACAGGCGTTTAATATTTATCTGTGTCCCAACAGGGCCAGAGGTGCGAAGGCGATACCCAGAAGACTATACCGACCAGGTCAAACATGCAGCACACACATGGCTTTGCACCATATTTATGGAAGAACACAGATGAGATCAAATTTATGCCTTTAAATATAAAACTCTGAGCGCAGATTGATGACTGTTCTGTCTAATTCTGTTCAAATATTCTTGCTACAGGAAACTCTTCAGACTGTACCCAAGTTCTGCTTCCCATTTAACATGGACAGGTACTACACACACCTTGAAAGTCTAACCCTGAAACCAAGGCTGGGTCTTCAAAACACCAAAGTGCTCTATATGCAATGTTAAAAATGAGAATAGAATAGAATTTGGCAGCCAACATATAAAATACAAAAAAATATAAAAGTATCATAAAGTATACAGAAAAACAAAATCACAGAAAAGCAGTCCTCATTACTATGCTAAGATGAGCTAGTGCATGTGGCTTTAACAAGCAGTGTGTTAAAGGACACCGCAGTGACTTACTGTCATTACAGTCATAACGTCTGCCTTTATATAACTTTAGACCCTGATGAATCAAAGTGCACAGTGGTAAAAGTGCTTTCTCTGTGCATTGACTATACACACTTATGAAACTGTTCTTTTTAAACATAGTCGAGGCTACAGGGAAGGGAAAGAATTCTATATTTTAAGGGGAAAAAAGGCAAAATATCACAACAAAAACTATGTGTAAGTATAAAGAGTCTGTATGCTCCTCTGCCTTTTTAAACCCACAGCCTGACAGTCAACCAGGTCGGACAGAACTTCACATTCGTGTTGACTGACATTGAAAGTAAACAGAGGTTCGGTTTTTGCCGCCTATCTTCGGGTGCACACACCTGCTACTGTATCCTCAGGTGAGGTGCATGGGAGTTCACACACAACATGTTTGGCAAAAGCTTGAGGTGCTAAAGATCTTTTCTGTGTCACCAAGGCAGGGCATTGTGTTTTGACAGTATTCATGCATCTGCCATCTGAGCTATTCTTGCGAACTTGATATTTCTTGAATGGTTTGCAGGTTGTATTGGACTTCAGGTTGACCTGATTGGAATTTGTTGATCAGAAGACAAAAGGTTGATGTTACCATGCAGTGAATAAAATGGAGTTTTGGCTGTAATTCAAGCATTTAGTGTAATAATGATAGAATTACCTTAAAGGAAATTGTAACTCTGGCAGTTTGAAAGAACATGACACTTCTGCCTTGATCCATTTCCTGTATTTTCAGTCTGTAGAAACACAATACCTTGATTTTGGGTTATCTGAAGTGTTATAAGACAGAACTTTGACCTGGATATGATTCAATGACCTTACTCCATTAAAATGGTGGCTTCACTTTTCCATAATGATTCATTGTTTTTTTTTATATTTAGGAGACGGTTGCCGTTCATATTATTCAATACAGCAAAACATTTGAGTGGTTGGATTTAATGAATTTCACAATGAATATGACGATGAATACATATTATTCCAGAAGAAATCCCACGTGTTCCTGACATTTGTCTATAAAGTTTTCTTAAAGCTGTGGTAGAGTGAAGACAAACAGGTCAGTGCTCTTTCTATGAGTGCTGACAGGTTTCCTTTTGTTCTTTCAGTTATCTGCCCTGGTTTGAGGTCTTCTACAAGCTGCTTAACATCCTTGCAGATTACACTATCAAGGGCCAGGTGAGTATTATACAATTTATTTATCTAATCCAATCTATGCATTTAGAAATACACACTGGAAAGATAGAAAGACAGATCATCCTTGTTTTATTATGTGTAAATGTGCTCTACATTGATGTAACTGGGGCATATGGTCACTTTTTGGCAGAGCTCTGCGTCTGTCCGGCTTTCATGCATATAGTAATGTTATTCAACCTTCAGTTAAAACTGCAATATTCGCCATGATTAGATTAGATTCCTTTATTAGTCCTGCTCGGGGGAAATTTCAAACAGATTAGTCTAAACAAATACTGTCAATAGTATGGTATAGCACTGCAATACCTTAATTTTCACATGGATTGCCCGATAATGATAATTTTGTTGTTTTAATAAATTGTTCATAATCATTCATTTGGTTGCCAATCAGTTAAACCAGTCATAAAACTACTGTTTATTAACATGTTTATGCAAAACTGGATTCGCTGTGGCGATCCTGGAAGGGAAAAGCCAAAAGAAATCCTCATCATGCTATTTATCAATAAGCTATCAATATGCAATTAAGAATCTCACTCATAATTGAAATTACACCCAAAGATGCTTCTCCTTCATTCACTGTTAGTGAATGTAGCCTTGGCCAGGAAGAGTTGATGTCATCAGGCGGTATCCAATGATCATTGGGTGTTTTGACCCAGAACCGCAACACCCTCAACATTGGTGGGTCCGCAGTGGTGGCCATATCACTGCCCATCAACTCCCCCTGGCTTCCAGCTAAGCTCCTCTCTCTTGCTCCATAACCAACAAGAGGCTCTTTCTGCTGCCTCCCCCATCCTGCGAGCTGCCATCTTCCTCTCCCTCCCCGTCACCCCAATTGCCGTGAGCATTCTCCACACTGACTGGGCATGGAATCCTCTACAACCGACCTCAACTGGGAAGAGCCACCCTTTCTCTCTGCAGTCATGCAAGAGGTCCTGGTATTTGCCGCTCTTTATTTCGAACGCCTCCTCACAACCCTCTTCCCATGGGACCATAAGTTCTATGAGGATGATCTTCTTTGCCTCTTCAGACCACAGAACTATGTCTGGCGTCAGGGTTGTCTGGACAACCCTGGGGGAATTGCAGTCTTTTCCCCAGGTCTACCTTCATTTCCCATGTATAGGCCTTTTGCAGCAAGTTGACTTTTGTAGTTACTGTGGCTGGTGGCTTTTGACCCTCTTTCACAAACTTTATTGGTTGTATTTCTGTCCCGTGTGGTTGGCGTTTCTTTCGTCTCTCCTGCTCCAAGGTGTTAGCTAGTGTCATGAGCACTTGGTCATGGCGCCACCTGTACCTTCCCTGGGAAAGTGCTGTTTTACACCCAGGATGTGTACCATGGTGCCTCTCTCCCCACAGAGCCTCCACAAAGGGTCTTCCCTCAAACCCACTTGTGCAAGTTTGTCGGAGTTGGGAGTGTGCCATACAACGACCGTAGCATAAATGAGATGCAGAAAGGCTCCAGTCTCCAAAGATCTCCCCATGTGATTTTCCTTTTGGGCAGGTCCCATTTGGTCCACGCACCCTGGGACACTAGCTCCACTGCCCTTGCCCTTCGTCTTTCCTCCTCCCAGTTCCGTACTTCCTCTTGGATCATGGCTCTTCTGGCCTTGGGTTCTTCCTTCCCCCAATGCTGGACATGGGAAGTACCAAGACCTTGTCTTCCTGTGCATGGTGTTCCAATGATGTCACGCAGCTTCAACATGCTCTCAGCCTGTGCAACAGATGAGTCAGCTGCCCATTTGGGTCCTGATCTTGTGAGGATGCCTGCATGTCTGACTTGTTCATCCTCGGAGTCTCTGTATGTCATTGTGATTCTGCACTTTGCAACCTTAAATTCCTCCACCATAGATGACAGAGGAAGATGAAGCTGCCCTGATCTTATATAAAGGCCTACTGCAGTGAAACTTGGAGGGATTCCCAGCCACCCTCGGAGGTACTTGTTGATCTTCTTCTCCACTCCTTCAACGCTTGTCATGGGAACTTCATACACTGTCAACAGCCACGTGAGTCTTGGCAGAAATCCATGTTGATAAAGCCATGCTTTGAATTTACCTGGGAGCCCTGATTTTGCAATTTTCCTCAGCCAATCTTCTGCCTGGTTTTCTGTGCAGCTGATGCTCTTCCTGTCAGTAAGTGAGTCATCGAACCACTTTCCAAGGCACTTGATTGGATTTTCCCTTATCGATGGAATCACTTCCCCTTGCACATGCAGCGTGACCCTGTTCGTTACCTTCCCTTTCCTGATCACCATGCACCTGGATTTCTTTGGCTTAAACTCAAAATAAGCACTGGATTCAGTTGGTTAGTCTGAAATGGTTAAATGTGGATTACAGTGTTCCTATGGTTGCATGTATTTGTTGGATTCATTGTACATTTTCTGAACATTTCAGGAAAGCCAATTACAAGAGCTCCTGGTGTCACTATACACGCTCCCCATCCCTGAGCCTGGCGTTCCTGTTCATCTGGGAATGGTGAGTCTGTCTTCATCAACCTGAGCTGTTTTTAAACTGGAAACAATGGAAACATGACACGCCTCTTGCTACCCTAGTTCATCTCCTGGTGTATTGTGTTTG
This sequence comes from Gymnapogon annona, assembly GCA_029814585.1. NCBI lineage: Eukaryota > Metazoa > Chordata > Actinopteri > Kurtiformes > Apogonidae > Gymnapogon > Gymnapogon annona. The sequence goes on along the minus strand of JAPTHA010000005.1, from coordinate 7,487,796 downwards.
ATCTTTTATATACAGTATAACGCATGGTAGTTTTCGGTATCATCTTTGTTCGCACTGAGTCCAACACATCCATACACATCACTGATACTAATGCTCACATGTTATGGTTATTTTCCTTATTGGCTTGAAAATATTTGATTAATGCAAAGTTGGCACAACATAATGTGTTTTTATTACTGCTTTGACCAAGAAAATAAACACCACCAGTATAGCTCCCATGTTAAGAGTTTATTTTAGATACATTATTTCAAGCATAATTGCTATTCTTCCAATTAGAAGAGAAACATACATAAAAAAATCACTATCTCTTAGTCTTACAAGTCTTGTGATCAGTGTCCATAAACGTATTTACACAATGTACAGGTAGTGTCATATATACAGCATTGATCTGTATATTACTATATATCTGACGTTGTCTCTTTACTGATCTTTACTGTTGCACTCAATCTGTTCTTATTT
>JAPTHA010000005.1:7459337-7485920 GCA_029814585.1 Gymnapogon annona | reverse complement strand
GTGTCTTGTCTTATATGTGCTGCTGTAACCTGAAATTTCCCCGCAGGGGACTAATAAAGGGATCTAATCTAATATATCTAATCTAAATCTGAGTAAAAGAAAAACAGACTTAGTTTATCATGTGTGAATGAAACAAATGAAAAATAAATGCTGGGGGTTGAATTCAAAATTACCTGAGGTCTATGTTAGACAAGACTGGAAATTCGTAAAAACCCAGGACATCTCTATAGTTAGGTTTTGTCTTGCTAACGAGCCTACTATAACAGGTATGTGCCCAGTCATATGAGAAAATACTAGCACATTAAATATAATATAATAAAGTATTTCAAGGCATGTGGATAACACAGATGTATAGAGTTACTACTGGGTGGTGATTGTCTTTCTTTTAACATTCACATTATAATTCAGGACCTCATGAAGATGAAAACCCAGATTACAAGTTGGACAGCATCCCAGATGAGCCCCCAAATATATGATGTTTTTATTGGCAGAGTAAAATGAAAGCATCACACAAAGACAGTGTCAAAACAGCGACACTAGTTTGTGGGCTGACAAGGTTAAGTAACCTGGGGCCTCATGTACAAATTTTATGCGTACGCATAAAAACCTGGTGTGCAAACTCTTCCATGCTTATGTTCAGATGTAACAAAAGTGAAATGGCCATAGAATTGTGCAGTGCTCCACACCAACTCCGTAGCTGGCATACGATTGTTTCTAGTGGTTTTGATCCATTGGCGACACTTAAAGGTGATGATGGAAACTGTTAATAATGTGAAAAAGGTCATTCCTCACACACATAGACACACACTTGTGTCAGAACAGTGTCTAAATTGGAGACCCCGTTTATACTCATTTGCCTATTTAAATATTGGTGTGAAAAGGTATGCCAGGTTTCAATATGAAATCCACGCAAGTCTTTGTACATGAGGCGCCAGGTGAGTCAGTCTTCCAGAGGGAAACCTGCAAAACCTCAACAACAGCCACATAGACCATTCACAAGGTGCGGGAAACAGGATTGAGCGTGTGTTTTCTGTGTTCCCAGCATTCTTTCTTCACTGTGCCTGATATAAGGGAACTCCCCAGCATACCAGAAAATGTGGGTATCTGACTTCATCACTTTTTAACTCAAGGCTCTAGCACTCAGACTAAGACAAAGCAAATGAGAATCTCCTCAAGTTGTAATATGTAATCAAATGAGAAGCTAATTCAGGAAAGTTATATATGTGGATTGTTATTATGTATATCAATGAGATGAATGGATTATGTGTAAAAATTGAATCAACATTGTTTTAGAGACAGTATCCAGTGGTACTGTGTGATGTTGGACAAATGGATTACATAGAATGTGAACCACACACTGAAACATGTTGTGGTGGTCTTTATCCTCATAACTAACTCAACCCTTGTGTTTTGTTTTTTAATCTTGCAGAGAAACCTAACAGAGTACTTTGTAGCAGTAGATGTGAATAACATGCTCCATCTGTATGCTAGTATGCTTTATGAACGGCGAGTCCTCATCTGCTGTAGCAAACTAAGCACTGTAAGTAAACCCCCCATCCTCCTCCCTGGTCTGCAGCTTGGCATTTTCCACACTTTTATTAACAGAAAGCTTTGTTTCTATTGAAGATGAGTTATTGTTTCAGAGGTTAAGCTTAGACACCTAATACCTCTTCATACAGGTTTAAATGGACATTGTCGCAGCACTGATGAATGTAAAATGGTGATGTATAATGTACCGTGTATCTTTGGCTGTGTCTGCAGTTAACAGCGTGTGTCCATGGGTCTGCATCCATGTTATACCCAATGCACTGGCAACATGTTTACATTCCCGTCCTGCCTCAACATCTGTTAGACTATTGCTGGTAAGTCAGAGCGGAGCAGGGTTTATCTTCCAGATCTCAGAGTATGCACTGTGTGTTACACATTGTGATGGATATATTAGTGGGTTTATCTGTTTTTGCTGTTGATATTCCAGTGGCAGAGGTTCTTCCGCATTAACCTACTGCAATGATTTTATTTGCCGATGTTTTTATCTCCATTGAGAAACAAGGCAGGTGATTTGATCCCAGTGAAAATCCACTGAGCTGCTGAAAAAATAGTGCAATATTTTATGCAAATATACACAAAATGTGGAAATATGGAAGAAAGTGTACTTTTATAATGCCGTAAATTGACATAATCCTGGACAGAGCCAAACAGTTATGACGTCTTTCAAAAATTCATTTATCAGCAGAAAACTTGACCAGAACATATCATATCTTTTTTCTATATGCTGATTTTCCAGGCTTTTTGTGAGTGAATATAATTTGTATTGTTTAATAATATTAATGAGTATAGGGATAATTTTTGACTCCGGTTGCATTTTTAGAATGGATGTCATGATAAAATAAAAAAACAAAGCAGGGGTTCTGCTGTTTAGCGGACTTTGAGTAGTCATCAGTACTGTCACTGCACAATGGGCACTGTAAAATACTTAAAGGTGTAAATGTGCAAGTGAATGAATGTTCATCTACTTGTGCTGATTCTGCAGGGAAACTACTGTTCCAAGGTCATCCCTGCATGAATGAATGAATTCTAACTACTAGACAGGATGCTGTGATACTAAAGAAAAGACACTATGCTCTGTAGCGCTCAGATCCCAAACACTGGAGATGTGACTTGACTCAACGTATCATTAAGTTGTGTGAAAATGGCTTCATTTCTGGTTTGACTTGGTTATCAGTTGTAGTTGAATCACCTGTTCTGTTGCCGTTTGCAAAGGTTAAAGGTCATAACCAGAAATGTGTGTTTCTCTCAGTGCCCCTATGCCCTACCTCATCGGAGTACATTCCAGCCTGATGGAGGTAAGTTTCCAACTTAACTGTTCATCTTGTACACAGTGTACACTTTTATGATGCACTCTGTATGTTGTTTTTCCTCCTTTTTTATAGAAAGTGCGAGGGATGGCTCTAGATGATGTGGTGGTCCTGAATGTGGACACTAACACCCTGGAAACCCCTTATGATGACCTCCAAAGCCTCCCCAATGATGTGGTAAGAAGAGACCCTGTCATGCAGAGCATAGTACACAATTGCGGTGCCTGGACCTACTTTGACCCCGTCTGAATCTGCATGAACACATGTCATCAACTATAATGAAATGTTTTCTTGGATATTGACAATTTATCAATATTTCTTTTATTTATATTATCCTTTCTAGTGTTCCAGTGAAAGTCACATATTTACTGACCGTGTGGTTAGTAATAAATTCATTCAGTTAATTCAGATATTATTACAACACAGCAGAATACAATTAAGAAATGTGACTTTTTCCAGCAAAATAAATGACTCATTCTTCATAAAAACAAGTACCGTATTTTTCGGACTATAAGTCGCAGTTTTTTTCATATTTTGGCTGGGGGTGCGACTTAAACTCTGAAGCGACTTATATGTAAAATTATTATAACACATTATTTTCACAACCGCAAGACGTAGAGGAGGAAGCGGCACATCGTCTACCTCTGGAGTTAGCGGAGTTGTTTAGAAGTGACACAGACGTTGATGATTTCATTGGAGTTAGTTATTTGGAGTGACAGTGATGGTTTGGTAAACTTGTTAGCATGTTCTTTATGCTATAGTTATCTGAATAACTGTTATTATTGTAGCGTCTCCCGGGGTAGTGTAACGGACTGTAAAGTTGTTCTAATTGTAAGTTATTGATGTTCTAATGAGTGTGTTACTGTTAGCCGGAGTTATTGTAAGGTTGAGAATTAGAAAGTGCAACTGAACGCACCATAGAGATGTGTTCGACAGGCTATGTCCGTGTGTGGGTATGTTGAGCTGGGAGAGAACAGAGGACGTGTGTTCGTGAGTGGAACTAATTAATGTGTTTTTGGCAGTTACGTCCGATAGTAACCGTGAGAGTTGTTTAATAAAAACAGTCAAAGGCAAAGCGCTCGGTGCCTCATTGGGGGACGCTACAATATGTTACGTTAACAAACCAGGCACATTCTCAGTTCGTCTCAGATGAAATGTCTGTTCTTGGTGTTGGATTTTCTCATACAAATTTCCCCCCAAAAATGCGACTTATACTGGAGTGTGACTTATATGTTTATTATGCATTTTTTGGCTTGTGCGACATATACTCCGGAGCAACGTATAGTTTGGAAAATACAGTATTTAATTCCACTGTCATTGATCCAACTTCATGGGTTTTACTGGTGAATCAGTGATGTAGAAGATAACGGTGTTTCCACGTTCACCTTCAGAAACTATGTATGCATCCAAAAAAGACATTTAGCGCTGTTGAAAAGATGACAAAATGCATTTCATCAGATTTTTTTCACTGTATTGATAGGATTAGTGATCAAAACAACATTAAATACTTTGGATCAGAAGATGGTTTTAGATCTTTGAATGTTAATGTCATTCCGAATGTCACTGTTTTTCATGGATATTCAGGTCTCTCTTCAATTACTTTGTCCGTCTCAATTAAACATTGTTCACACTAACTTCTTGTTAAATTTTGTAAATCTGATCCTGAATAAGTCTGTGTGAAAGCCAATGATGTGTAAACCTGATGGTTGTTTCCTCAGGTTTCATCTTTAAAGAGTCGTTTAAGGAAGGTTTCAACAACAACAGGCGATGGTGTGGCCAGAGCCTTCCTCAAGAGTCAGGCCATTTTGTTTGGCAGCTACAGAAATGCTTTGCAGATCGAGTCGGTAAAGGAACACACCACCGGCAGCATGAGTGTAGAGAAAAGACCAATCAACTGGAACAGGGTAGTACTGATTGTAGACTTTTTGAATTTAGGGGGAGCCAATAACCTTCAATGAAGAAATCTTTGTGAACCATCGGTCAAGTGCGATGAGACAGTTCCTCCAGAATGCCATTCAGCTGCAGTTTTTCAAACAGGTACTTCCAGCCAGTCTTAACGCCTTCATTTGAATCCGCCAATCATACTCAGTGATATTCCACCAGTGTTCATCCAGTGTAACACTTGAAGTTCTTCCTGCTGTAGTTCATTGATGGCCGCTTAGACCTGTTAAACTCCGGAGAGGGTTTCAGCGACATCTTTGAGGAAGAGATCAACATGGGGGAATATGCAGGTGAGTGTGTCTACACTGGTCTCAGATCAGACTGAAGTTTTGGGGCAGCTCAGCCAGCAATTATTATATTGCCTTTTTGTTGTTGTGACCCCACAGGAAGTGACAAGACCTACCACCAGTGGCTTTTCACTGTAAAGGTAAAACAAAGTCTTTTATTCAGACAGGTCCTGTTTTATTGAAACTAATGGATGTTGTATTAAATATCAACAAATAATTTCAATCACTTTCTAAATAGTAACACGTAACTTGCCAAAAACACACATTCAGTATCAGTACAGCTGTAATATGGAATAATATGGAAATTTGTTAGAGACAAAACATGTTTGTGCCTAGCAGTAAACATGTTTATTTCAGCTCTAAAGTTGAGTTTTTAACCTGAACATCTTTGTATATTAATTTGCTTTTGAAGCTTGCCTCAGATGTTCTTTCAACAAGCTGCAGTTTGATTAATTTTTCAGCATTTCAAGAACCAGTACCGCTTAAAGACCAGCAAGTATTTTTGTGGCAACTTCCAAATAAAATTTGGATGATAATGTAATCATAATTCATAATCACATAATTTTAAAAAAATCAGTTAGAGATTCATTGCATGGAATAGAATAGACTTTATTGTCATTGATTTCACATTGAAATTGAATTTGACACTTCAGTATTTGCATATAAAAATGCGCGGTAAAAAAAAAAGAGATAAGAATAAGAAATATCCACACAAGCAAAGAGGTCTTTAGTTGGCATGAATAAAAAGTGTCCATAAATAAAAACATGGGTATTGGATATTCCACAGGTTAATTTCACTGGATATTGCACAGGTTAATTTCACAGTTGTATAATGATGATGGTATGTATATCCATACAGGGTTTCACACAGTACAAATTTACAGTAGCACAGTGGTTGGAGAGCGTTTGTGGGGGTTTCAAGAGCTTATCTGTTCTTGTTTAAGGTGGTGGTGGCTCTGGGGAAGAAGCTGTCTCTGAGCCTATTTGTCCTGGTTTTATGGGACCTGTAGCGCCTGCCGGAGGGCAGCAGGTCAAAGAGGTGGTGTCCTGGGTGGGAAGAGTCCTTGGTGATGTTAGCTGCTCTGCTGTGGTAGCGAGAGCAGGTGATGTCCTCCAGGCTGGGCAGAGAGCAGCCGGTGATTTTCTGGGCTGTGTTGATGACTCCCTGTAGGGCCCTGCTGTCTGCCGCCGTGCACCCAGCATACCACACCATGATGCACTATGTTAGTATGCTCTCCACAGTGGCCCTGTAGAAGGCCACCAGCAGCTTCTGGTGCAGGTTGTTTTTGGAGAAAATGAGCCGCTGCTGGGCCTTCCCCACCATAGCTCTGGTGTTGGCAGACCAGAAGAGGTCGAAGGAGTGCACTCTCCCCACACAGTCCCCATTGATGGTGAGTGGTGCTGGGTCTGTGCCTCTCTTCCTGAAATCTAGTATGATTTCCTTCGTTTTTTTGGTGTTTTGTATGAGGTTGTTCTGTACAACCTGTACGCGTACAGAGTACGCGTACAGAGGTCTCTGTACGCGTACTCTGTCCGCGTACAGAGACCTCATCTCTGTACGCGGACTCATCCCCTCCTGAGATGAGGCCGACCAAGGTAGTGTCGTAAGCAAATTTGATGATTTTGTTGGAGAAATTGGTTGGTGAACAGTCAGAGGTGTAGAGTGTGAAGAGCAGAGGGCTCAGTACACATCATTGGCGGGAGCCAGTGCTCAGTGTTAGGGTGGAAGAGACGTGGTGGCCGAGTTTCAAACACTGTGGGTGGTTTAAGAGGAAGTCAATGATCCAGTGGCAGATGGAGGAGGTGAGGCCCAGCTGAGAGAGTTTGTCCACTAGGATCTCCGGGATGGTGGTGTTAAAGGCTGAGCTGAACTCCAGGAAGAGCATCCTAGCGTAGCTCCCCTGCTGGTCCAGGTGGCTCAGTGCAGTGTGAAATGCTGTATTAATGGCACATGTGGTCGTTCATAAAAACTCATGGTGAATTTAAAAATAATGTCAAAAACAGAGAAAACTGAAGAAAGGGTGACTTTTACAGTATAATATTATATATTATTAGTATTAGCTCATTCTTTTTTTTACGGCAATAAAGTGTTGTTGTTATCTCTTGCTAACAAGTTCGGCTGCACCTCCAGCCTTCTTCAGAGCGTTATGACATGGTGCCCCTGCATCCTTTTTATCAGATTACCATCCTCGTAGATCTGTCAAAATCTGTCAGGACAGCCACGTCCCCTGCCGGTTCGGTGTCTTCCTGAGTATGGAGTCTCGGATGTGCAAGAGGGGTGTATACCCCCTCATCCCGGTTGATCGTGTCCTCCTCACATTTCCTGGTCTACATGGATTCCTTTGTCAAGTGCTTGAGCTTGTTGGTTTCCTCTCACACACCTGGCACTCCATCCTCAGGAAGACACCGAACAGTGGGGGGGTGTGGCGTTCCTGACAGATTTGTCAAAATCTGTTGGTCAGCTGTTAAAAATTATGTAGCCGCAAAAACATTAGCTCCAAGAGGTAGCATCAGCACTTTTTTACTGTGAAAAAAGAATGACCTACTATTAATTAGCGTAGAACAGCAACATGAACATAATCACATTATAATGTATTATTAATCGAACATAAAAACAACTATCATTCTGTCATGTGTCAAACTTCAAGGATTTTATGTTTTGGGAGGTGGCAGTGTTTCTGTGTACACTAAGGAGCCATGTCTGACGATGCTGAAAAGCTGAGACACCGCATATTACGTGAATTATTTTGACATGATAACAGAATTAGTGTGTAAAAAGTTATTAATCATTTTATATCAGCAGTAGTTGTTTCCATCTTTGAGGGTTAAGATTGATTATGGTCCAGGATCTAATGAGAGAGGAATCTTTTATTTTCAGCCCTAACTTCGTATTGTATCTTCTTTCTTTCATTCTGTGTTTTTGCTGAGAGACAATGGTGTGGTACATTACAGAAATCACAGTTCAGTGTATGTTGTGTCATTGACAGATGTTGCATACTTGTTGTCTTACAGAAAGGTGGTGGGGCTATCTTCAACACGGTGAAGACCAAAGCCAACCCAGCTATGAAGACTGTATACAAGTTTGTAAGTATAACCGCTGCTTGGAACTCTATAATGAAGCTTCGGTATGATATGACAATGCAGTTGAACTATGCCTTCTTGATTGGCAGGCGAAAGATCATGCTAAAATGGGCATCAAGGAAGTCAAGAGCAGACTAAAGCAGAAGGTTTGTGGCTCTGAGCTGCTCTGAATTTGAAATCCATTGAACACATACTGTAAGTGCTGACATCCAGCAGAAAAAATGTTCACAGCTCTTTGTTTCCTCTTCATAAAAACCACTGGTCCTCCCTTCTTAAATTTGATCCCCCCAGCCCCGTCGCGCAACCTCCCTTCCCGTTCCCCTGATGCACCATCACTCCTTTCGCCCGTGTCAACCTCCACCTCCATGTGCCCCCCCCCTGCAGGAACAGGCAGAGAACGGCTTCTCCACTGGCTCAGCTGTCATTGATAGTGATAACACATCTGGGTTTCCCGCCTCCACCAGTGCAGTGAGGAGGGAGGGGCCACTGCGAACCTGGGACGACCACCGGCCAATCACTGTACACTTTGGACAGGTGCGTGAGCATATAGCCTTCAATTCACAACATTTAATTTTCGAAGGAGACCTTATAATTTGATAGTAGACCCCACTCTCAACAAATCTAATCCAAAGAATTTATCTCGGTCCCTTATGGCCAAATTTCTGCACTCATGGATCACATTGTCTGTGTAGATGCATTCTGCCTTTATCACCAACAGCTAAAGAATTTCCATTCTACCGCTCAGTCCACCACACTCATACTGATTACTACTTTGTAGACAAGATTCTAGTACCCTTAGTACCCTCCCCTTGTCCCTTTTAGGAAGATTCAATACAACAAATATAAATCTAGTCCCAAGATTTTCATCCGTTTTCCACTGTTGACCAGTATACCTTCACAAATCTTTCCTGAAGTTTTTTTCTTAAAGATCTTAAAGTTTTTAGAATATTATTGCTCTGCTAATATCCAGTAAATGTACACATACTTCAACAATATTGGTTAGCGTCAGATGGAAACACTAATGAGACGATTCTGTCTCATTAGCGACTCTGATTTGTGCTCCTCTTAATTCTTATCCTTCAAATTACACTTCAAAAGTTAAAGGCAGTTCAGTCGTGAATTTAAAATTTTTTCTCTTTTTTTTTAACTCCATCAAGTCGGTTTCATGGAGCAAGCTTATACTATTGTTTCATGACTCTGATGATCATTAATGTCACCAAGATGTATTTTTTTTACCTTTAAAAGGATTTATTTGATTTAAATTATTATTATTTTTAAATCTATTTCTTTAAAAGGCATGACTTTGCTATTTTATGTATTGCATTAGTTTAAGTTTGAAGGAAACTCAATAAAAACAAACGTGTGGAAAAAATTTATTCTTTCAATTACCGTATTTTTCTGACTATAAGTCGCAATTTTATTCATATTTTGGCCCGGGGTGCAACTTACTTATATGTAAAATTATAAGCTCTGGCAACCCCTACACTGGAGGGGAAAAAGGCAAAAGGACTCATCGTTAACACATTATATCATTTCACGTTATTTTCACTGACAACCGCAAGAGGGCACTCTGGGCAAAAATGGCATCGAAAAGGCAATTATATTCCACAGATTACAAGCTGCAAGTAGTGAAATATGCAGTCGATGGTAAATGGTAATCGAGCATCAGAAAGAATGTTTCCTGGAAGTAGGGTGACCAGATCTCAATAAACCAATTTAAAAAAAAAAAAAAAAAAACTTTGCTGGGGAATAAAGGGCTTATTTTATTCATCTAACATGTAAACCAGTATTTTCACCAGCAACAGAATTATTAACAAATGAGAACATGTGTCATTGCTCTGCTTTTCAAACACCATATTGAGACTCTGGTAGAACCATAGACTCAATCTCAGTCTATTGATTATTCATTCAATCATCCTTGTAACCAAACTGCACTCCATTAAAAAGGTACAAAATACAACATGAGATAAATAAAGATTAATACAAATCAAAACCAGTCAGGAGGGAACAAAACATAAAATTCAAATAAATCCTCAGTTTTGTTTCTCACAGCTGCAGAAGGTCCCACGCAATACGTCAATAGTTCGGTACATTGTTTCACGTCGTATTCCCCACTGTGTGAAACGGAAAAAGAACTCTGGCAAACTTCACACAAAACTCTTAGAATCGCCTTCCACCGGCTTCACCCTGTGCTATGTAGTTCACAGTCTGTGTTGAAGCTGCGTACCCTCTCTTTGCTGTACTTTTCATAGTCTCGGCTCAAATCTATAAGTGCTTGTGTTTGCTTTGCGGTGTGTTGGGACCGGTCGTGACTGGCACAATTTATGGCAACTGACAACAAGATGGGCAGCAAGACACTGACAGATTCATCTGGTCGCAGTCACACATTATTCCTATTTCTATATCTATTTCTATATGTTTAATAAATATATAACTCTATATCTATTTCTATATGTTTAATAAATATATAGAAATAGATATATTTATTAAAGAATCTATCCTTTAGAGTTGTAACTGTTGAAAATTATTATTAATTAATGATGCCAATCGAAATGCGGGACAGTGTCTCGATTGGTGGGATGTGGAAAAAGGGACGAAAATGCTGTGCAGTCCCACACAATGTGGGACAGTTGGTCGTCCTACGTGGAAGTCACTGGATAGATCGACAGAGTATGGGCTTCATGACATCCAAAACCGTTCCATCGGGATTCAGAAAGGACAGAATAATAAAAAAAAAAAAAAATAACACAGGTGACAATAAGTCTGATGAAAGCGACGTAGAGGACGCGCCGCGTCATCTACCTCTGGAGTTGGTGGAGTTGTTTAGAAGTGACACCGAGGATGAAGATTTCATTGGAGTTGGTGATTTGGAATGAAACTGATGGTTTGGTAAACTTGTTGGCCAGGTCGTCACTGCAAATGAGAACCAGTTCTCAGTGGACTCACCTGGAAAAATAAAGGTTAAATAAATTGCTAGCATATTCTTTACGTTATAGTTATCTGAATAACTTAATATGCTACGTTAACAAACCAGGCACGTTCTCAGTCTGTTGTTTATGTGACATGTAACGTTAGCTGAATGTGTTATTTTAGCATACCGTACACCTATGCAGCCTGTTCTCTATTCTATTTTTATTTTAAATTGTCTTTCAAGATGAAATGTCCGTTCTTGGTGTTGGATTTATCAAATAAATTTCCACCCAAAAATGCGAGTTATACTTGAGTGAGACTTATATATGTTTTTTTCTTCATTATTATGCATTTTTTGGCTGGCACAACATATACTCTGGAGTGACTTATAGTTAGGAAAATACGGTACATCCTGAATTAATGATTTAAATAGACCGAATGACAAATAAATTGTAGAAGTAAAATAAATACATTTTATTACACAGACTGTAAAGTGGTCATGTATATAAGCGATATACAGGACTTTTTATACAAATCAACTGTTAACAATCCAAATTATCAACTGGTTAGTAATATATTTAACGGTTGTACTATTTCTTTTCCTCTCACTTTGAACGGTTCATCGTTATACTCTTTACTCTCAGCTAACTACTTGTTTAATTTTAGCTTTCTATGAAAAATACTGGACATTACACTATATTTAGTTCACAGCTTAGACTGTGCTCTTTTCACCCACTGTATGAGGCACTTACAGATGACGTATAGGTAACCAGTTCAACATTTTCACTCAACTGTACTTGCTACCTAATTTGGTTTTATTGTTAAAGATACAGTGCTGTCTAGATGCTTTTCACTCACAAATATCAATGTCCTTTTGCATATTATTCATCTCTTTTTTTTGTTTTCTTCACAGGCTCGACCACCAACGTTACTAAAGAGACCGAGTAGCAACGTGAGCCTGGAGAGCAGCGTTGACCAGTAAGTTTACCTCCATTATTTACACTGTGTCTGATGCAGGTAAGAGTCTGTATTGAAATATTTGGACAGGCAGTGCATGAGGCAGCTCAGTAACACTGCTGATACCACTGTTCCTCTGCCCTGGAATTCAGAAGACATTGTATCGTAAGCAGGAATTAGCTTGTACTTGGATTTTGCTAGTTAAATAGATCATGAGTTTAGTTTTGCTAATATATTATTTTATTTTCCATGATTTATTAAACACCGGTTCCTCAGTTTTGTGTTAAAGTAACTGTGACACACTTGGATATGTCACAGTGTTGTCTGTTGAACCAAAGTGGCTTCGTGTGTGGTATTTTGGTGCCACACACGAGGCACCCTTTAAAGATGTTTTCATGTACGGTCTGTAGTTGTTTGGAGGCAGTACCATTCATTTTTCAAGTCATTTTAGTTTATAGTCATGAATTCTTATACTGTAATGTGATGAATGCTCCTGTTATTCCCATTATTTTATTTTTTAACTAACTGCACAGCTTGTTTTTCCTGTCTTATCATTTCAAATAAATTTAACACAACTGCAATCTGATACTAATCCTGTTTTGATGTTAATTCAACTCAATTCTCTGCTTTCTTTTTTCTCAGCTTCCCTGTTCTGTCACATTGCTTCTAATCATCTCTGACTGTCCTGTTGTCTTCCCTGTCCTCACCATAGCTCTCTGCGTCCTACTCGTCACTACACAGTCTTTCTCTCTGAAGATTCGTCTGGAGATGAGCTCCAGTACGATGAGGACTCTGTCCCTGGGTTTCCTGACAGCTTTCTCTTCTCCGTCCCCTTTGAGTGGTCTCCTTTGTACGCATCTCTCTGACTGGCTTGACAGTGTTGATTGTTCTAATGATTAGTTAACAAGCCTCGATCTGCCATATTTCACCTCTTTTCTTCCTAACTCAGTGATTTGTGTAACACTCTATGTGAGTTTCAATATTCTCAAGTCCCTACAAAAGTATTTAAAAAAAGCTGTATTTTCCTATATATGGTCATTTTTGTCCATTATTACAAGAAAAGAAAGTAACAGATACATCACTAATGTATTTTCCGCACCATAAGGCACACCGGACTGTAAGGCGCAGTCTCATTTACGAGTCTATTTCTGTACTTTAAGCCATACATAAGGTGCACCGTTTTATTGGCGCATCAAGGACATGAATTCCATTGGTCCAGGAAAGAGCACCAACTGCCCCTCATTCATTGGTGGACCTATCAGGGTTGGCTGGGAAGCACGCCAAAACGCCTCCCGGAGTACCTCAACCTAAGGGATTGGTTACTGGAGTGACAGTCACAGCTGTCTCCATACCTGTCATCCCTCAGGGACAGCGGTAGTGTCAGTACGGAGTGGAGAGTCACACTTGCGGAGCCAAGGAGATTGCGGAACATGTGAGGAATCAATCGGTTGTTTGGCACTGTTCGGAGAGTGCAGGGTCTGATTTGTACAGGTACAAGTCTGGTCTGTAGGGGTTTGGTCCGTAGAGGTCTGGTGGATGCCACTTAAAAACCTGTGACTGATTGTTTTCAGTTCCTTTTGATTCTCTGTTGGTGCTTCGTGGATAAACGTTTTAAATATTCTTCTTACGTCTCTATGTCAGCGGGAAATGCTCCGACAGTCAATCAAGCGGAGCGGTGACTAAACATACAACGTGTATACAGATTTTGGAACTTAGTGCACACATAAGGCACACCGGATTAAAATGCGCACCATCAATTTTTGAGAAAATTACAAGCTTTTAAGTGTGCCTTATAGTGCGAGAAATACAGTGGGTTCTTTGAGATTTAGAAGAAAAAATGCACAAATATCCATATATATTACATGTACTTACAGTAATGTGCAAAACTCTTAAGGCAGCTTTGTTGTTGTAGCAGGGTTTAAAAGAGCATACACATTTATTTCTCTTCATTTCTATTCATTGTCTTTTCTTCAGATACAACAAGGAAATACAGGAAATGTATGCAGGCTTAAAAGACATAAGAAACTGAACTAAATGGGTTCTAAATGTTACAATATATATTTAGGATGTTATCTGACCACATGACCAGAATCAGCACAGTTAGAAACGTCTGACATTGATATAAAACACATTGTTAATGCAGTTGTCTGAATAAAAGTTAAAGAAATGTAAAGTGCAAAGAGAGGTCACAACAAATGGCTATTTAGAAGCTAATTGTTACCTCAAACGTGAGCTTTCTATACTGTACATATGTCCCATATATTCAAAATGGATCCTGATATGGAGACTATGAAATGTGCGTGGTTGTTAGAATTTCACTAAACCAACAAACCTATTGTTGGCCTAAGACTCCTGCACACAACTGTATAACATAATATCATATATGTCAAACATGCCACATCAGTATATTGAAGTACCAAAGACAGCCCCTGAGAAATTGAAAAAGGGAACCCAGTTGACCGACAGCTTTTTATTTAGATTGTTCAATGGTTATTCTGTTCTCACTTGTGACCAAATTCGACCTTTGTGCAGTGGTTGTATTTGTGGTTGTCTTTTAGAGGCATATACAATAACTGACAGATATTTCCCTGCAGACCGCAGCCGTACCGCTCCCTCAAGGAGGTGGAACTAATGGAAGGGGATGATCCTGGTATTGGAGCAGAACGTCACACTGCCCCACCCAGCCCAGTTAATGAGAAGTTCTCCAACGTCAACCTTCTGGGTGATCTATTTGGGTGCCAGGATGAGCCGGACAGCCAACCCATTACACTGGCGAAAAGTCTAGAGGATCTGAGGACTCCCAAAGAATCAGACGACCTTCAACCAAAGTTCACTTATCAGGTCAGAGAAAAATATCTATGTTCAAAAAGCCTACGTTTACTAGGGGATATATTTCCTGAATGAAGTCTAACAGGAGTTTGTCTGTTTCACAGCGGATGGATTTGAGTGAGCATTCACGGACGCTTCCTGGTCTCAAGCTCTCCAATCCCTATAACAAACTGTGGAGTATTGGGCAGGACGACTCAACTTTGCCCATTTGTGTGCCTCCTCCCAGCGACAGGCCTCCGTCTGTCCAACTCCCCACAAAGCAAGAAGCCCCCTCCCCAAGTCGTGAAATCCTCAGCTCAGTCCAGGACCCCCCAGATCCCTCCAACTCTTCCAACATCACCATTCCACGTCCTCATGGAAGAAAGACACCTGAGCTGGGCATGGTCCTAGGACCCCCAGTGGCTCAGCCTCGCTCAAAAGCTGAAGGAAGGACTACACCTGGAGGACAAGAGTTCAGGCAAGCCCTGAGCATGACCTCAGACGCAGACTTGCTGAAGCCCACCAAAACTGCAGAGGACAGCATAGACCTGATCAGCCTTCTGGACCCTCTTAATAGCACCGTGCAGGCCAGTGACAGGGGCGATAGTGTTCCAAAGCTGCCACCCAGGGCATACCCCCAGGGTCTACCCCCTTTCCCACTGCAGCCTCATGTATCCCTGAATCCTTTTGCCCAGCCCCTGCAGCATACCTCCCCTCAAATGCACTACTCAGCCCCTGTTGGTGGAAATCCCTTCAGCGCGGTCTACGCACCTCCATCAGGCTCTTACTCACACACTCCACCCCAGCCTTTTTCTACATTACCAAGTCTCTATAGACAGCCTTCACCAGGCAGTTCAACTCTGCCGCCCAGCTTTGGACTGCTCCAGACAGTCCTCCCCCAATCCGTCACCTCCCTGCCTCAGTCCTCCACCAGTAATCATGCTTTGTCCAGTTTGGTGGACTCAGTGTCTGAACCCAGTGCAGTCCCAAACACACTGGCTAAGCCACTGTTAGGAGCTGACGGAGACAGTCAGAAGGCTCAGGATCCTTTTGGGGATCTGTTGACCATGGCCAAACCAGTCATGCCCCAAAAAAAGAAGGTGGAGGACCTTCGGCGGAGATGGGAGACATTTGACTGAAACCTGTGAATATGAACTGAAGTGTCCCATCACAACCAAATAGTTCCTCACTGCTCTATCAGGATGTTGTGTCTCAAATAATGGTGCAGCAATTCCTACAGAAAATATTGATTTTCCTAGGCCTTTTTAAAAATCATTCTCAGAAATAACATAAAATTTACAATGCGCATCAACTCCATATTTCCACACAATAGGGCACATTTTTTTGTAGCTATAAAATGTTTGTGTGATTATTAATACTTGCATTACCAGACAGTTCGAATTCCTCCATCTTTTGACAAAGTGGCTTGAGTGAATTAATCAAATATGGCCAAATACTAGACAATAAGCCAAAGAAAAAAGACATGTTTGACAGTTGGTCCAGTCTTCCTGTTGGGTTACTTGTTGAACCACAAAAGGAAACTGTTAATCATAAGACTAAATTGGCTTCTGTCTGTTCAACGTTTTTTAAGCAACTTGTCATTTTGCACAATCCATCTAATAATGCAAGCAGTGTGAAAGTAAATCCTCGAGTTGAATATTTAGGATAACCCATTTAAATGATCTTAACATTTTGTCGTTAAGAATTCAGTTTGATCATAGTTCAAAGTAAACACTAACAGCTTTGATGGTGTCCTTGTCAGTGCAACCCTCCTTAAACCATAGAAATAACTGAGATAAAACTAGTGAGATTATGTAATTTGTACACTCCACATATTTGGACCACTGGGTAGAAGTGGAGCCAACATTACCAAGCTAGCACTATCACTAAGTTACTGAAAACAAAACCATACTGCAAGCTAGGATAACTTATGTTCAAAGCTACCAAGTAATTTAAAAGAATTATTAATACTTGACAATGTTGACACATACATTTGAGTTGGCTAAAGATGATGTCATGTTTGTGTGATGTGTAAATTTTCTAATGATCTCTGTAGTTTATCCATTTAACTCCCAGAGCCCATAATCCAATATGACTCAATGCTCAAATTAGCTAAAGTAGCTAGGTCATGCTAACAGGTAATACTGAACTTCCTTTTGGTTTTGTTATTTTTTTAACTCATAGATGCTGCTTTAACCAAGATGCTGCTCAAGGAGTGTTTGCTAAATTAACACTATATTCTTCAAGTATCATAAGCACTTGTAATCAGATCATCATCAAATATGTAAATCTTCTCCAAACTGAACTATATATTAAACTGATGTGTTTATAATATGAATCAATCAAGGCAACCATTTTGCCTTGAGTGATTTATATTCTTAGTCAGTATTTGTGACTATTGTTCCACATATTTTCGATAAGTGTAAAAGCCCTAGTGTTGCGTCATTATATGTGACAGAAGGTCCTGGTCCAACAGGGAGGAGGATCCGGTTGTGACTCAGACATGTACAAACCACTGCTTTCCCATCAAATGGAGCATCTGGACTAATTCAGCAGCATCTGAACTTATAAGTTCTCCTGTCTTGGTTGGAAATGTTTTAGTCCCGTCCCGTCCCCCCCCCTCCCCCACCCGGACTGGGGGGGGACGGGACATCAGTCCGGGCCTTTCTTCAACACGTTCAGATGCCAACAGTTGTCCGCCTATTTGCCTCTCACTAACAAACTGCCGAAACACTTTTTGCACATGTTCTTGTATTACCTGTCTTTACCACCACCACATTAGCGTAGTGCTCAGTAGAGATTTGTGACCTTAAAAATAGCACGCAGTATTCCCCGCCAGAGGATACACGACGTCACACTGGCAGCAGCAGCATTATGTCTTAATGATGTCAACTTCTACGATTAGCTTGTATTATGACTCGTAGCTGGTCTGCTCTAGTTGATGGCATTATTGTACTGTAGCTACAATGTGCGGTGCACCTCAGTCACGCAGTTCACTCACCTGTTGATGTTTTTGGTAGCTTCATGCAAAGTGCAGTTGTTTTGTTTGGCCTTTATGATGAATCCTCATTCTCAACGTCTCACTGATCTGTGAATATGTGTTGCTTCCTCTGTTGTTAATATTATTCATTTATATGAATGTATACATATGTATATATACGTATGTATATGAAAAAAAAATTTAAAGAAAATCTCACACTGGACTATAATGTCCCTGAAATTATTTTAAACATTTCTGTCTGATTAAATCTATATATGGGGACTTGGAAACACCTTATTCTATACCCTTGTTTTTGCCAATACAGCTGCTGAAATGAGCTCTTCTGTTGATTCATGTCTTTGTGAATTTATATTTCTACTTTAGATGACAGTGGGCTTAAAGCTGCCTCCTATTACTGAGCAGATATAATGTCTCCTTTTGCTGCAGGTTTCCTATTTAGCGCAACAACAGGAAAGTTGTCTGCCATGAACACAAAAAAGGACCAAAAAACCCATATGTGCAGTATATGTATGTGTATTACACAAGATCACATTTTGAAATCACGGTCACAATATGAGTATGTATACAGAGTCAGTACATGGATTGTCGACCAGACTTTGTCCCTGACGTAAGTATGTTTTACCTCCATGTTTTTTGTTCTCATTTAAACATTATGCACATTTTAATTCTCAGTGTAACAACAAATGTGTTAAAACATTGCAACTGTAGACATGCAATTGATGTTACCCATCATTTTTGCCATTTTGAAACCTTAAATAGGTGAAACGTGAATGTGAAAAGGAGAAAAGGTTTCAGAAACATCCTGAAACCTTTTCTACAGAGTACAAAGGACTACGATAGAATTTCTTCCTGCTATTTCTTCTGAAATATTAATTGGAGCGAATTGTACCTCGTGGCCGTACTGTCACATTATATTAGATGATGCAGGACCTGTGAGCGTCATAGTGTGTTGAATGTTGGGAGTCGGACAGTAAAAACTATGTAAGGATGGTTATTTAAGGAGAACATTTTATCCCATTGTGTTTTCTTCACATCGATACGTCATCATCAACCAAAGTAACAAGGCTGTTACCAAAACTCTGTGAAATAAGTCGAGGGTTTGTCAGCAGGTCGATGGAGATGAAGTCACTAAGAATCAGAGGATCAATTGACACATTAGTTCCTCTAACGTAGCCTCTCAATTCATATCTGACTTGGTTTTAATAAGATAATTATGGTCGTACATTGCATTTACAGAAAAGTCTGTTCTCAGCTTCATTTTATTGCTTTTATTTCTTGATACATAAACACGTCCAAGGAGCTAAATTCTGTACAGGTGTGGGAACATGACATCAAAATTTACAGTCTGTGCAGCAAAAACCCATGTTCTCACTAAATGAGGCAGTACTTAATTTCTTTAGCACAATAAAAATAGATTTCCATAATATATTCTGGTACAGAATATTTAAATGTTTTTCCTCCAAAATATACATTTTTATCAGAAGCCTCTTCATTTCGTCTTATTTTGGGGCAAGTGTTTCACTCCTGTACAAGAGGACCATTCCATATCTGTTGACGTAATCTGTACTCAATGTATTCATCAGTTGTAAACATGTGAAAATGTGGCTGAAGAGGCCAAGTCAACCGCGTAAACGCTCCCTTTGTGCGACACCAAAAGGGTCAAATATACAGTACATACAAAATACACAGACTGTACAGACTCAGTACAAAGGGAATCTAAGAAATGTCGGGCTGTATAGGGAGAATAAAACAGTGGAAAAATAGTCTGATCCTCTAAAGGCAGCTTCAGCAATTCTTTGAAATATCCGCCTGATACAACGTGACGTGCATCAAAAGGAGTTTTTCTTTCTTTGATATGTTTATGTCCATTAAAAAAACAATCAAAGGTTAATTCCACTGCACAGCAGTCTATGTTACCACAAGCTCCCAGGAAAGCTGCAAACAATCAGAAACAGACTAGTTTGAGAACAAAAACATGTACGTACATACAGTGAAGTGTCAATCTGTCAAATTCTACACACTATTAAATGATGGTCAGTTCTTTTTAGGAGGAAATAATGAACTCTTTTATAAGCTTTAAAAGCTTAATGGTGCGATATCCAAAACGTATTAATGGAGTCATTCCTGTTGTTCAGATACAAAATGAAATAAATAAATGTGAATGTTCAGAATAGAGACATTATGACTTTATGTGTGAGTTGAAGTTTCATGAAAAAGGTGAACGTTAAAAGGTTAAAGGTCAGCATAATATCCAGATGATAATGTAAATGGTAAATGGACTGCATTTTATATAGCGCTTTTCTACACATATGTACTCAAAGCGCTTTACCAAGTGACCAAGTGTTACTTTAATGTGTTTATTTATCCTGTGTGTCATGGGGGAAGTGATTCCTAAAAGCCTCCGGACCCCTTGACTATTTTATCACTTTAGTTGAGCAGCCCCCGCACCACTGGAACAGTACCGGCCCCCACCAGAAGGGGGCAGTGCAATGCAACAAACATGTCCTTCAGTTGGTTGCAGATGTTCAGCAGTGAAATCCAGGTGTTTGGGTGAGGTGCACCTGCCTGCGGTGCTCCTACGACCCCTCCCACCCTCCCAGTCTTAGCCTGTCCTACATCAGATCAGTCGTTCTTCGGGGGGGACTTTGAGCATGCTGTCCATTTCCAGGCGAGCTCCAGCCAGTTCCTGAGAGCTGGGGCTGTAGGCGCCTTCCGACTGGCGCTTCTTCCTTGCTGTCATCACCATGAAGGTCAGTCCGATGATGAAGATGAGGACGCAGAAGCTGAGCAGAGGGATGGCCACCATCAGCCAGGGAACAGTCTGTTTATGAGCCTGTTTCTGTAAAGACACAACACCGTGTCAAACACAAGTCCCTGCACCGAAGTGAGGCCAAGTCACAGAGATGGAAGTCATCAGAAAATCTAAATCCTATCAACAACCTTCAACAATAAACAGATAAAATGTAATGAGGAAACATCACTGACAGAGGCAGTAATAGGATAAAGTGTAATAAAGTATGCATGAACATGTCAAAAAAAAACCCAACAATACCAATAATAATAACTGATGACACTATAGGTTATATACATATTCATATAACTAAAGGAGTAAAATACACGTTATAATGTATGTTAATGTCAATTAATGAGCACGTGTCAGCGTTAAGCATTTTCATAAAGGGAACAAATAAAAAAAAAAAATAGAAGTAAACTATTCTCACATTATCTAATTTGTAGAGTTTGAAATGTCATAAAGTCAGTGAAGTTGCAGTGAAGTTGAACATACATTGGTGTCACAGATGGGTCCACTGTAACCAGGAGGACATTCACACACAAACATGTTGAACCGGTCCAAACAGGAGCCGCCGTTTCGACAAGGGTTGGATTCACACTCATTGATTTCCATTTCGCACCTGATTGAGAGAAAATCCACAGATGATGTAAACTTGTTCAAAAGTGTGTGTAGAGTTCTCAAAGGCAAATCATAAATGCAATTATCAGAGAAGCAGAATATTAAAGTGAAAAAATCCAATTCTGTTTCGTGGAACAGACCACTGTCCCAACACAAAAAAGCACAAAAGCACTTAACTGTGAAAATTCTTCTGTCATCTTAGAAACTTGGAAAATATTTGGTATTGGACCAAATATATGGTCCAATACCAAATTCCATAACGAATTCATCGTTATGAATTCATCATCATGATGAACTGAAGGGTATCCCACACACCTACATTTATACCTACCACACTTGGAATAGGCAGTTCCTTTATTACATCAATGGGGACAAAATCCATAACAGTTATATATTTCTGCCCAATATATAATAATTCTCCTGGGATCATACAACGATCCGATAACTGATGCAGATATTTGTTCATTTTGATTTTATGTTTTGTTATTAACCATGAATATGTTAAGTATTACTGTACTAATCATACAGCTTTTATTAATGTCCTTTTAGAAGATTTATTGGAAGATTTACTCCCTATTTTAACATTCTTCATATTTATTGTGTTGTCTTGAGCTCAACATGATACATTTGGCCACTAGGACAACGTCTAAACATATTTATTATTTCAGTGGTAATAAAGGGTAGTGAATATTGTGATTGTATTTTTAGTTATGGGACAGAACAGTCATTTTTCCTCCATATATAATAGTTTCTTATTCTGAGGGGGGTTTTTTTCAATATATTGTAGAGTCAGTACAATCAGGGCTGCATGACATCCATGTATACAACCAGCTACATGCCCAGAATGGACAGAACATCTGCCAGTGACTTTACCTGGTGCCTGTAAAACCTGGCATACATGTACAGTTTGCCCCCCACAGCCCCTCGTTGCAGATGCCGTCATTTTCACACTGGACATCTTCATCACACTTTATTGGAGGATAGTCCCACCTGATGGAAGTGGAATGAAACACAGATATATTAAGGCACACATGAATTTATGATTGTACAACATATTAAAAACACTCAAATCACCTTCCACACCAGTAATGACAGAAGTGAGCTGCCAGAGTGGATTTTTAAAACTTGTGTCTATTGGATTTAACATCATTTCCTTCTGACAGAAAACTGAAGTTGGTTATTAGTCACATTGAGAGCATATATTAACACTACGGGTATACATTAAACTCTGTATGTTTTCACTTTAAACCTGTAAAGCCTGCCACTGGTCTACAAGTAAAATGACTCCAGACTTGAAGTAAGAAGTTTGAGTCACTAACAAGGAAGAATGAAATCAACAACACTTGTTGAGGATTAATGCCAAAATGGGTTTTAGTCGAGGGGGATGTTCCTCTCAGAGCTACACGACCTACTTCAAAACTCTACACATAACAATGCATTCACTTTACTGATTCTTTCAAGTCGAACATTTAGAAATCTGTGATATAACTGTGCACAAACCAATATACTGTATATGTAATAAAAGTACTATGTAAATTAAAAACATCTGATCAGCATATTTGTCATTTGTTTTCCAATTCATAGTATTAGTCCACATTTAATCTCTGAAGTGCATAATTATACAAAAATGTAATCCTGTATTGGTATTTTTAGCATCATTGAATGAAAATTCCATTATTACTTTTCAGCATATTGTAATTGAAGGGGTTTGGGAGGAAACTTCAGCATCTACTCATTTCTTATGTTCTCAGGCGCAAGAAATTGACCTAATTGTGGCTTTGATTGGACATTAACATGTATTTGGTAAATGATAAATGGATTGCACTTACAGTATATAGTGCTTTTGTACACATTTACAGTGCCCAAAGCGCTTTACATTGACCACATTCACCCATTCACACACCAGTGGGTGGCTGCTGCCATGCAGGGCACTGCCAGGCTGGGAGCCATTGAGGGTTCAGTGTCTTGCTCAAGGACACTTCAACATGTGGACATTCGGTGCCAGGATTTGAACCACTGACCCTTCAGCCACTGGACTCTACTAACTGAACCACAGCCGCCCCCAATCTGTATTTATTTATTTAACCTTTACTGAACCAGTAAGTTGAGAATGATTCTCATTTCCAATAATGACCTGAACAGAATCAACATGTGACTCAAAGCTGTAAACGGTATGAGGGCTTTTCAGCAGATCATTTATTTTACTGTTTGATTTGATTTGGCTTTAACGTGTGTTTGACATGTGTGTTCAGTGTAAACTAAATCAGAGACCCTGCCCGTCGGTGGACTCACTGGCAGAGGGGTCCGCTGTACTCGCTGGGACAGATGCATGTGTACATGTTGGGTCCGTCCTGACAGGTGCCTCCGTGTTCGCAGGCGTGTTGCTCGCACTCGTCCAGGTCTGTGTCGCAGAGCGTTCCAGTGTATCCCGGGTGGCACTGACACTCATAACCAGCTAAATAGTCCCTACAGCTCCCGTGAACACAGGGCTGAGACGCACAGTCATCTGTGTCGACCTCACACTGGTCCCCCTCCCAACCCAAGTCACACACGCAGCCATATTTATTAAAGATGTCTTTACATGTGGCCCCGTTCAGACATGGACCAGAGTCACACACTGGGGCGCTGCTGCAGCCCAGCTGTATCTTTGGTTTTCCAACTAAATGGAACTGAGACTGCTGCGGGGCCTTGTAGTCGTCCACAAATGGAAGGTAGACCCTTCCCACTCTTATGGCCCCCAAGCACCCAGTGAAGCTGTCTGCAATCACCAAGGTGGCTCCTTTCTGGTTGAGGAAGTGAAGTCGACCTGTGAGCTGTGGTGAGCTGCTGGCATCTGTGATTCCATCCACAGTGATGACCCACACAGAAGTCTTCCGTTGCGGTTCCGCCATGGAGATGTTCACACGGTGCCAGTTCCCATCTGCCACGTGACGGACGCCACTAAAGGTCAAAGCCTCCACATTGTTGCCAATCTGGATCTCCACCCGCACCAAAGCATCCAGGAGACTCACCATGAGAAAGTTAGTGCCCCAAGAGGCACGAAGTATTACGGCGTTCTCAGAGCGAGTCCGCATCTCGATGTAAACAGAGAAAACGGCCTCAGTGAGGGAGGCCGCGGCGCTGTACTGCACCGGGGTGTTGTCGAATGTTGCGTTGTGCACACCTGTAGGTCAGACAGTGGTCAGACATAAACCACACAGCCTTACATTTACAATCAAAGAGAAGTAATTGCCTTTGTATAATCCAAACATCCTTACATTCATATCCATCTGGAAGGTCCACACAATGGCCGCCATTGACGCAGGGGTCGCTGATGCACCACACGCGGGTCTCGCAGGTCTTTCCTGTGTACTCTTGCAGACAGGAGCAGGTGAAGTCGTTGAATGTAATGTGACATTCGCCTCCATTTTGACATTGTTTTGTCTGCAGGGGAAACAATTGACCATTCATTCATTGTTCTGTGTGTGTGTGTGTGTGTTTGTGGGAGGGGGGGTTCTTGGAGCCTATCCCAATTCATTCCTAATTAATTATCTATCACAGATGCCACTTTATAACAGGGCTGATACACACATTCACATGGAGATAAACCTTTGACCCGGCGGTACCCACTACCGCGATGACTACAACTGATTTAAACTTTTTGTCCTCTGTGGGGGGACAACAGTTTTACAAAAAGCTGTCAGTGCAAATGACATTTCATAAGATCTATGTCTATCTCTGTGTATCTCTTCCACTAAGGTCGAATCACTAAAACATCCACCTGTCCACCAGACATCCAGTTTCATACATACTTGTTTTTTTCCTAACTCTGGCTCCAGATATACATGCAACATTTTTTCCAGATGGTCATTAACAGATGTGTAGGGTTTAGTGAAGGTGGATGCACACACCTGCAGGTTAATAATGTAATAGTAATGGCTAAAGTGATCAAAATCAAATAAAGTGTATTTAAAACGGCATCTACTATCATCTCTGCACTTGGTGGACAATTGTTTTAATTGAGCTGCTATTTCGTTTGTGTTTAGATTTGCATTCAAGTCATGTTTTTTTTCTGCTTATTATAATTCTTTGCACACGGATGTTTTGTATTTCTGTATTTCAGTTTGAGCCAAGTTTTAACTGATGTATTTTAAGACAAATCTTTAAGACAGACAATATTCCCTTTGGATCATATATCTGTATATGTTCCGTGAAAACGAGAGATTTTTTACAGATGATCACATTTCCTACCTTACATGTGTTGTCACTTATGCATCCCTCCTTTACATTTTCCACATCACTTGGTAAATACACCTCCTCATCATTCGAGCTGTTCCATGCATCCACATCCAGATGCACAGAGTCCAAGCGAAGGTCCTGCAGACACCCTTTGAAGTGCCCCCCCCAGGCAGCAGAGTCCCAGCCTCCGGGAAGTCCTCCCACATAGGCCCGATCCCCACTGCTGATGTCCACTTCAGGGACCTCTCCTATGCTGTATCGCAGACCCCCATGCTCAAAGATCACCCGTCTCTGCTGGACCTCCACCTGCACCAGCTGCTTCTCTCCAGTGGTCATGAAAACCGGAGCTGTCAACGGTGCACTGTGGACCCGAGAGCTGACCAGAACCCGCCCCATCATCAGGTAGATGGAGAAGTAGACCCCTCCCTCACCCAACCCTGAAGGCCTTCTGAGCTGAAACAACAGCCCTTCTGGTTTGAGGGACCTCAGAAGGAAGGACACGTTGAAACTGCTGCTGTGGTTCTGTCCAATGTCATATGAACTGAAACCCATCGTGTCCTCATGACTATAGGTCCACGAGGGGAACTCTGTCAGAGGAGAAGAGACATTTAGATTGATGAGTACAAAGACAGACAGAGTATATCATTTATTTAACACCTTACTGCCCAAATCTGTTATCACAGCAAATAAGACCTATACAGCGATGAGAAAATTCAACTCATTATTGGGTTTAAATGTCTTATTTCAGATCAAATTATCTGCCAGTGCAGTAAGACGATACTTACCAAGTTCTCTTAAATTAGACAATATTATCTGAGGATTATAGAATACTACAATTCTTATTTTAAGATCATAGTCGTTTCAAGTGTATCTACAAAGGCTCTAAACATTTTGTAACTGGCATCTGGAACTGACACATACAGATCTGAACTGTATGATTAACTCAACTGGCCGTGACTCACTGATTCTTCGACTTAGACTTAGACTTCCTTTATTGTCATTACACAGACACACACAATGAATCTGGTAACGAAATATAGAATTGTCAGCTGATGATACAAATAAATATGGAAAATATAAAAGTGCACAGTTGATGTAGCCGAATGTAACTGC
>JAPTHA010000005.1:7414817-7429281 GCA_029814585.1 Gymnapogon annona | reverse complement strand
TATCTATCTATCTATCTATCTATCTATCTATCTATCTATCTATCTATCTATCTATCTATCTATCCATCTATCTATCTGTCTGTCTGTTTGTGGCTGTCAGTCTGTCTATCTATCTGCTAACTACAGGAAATCTTAGAGGAAGTAGAAAAGGGCAATCTCTACTGATTATTGAAAGAAAAGTAAAAAGTGTTGAGATTCCTGACTTCGGCAGAAACCAATAGATGTAAGGAAGGTGCTGCAGCAGTTACACGCTTCACTTGAATTCCAGTGGTAGGGATTGGATTTGGAAAGAAGCCCAGAAATGTGAATACTTTGGGAAACAAAAGATTTGCCCCCCACCTCAGACAACTTTAGAAAACGAATGCACACTTGTCCACATTTCTGGTGCTCAGATGCATAAAGTCAAGGTAATGAAAGCACTGGGCACTGGGCATGAGGTCAAAGCTTGCACACTTTTTGGGTTTGTATGTGTTTTGGGGTGTTTACGACTGATTTTAATGGTCACTGAAAGCTTGGGCAGAAAGACTTGCTGCCATTGAGACTCAAGGAAAGCTGTGTAAGTCATCACAGGATGTCTCTCAGGTCATGATGTTGTCCAAACAATTTTCAAAAAATTACATTTGTCAAGAAAATTGAGTTGGAGAGTTTGTTCGAAAGTTTATCAACGCATTAAGCCCATCCCTCTTTTTTAACATGAAGTTCATGACAATATTTTTGAAACTATAAACTTGGACTTAGACTTAGACTTAGACTTCCTATATACAGTCAAAGAGAAGTATGTCTAAGCAAGAGATTGGCTGAACATTGATATTTGATGGTACAATTTATAACAGTAAAAATAAAAAAGGTCTAAAAAGATTAAAAAATCAACCATATAAATCATATCAAATCAAATTAAAGTTTATTTATATAGTGCCAATGCATAACAACATTTATCTCACAGCGCTTTACATATAGAGTTGGTCTAACCAGACTCACGGATTAGTTGTAATAGAAACTCAACAGAATCCTCCAGGAGCAAACACATTGATGACAGTGGCGAGGAAAAACTTCCTTTCAACAGGCAGAAATCTCAAGCAGTCCCTGACTCCTGGAGGATGGTCGCCTGCCTATACCAGATTCCTGTAGTTTAAGTAGACGATTGGACACATTAAGTTCGATTTATATATACAATTGGGTAGGATCGCTTCAAGAACTTAAACTTAAGGAAGAGCATAACTAATGGTGAAAGACTGAATGTTCACAAACAGGAGATGATCATTTAGAGTGGATCCAAACCACGTCAAAGCCAATCTTTTAACACAAAATGTTCCAATTGTTGTAGGAGGACTTGATGGCCAACAGTATTGAAAGCTGCACTAATGTCCAACAAAACCACTACACAAACAAGTTCTTTATCAAAATGGCGCCGTCCTAGTGGTCACCTATAACAGCAGCTCTGTAACTTTTTTCCTACTTTTAAGTTTTTATGCCCGACTCTTGTGGTCGTGTTTAATTCGACTCCTGTACAGCATGGACATATGTCATTTTTGAAGTTTTTGTGAGATATTGGCTGTTTTTTTTTGCTACATTAATGAATCCCGGACCTCAATCCAACATGAGATGGTGAGCCACTGTGTGTCTACAGGTGAGATGAGCAACAGCGGTGTACACCGGAGGGACCCGCGTGTCTACGGCAACAGGTAGCGGGTGTAGCGCTGGCATCGTGTACCAGGAGGTGGATTGATGTGATGGTACAACTGGCGTACAACCGGAGACTCCATCGGTTCGTGTGTGTAACGGTTCAGCTACTCATCCGCTCTACCAACCGTCTCAACCTTCGTGATGGAGGCTAACGGCTATGGAACTGCAGCAGGTGTGCTAGCTGTACTAGCTGTACAACTACTGGCTCATTGGACTACACCGGACTCTTTCGCTTTTTGGTTGGTTTTCCACTGAGGAGAGCAGACCAAAGAAGGAGGAGAGGAGGGGGGGACTGGAGATGCGTGTGAGTGAGTGATTTGAGGATATGATCTGTGTTTGCAGTTTTAAAACGGTCACATTTCAACTGTTAGCTGTTAGCAGCTGTGAGCACTATGCTAATGGTGGCTGCGGACTTTTCACATCTGTTTCTCTCCGAAGGATGCATTAATAGCCCCTTGTTATCGTTATCATCTCTGGGACTTCCATCATGTCAATGTGATCCATGTTGTGCAAGAATTCAATTTGTCGTATCTGTTCTGTTCTGCTCTGTTCTTTTTTTCTACTCTTTGTATTACGCTGCTGTGTGTGAAATTTCCCCTCGTGGGACTAATAAAGGTATATTCAATTCAATTCAATATATCTGAAGCAGTGAGAAGGTCATTGGTGACCTTGGCCAGTGCTGTTTCTGTGCTATGATGATCCTAAAAGCCGGACTGGAAATTTTCAAATAGATAGTTGGACCTAAGGAAGTCACATAACTAACGACTATTTTCTCCAGAATCTTTGAAATACATGTAAGATGTGATATGAGTCTATATTTAGCTACAACTGCATGGTCAAGTTTTTTAAGAAGTTTGATTACAGTTACTTTAATGAACCATGGTACATAGCCTGTTGATAATGAGAGGTTGATGATATATCGAGGAAATGACTACTATGGAGAGATAAAGTATCTTTGATGAGCTTTGTTGGAACTGCGTCTAAAAGACAAATGGTTGGTTTCGACTAAGAGACTATTGAAATTAGCTGGGTGATTTCTACAGGAGAAAAGTACAATTTGCAGTGGTCGTAAGGCTTTTACATGTAGCATAATCTCATAAATGTCTTGTATAAACACGTTTGGCAGGGATTGGAACATTAGAGAACAGAAATTAGAGGTTATCAGACAGTGGTCTGAGATGAGCGTATTTTGTGGAAAGACTATTAAATCTTCAAGATCAATCCTGTGAGTGAGGACTGAGTCAAGGGTGTGGTTAAAAACGTGAGTGCGTTTATTTACATGTTGACAAAATCTGAGGAGTCTATTAATGACATAATTGCATTACTGAGGCTATCCTTCTTGTCATCCACGTGAATATTGATGTGTCCAATAATCGTGATTTTTTTCTGTTTTAAGAACTAGACTAGCTAAGAACTTTGTAAACTGTTGGGTGTTTAGACCAGAGGACGATACACTATAATCAGCAGCATAGGCCGGAGTGCTTTACAGCTTGGATTGGATAAACTCTTGCTGAGACTTAAAATTCAGCTGGTGTTTATGTTTGAATTGCAGTTATGAATTTAAAATAGCTGCAACTCCTAATTCGTATAAATGAACTTATTGACAAATAGCTCTCTTTTACTGAGCATAATAAATAGGGGGACTGAATCTTCAAACTAAGTACAAAAAGTCGTGGTTTTATTTTAACTTTTGACTGATTATTTTCACTCAAAGTCAGCAATTCTAGCTGAGGTCTACCATCAACCACTATTCACTGGTGGTGAAGGTTCTGCCATTATTTATAGTGTGTGAAATGTTGTATGAGCACAGATATCAAGTTTAGCACTAATTTACCACAGAGATCGATCTTTACCTAACCAAGACATGAATATTCTTTTAATAAAAGGGATCGTTTTCTTTGTAGACATCGGGATAAAAAAAAGGAATGGGATGTCGTGTTTTAATAGTAACAATTTTATTTTGTTATTTTTTAACGGAGAGCTTCAGAGTCACTCTCGCTGCTCGGGGATGAAGTGGGTTAAATCGGTGTATTTACCGTTAACCACTGACCGAGGGAACGATAAACCTCCGTGTCACTGGAATAAACTGGTGAGATGTGCCTGCCCTCTGCTGGTGTTTTCTCTCGACTGTATTCCTGTATTTGACGGTTGGCATTAGTGATAGTCTGTCATAGCTCTATTACCATCCGAACGGAACCGTCGCGGACAGTCTTATGTCTGCCGTGGTTCTGTTGTGCAGTGTACAGACATAAGACCGACAGTCAAGTTAAACAAACCTCCCGCTGCCACATATTTCGTGCCGGGCTATTTTATGCGCGGCACCGAAAACGTCTTTAGATCCAGTTACATTTCTTACCTCAGTTTTGTCTTTGAGGCAACACGTTTTGATTGTTCTGTCTGGTAACATAGCCAGACGCTAAGCAATGACTGTGCAATGAATAAGTGTTTATATTTATATCGTATACATACTATTAATGTAATTGTAATGTTTTGTAAACTTGCTGTTTTCGTCTTATATTTAACTATTGTCCGGTGTCCCCTCCTCTGTCACGTCCTTAAGTCAAAGTTTAGGGTTAAATTTTCCAAACTAGAAAATGGTTGGCGTTCCCATTATCTTTTGGTTTTCATGCTGTCAGATCCTTCCATCCGTCTTGTTTACTACATAAAACTCTAAAACGTGTAAAATACACGCTAGAAAAACTGTGTTGCCTTCAACATAGTCGAGTTTTCTCATCATGCTGGTTGGCTAACCTTAGCCTCGAAGCTAGTTGCCTTGGACAATCCTTTCAACTTGCTTGCTGACAGCCAGGTTAGCTTAAGACAGCTAACTTCGCTATGTGAAGTAATCAAGCCAAGAAAAGTGGTGATAAAGAAGCTCTGCAACTCTCTGGTGGGTGCATTTTGTGTCATTTTTGCAATTGCAAATGTATCTACAAGCATATGTGGTCGGTTGCATGTTTAGATGTTACTTGTCGTAGTCAACTTGACATTTAATTGTACCATGGTTAACTTGGCTAACGTTAGCTACCAAAGTTGCTAACTAGCCAGGTAGCTAACTTATACTGAATCAATCGTATACGTTCAGTTAGCTAACCTCTAATTTAGCACCTGCTAGAGAATACTACTAACAGATATTCAGTGTATGATACACATGCTGCATACGTGATGGCCTTTGCTAAGTCAGTGTAACAGTCGGCCGACTGTTCATCATTAAACATCAGGTAACTCGTTTTAATGGTGTTAAACTTATAAACAGGGCTTAACCTACCCATGCGATAAATGGCTATGGTTCAGATGTCACAACAGACGGAGTGTCTGCACAAACCTACACAAATAATGTTCTGCGGGAAAACGTCGTATTGTCTGCGTTCGGTTTGGATTGAAACCCATAATTTATGCTATTATCAGATCATTTCTAATGCGCATGTTAAGAAATGTACATTCAGATAATGGGAATCCATCCCTGAAGTGGAAATCCGCATACTGGCAGTTGGAAAAAAAAGGTGCATTTACTCTATTTGCTGACTAATGCAGCTACCGTTTTGCAAATGTAGTAAACAAAGAAATCCGGAGGACATCCAATGTTGGTATAAGACGGAGGTGGTATACTAAAACACTTACTTTGAGCGTGTAAGAAAACTAAGGATGGGCTGTTTGGGAAATCGTTGTTGAGTTCTGATGTTTACAGTAACAATTTGACTGACAGCTGACAGCAGAGTTTGTTTATTTAGTGATTTTGTTTAATATCTATCCTTCCATTGTACCAGGGCTAAATAAATCCATTTTCTTACAATGTTGAAAGGTCTTTCATGCCTTCAATTCACAAAGTACAAATTCAGTCCTAAAATGTGTGACAAATGTATCATCACCAAAGCCAAACACAGACCGCTTGCCTTAGTGACATGTCTTCCTGTCTGACGAGTCATGTCAGTCAGTGGGCCAATCAAGATGATTCTGATCTTCAAATTTCAATATATTGCTCACAGAGATGTTGCTCAAGCATCTCCAGTAGGTGCTTTGTACTACTCCTTTGTTTGTTGATGGAAACCTACATAACACTGTGAAGAGAGGAGACCATATAAACAGTGGGTAACTCTTTTAATGCTTACCTTTCAAACTGTAAAACACACGAATCTATTCAGTTTAATTCTGACAATAGAAACACAGTAACAATATATGACATGCAGTTGTCCATCTCCAGCCAAGACATTGTGTTGAAAAGAAAGTCATGTCAAAGTTGTGGACATTACAGTTTATTTTTAGATTCTTTTTTTCCCAACATAACAAAGCTGTTTACATTCTGCAGCTGTTTTGTGTATAGTAACTACTCAGTTGTATTATTTTGTATATATAGTTAGATAGTTTGTGGTAGAAAAATAGATTATAATCAAAGACTATGGTATATACACAATAATGTAGCAGTGTTTGTGTATTTTATGTACTCTTGACGCTGGAATAAGCCAAACACTTGTTGGCTTATTGAAATCAAGTCAAATTTTATTTATATAATGCCAAAAGTTATCTTTACATTTGTCGCTGGAATAATCCAGACTATTAAACCAATTTACAGAAACCAACAGAATCCTCCAGGAATAAAGACTGGTGACAGTGGAAAGAAAAAATACCTTTAAGATGAAAAAACCTGTAGCAGATCTCACATCCTGGAGGATGGCCGTCTGCCTTGAGACCAGTTGGGGTTAAAGAGAGTGAGAGAGAAAGAAGGTCTGGGGAAGGGGAGCACAGTGGGAGAGACATATATGTACAACAAACTGGACTAGCACTGTTAATAAGTTGAACAGCTGGGGTTGATAGAATTTCATCTAACTACAGTAGGGACCAATGTACGTAACTGTTAATACTACAAATACAAGTACTACCAGTGGATACACTACTCCTGTTAATACTACAAATACAAGTACTACTAGTGGATGTACTACTACTGTTAATACTCCTACTACAAATATAAGTACTTCTACTGGATGTACTACTGTTAATACTACTACTACAAATACTAGTGGATATACTACTGCTGTTGACACTCCTATAAAAACAAGTACTTCTATTGGATGTACTACTACTGTTAATACTACTAGTACTACTGGTGGATGTACTGCTACTTTTAATACTACTACTACAAGTACTACTAGTGGATGTACTACTATTGATACTACTACTACAAATACAGTATGGTGATGAAGACTCCAATGTGTAAAGTATGTTTGGAGCAGTTATTAACTGGAGCAGTTTGTATTGCAGGTGTTGCAGGCTGCTCTCATGTGCCCATGGAGAAGGCGGCCTTTGAGGGGTGGCTGGAGTCGGTCTCCGCCACTTTCCTTACGCTGAACGACCAGCAGAGGAACCAGTCTCTGGATCACCTCATCTCTCTGAGTGGAGCCGCTCAGCTGCGTCATTTATCTAATGGGCTGGAGACGCTGCTCAAGCGTGACTTCCTGCGTCTACTTCCTCTGGAGTTGGCCTTTTACTTGCTGCGCTGGCTCGACCCGCAGACCCTCCTCACCTGCTGCCTTGTGTGTAAACAATGGAATAAGGTCAGTATCACCCTCCCTATCCTCTTAGTGTTGCCACAGTCTGGCCTCAGTTGTCCAACATGCTTTGTCTCAGCTTCACTCTCCATCTCAGTTCCATGTATGATAGTATTAATGATCATATTTTTTATTTAGCTTTTCACAGGTTTTTAAAGAAAACATATAAATGCCAGTTTCCAGTTTTAGCTGCTCCTAAATTGACCAGTGTACACAAAGAGCAATAACAAATGTCTTATGTGGTATGTGTTTACAGTTTCATTTATAAATCTAAGTGCAGTGGAAGTCATAAAATGTATTAGAATATGATGATGTGAATGGGAATCATCAGTGAAAGCCATTGAATGTCTGTCTAGTGGGATATACAGTTGAAATGTCCAATCGGAAGATTCTTTTGGGTTGAAGAAATAATGTCTTACCCAGGATGCCTGCAGGATCAGAATCAGAATACTTTGCTAATCCCAAGGGAAATTGTTTATTTTAAAAAGTCTTAAAAATCTATCTTGAATTTACAAGCTTATTTAATACCTTAAAAAGCCTTTTTAAAGGTTTTAAATTTGATATGATGGGCCTTAAGTCATGTCGCCATAAACTTGTTTGCTGTATTGCATTTAAATATTAAAGCTACAAAGACCGTAATGTTAGCCTACTCACTTCCACCTGTATCAACTCCATAAATTCTATTGAAATTCGGAACCAATTATCACCTACTTTACATCCCCTGGGGTTAAATGACTCAGAATGGTGTAAATCAATATATAATATTAAATTCTAGGTGTCACAAATTTTTGCCAGTGTGGTCCTTAAATGGGCATTACATCCTATTCGTCGTCCAAGTCGTCTTAAATGTAACTTGTATAAACTTGTAGCAACCCTGGTTGCATTGTGTGACATGCAACAATTTGAGCTAGTATCGGCTTCTGGTTTGGAAATATTGAAAATGTCTCATAGATCAACATCTTAGTCATACATGGAGTTTGTCTCGAAGAAGTGTAGAGGATAAGGTCTGTGTAGTAATGATAATAAATGGATTTTCTCCATTTCTTCAGGACCATTAACACATCTTATGATGAATGATGAACTTTATTGATTGTGTTTTCTAACTCGGCCCCGGGGTCTGTTCAACACCTGGTTTCAGTACCCCTCTGTATCCTCTGCAAAGAGCAGGGAGTCAAGATATTATTCAGACACAGCAGTAAAAGAACACTGTCAGACGGTCTCTCTTGGATCACATTCACAGCGTGTTCACATGAAAAGTGATAGAAATAGTATGGAATAAAAAAAGGCGAGCTGACAGAAGAAGTAGGTGAGAACGTCTGACTGTCAATCAATTTTCAAAGGTTACAGCCCACACCCCCATTCCTACTCCCACTGAAACCATCTGACTGTCTGACTGGCAAAGTAGCTTTGAGTTCTTTCAACACTTACAGAAGTAATCTGTCTGCTTTTACTTACATTCTCCAAAACACTGCTTTAATATCTAGGTGTTCAGTTCACACTGTTCATAGCTTTTTTAATGTTAGAAATTTTCACTAGTTTGTAAGGCTATGTTATGAGAAAAATAAATGTATAAAGGTATTTTCCTTTGACTTTATATTGACAGGTATGAAACACTCTGGATGTGTAATATTTTCTGAACCCAGGCCCAATAACTATAGAATTGAACCTGGTTCTGATTTAGCGAGCGCACTCACAATGTTGATTACAACAGGAACAGAAATCATGTTTATTGATGATCAAAGCCAATCACAAACCTGTCTCTAAACATGTGAGTTTCACCTGTCCTTAAAGATCAAGGAACACTGTTGTATACAGCTTAGCAGCACAATAATATACAGTGTATGGTGTGAAGACTGAAAAACTTATATTTTACATTGTATGCTCCATCATTTATGTTGTGAAATAAAAGAAGAAAATAATTAGACATGATTTACCAATTAGTTATCTGTAGAAACTATAAAAATTAAATAAAAATTTGGAAAACACAGGCATTGACCAATTTCAACTTTTTTGACTGACATCAGCTGAAGGCAAGTAAACATAATTATATTGATTACATTTGAATGATTTTTAATAAATCCTTATTCATGGTGTGATGAAGAGCTCAGACTTAATTTATTTAATATCCCAATTAAATACATGTTTTGTTTAGTTTTTCCCTAGAACCTCATTATGGACATAGCTGATCAGTGATGCGTCTGACCTCCTTGTCTCAGTTCGGAGTTGTAAATGCAGGACAAAAATGTGATCGCATGTGAGTTTCATTAATCCTAGAAATCGGAGTTTACATTGCTTTTGTGAGAGGATACGGGGTGGACCTGTCCTGCTTCTGTAGTTTTTTACATGAAGCATATGATTCAGATTTAACTGTTTTTGTGAAGGTTGGTGGAATATAAGTGTTTGGAGAGAGAGAAATAAATTGTCAAAAGCATGGTTACATTTCACTGTAACCAGTTTAACAAGTGCAGCCAAAGCAATCTGTCAAACTAGTAAATCTACTGAAAGTCCCTCAGAGACAGATGGAGAAAGACACAGTTTCAGCTCAGAGGTGGTCTCTCATGTTATGATAGAAGCCTGGAGCCAAGACATGGTTAACAGAATTATAAAAACTATAGTGAGTAATTGAGGTTATAGTTAGTAATTGAGGATTACTAACTATAAAAACTATAGTTAGTAATTGGGGATTACTAACTATAGTTTTTATAATTCTGTTAACCATTTCTTGGCTCCAGGCTTCTATCATAACATGAGAGACCACCTCTGAGCTGAAACTGTGTCTTTCTCCATCTGTCTCTGGTGGACTGGGCTGGGTAGCTCAGTTAGTAAGGCACCGGGCTGGTGCATAGGGCACCTGGGTTCAATTCATGGGGTGAAGCGTCCAGTGAGTTGTGTTAGGAAGGGCATCCGACGTAAAAAAAAAAAAAAATCCTGCCAAATCAAACATGCAAATTGGATTTGCTGTGGCGACCCCGGAAGGGAAAGAGCCGAAAGAAATCGTCATCATCAAATCATCATCATCATTACAGTTAGTAAATTGGGGATCAGGAAGCTGATTGTTAATCTGTGAATTCAGTCTGAAATGGTCAGTGTGTCATCTGAGTGGTCACTGACAGCATCACT
This sequence comes from Gymnapogon annona, assembly GCA_029814585.1. Taxonomy (NCBI): domain Eukaryota; kingdom Metazoa; phylum Chordata; class Actinopteri; order Kurtiformes; family Apogonidae; genus Gymnapogon; species Gymnapogon annona. Next base: position 7,418,935 of record JAPTHA010000005.1, on the reverse strand, counting down.
GTTTAGGTTATTGATTTGGGAGCTGCACAAAAATTATTGCACTGTAAAAAAATACAATCAGAGGAAAAGACTTCATTAGATCTGTATTTAGTGAAATAAGGTGGACATTGTATTAGCTTTTACAATAAATAAGTGATTGAAAATTTGTTTCCTTACAAAGTTATCTGTCCATAACAATGGTTTTGCAGTTTTATACTAAAGATTATCACTTGTATAGACAACATGACAAAGAATGACAAAAAAGAAAACTGAGTCATGTTACATCTGCTGTTTGCTAAACAAAAACCTTTACCTTCCTGAGACCCACCAATGCACATTTGTCCTCTCCAGGGGAGGAGGGTTTCAAAACGTTAAAATTACTGCCTACTGCAACAAATAGTCCACTAAAAACTTTAAGTGTATTTGAAAAAATTATGTAGCATCCAATAAACACAATTATTTACTATTAAAAAAAGCACATTCTTTACTTTACTGAGTGTCAGGAGGATATGACAGAAACAGTAAGAACACATTAAAAGTACAAATCAGTAGTATAGGTAAGAACAGGAATGTTGTTGAAGTGTAAAAACACCCATCATTCCCATCTTCGAATAAATAGAAGAACTGTCCATCTCCCATGTGGTCACCTGCAACTGTATTTTTGTGTTGTTGCAGGTGATAAGCTCGTGCACGGAGGTGTGGCAGGGTGTGTGCCGAGAGCTGGGCTGGAGGATTGACGAGTCCATCCAGGACGCATCACACTGGAAGGGGGTCTACCTGAAGGCCAAACTGAGGATGATGCAGCTGAAGGACCAGGAGGCCTTCGAGACATCCTCCCTCATCGGACACAGCGCTCGCGTCTATGCCCTCTACTATAAAGACGGCCTCCTGTGCACAGGTACACAGCCGTTCAGGCTCTTCTCTGTTCTCTCCAGCTGAAATCACATGAGCCTGCACCATTACACAGCGCACTATCATACTTGTTTGCTGGCTTTTGCAGTAAAGGAAAGTATGACTGTAGAGGAGACTGAAAGGAAAACCACAAGCATTAAGTGAAGACACTCTTCGTGTAAAAATAGTGCTTTCATAACAGCTGTATCTCTTGGATTCAAATACTTCACACTGTTGCACTGGGTGACATCATGACTTTATTCCATGAACACACACACACTGCAATTTCTCAGTCTGGAACATTTATTTCATCATTCCTTGACAGTTATTGAAGCTAGATGCAATTACTGTATTTTTGTGTAATTGTGATAATGATCTCCATTTGGTTTTAAACAGATGGATGAAAACTGTTTAACAGACAAAAAGGATAAATAAGTTCTGATTCTATATCTGGGAATTTAGGAATGTAATAATGCTGATGGTGAAAAGCTGTGGCTGTTGTAATATGTAAGTAGATGTGGTCAGATTTTTTTATAGCATTTTCTGAATAACAGAGAGTTCATCTACATCTCACTGACTTGTAATCACTGATGGGAAGTAGCCGTGTGCAGAAAATACAGGATAAAAAGCAGGCAACGATGGCCGTGCATTGGCATCACCAAGCAGTGAATCAGCTCTTGGCTTCATCTTGTCAGGTTCTGCATCTGTGTGTGTGATTCTCAGGAGCGACTCAGATGAATTTGTTCAAATTCAACACCAATGTGCATTCAGAGTATTAACCAAAGGTCAAGGTAGCTGTAACCCCTGAAAAACACAGTAATTTACTGTTACATTAATGAATTGAGAAAATAATTCAAACCAAATGTGTAACAGGACAAAATGTAGTAGTGATGCAACACTCACCTCAGTAAAACTGTCAATAATGGGAACTTAGGTTTCATTATGAAATACAGTACATCAAAAACCTGGTTTACATTTCTTCTTATATTTTATTTCTACTCATCTTTGTGTCTATCTTGTATTACCTGTCCCACTATGTGGATTTTCATAAATGTATTTACTGTATTTTCACAACTATAAGGCGCACCTAAAAGTTTTACTTTTCTCAAAAACTGACAGTGTGCCTTATAATAGAATGCACCTTATGTATGGTCGAGGTCGCTGACTACGGTAGTTATGGCTGGTGTAGTCAGGGGCTACAGTCAGGGGCGTTACCAACGTGACATCCGTCTGCCCCCTGACTACCGTAGCTATGGCTACTGTTGTCAGGGGGTGTCACTGAAGTAACAGTGGTCCGCCCCGTGAATACAGTAGTTGTGACTACTGTAGTCAGGGGGTGTCACCACACCAGCCTGACTGGGCAGCTTTATTTTAACTTTCAGCACTTACTATTATGAAAAAAATGGTAGAAGATCAAACACACTACACTTCTCACTCGTGGCATCAACACATAACACTTTTCCTAAACTGACTAGGTCATCTTAACTATAAAAACACATTATAACAAAAACCGTAACAGCACTGTTACCATAAATTAAATCACAACAACATAATTTATCCCCAAAACCATGAATCCCCGTCTGTCTGCTGCAAAGCATTATGGGATTAAGAAAAGTGTTATATGTGTTAGTACCGTGAGTGAGAAGTGTAGTGTGTTTAATGTTGTCCTGCTATTACTAATCTTGCAGTATGTGGTAAACGTTAATAAAAAAAAACTACTTGATTGGGCTGGTAAATGGAAAGAAGCTGAAGCTCATTATGCTCACCACAATGTCCTTTGCCAGGAGTCTTAAGTGGGACTTTTTCAGAAACGTTTTATCAGGACGCTGGTATGTCTTCAATTACCATAACAGCTCCATCTAGTGGATGTATAATGCAAACTCAGTGACTAACCGCCTGACCTATTATACCATATATGCATGCTTTATAAAGCGCTGCGCCTTATGTATGATTTAAAAAAAAAAAATAGACCAATTAAGGTGCGCCCTATAATATGGTGCGCCTTATGGTCGTGAAAATACAGTAATAATGTGCAGTTGGACTATTACATTGGAAAAGGTATTGTCCTGTGTCTATTAGTACCTTAACCTAGCTGTACCTGCTGGTGATGAAATTATATGTAAAGTGTAAAGACACTGAACTCACATTTTTGTGTTATTTATGGACTGACATGAATGTGAAGTGGCCCTTTTATAGACTATTCATAACCTTTTATTATCAGTGGTGTAAAATAATCAGAAAAAGATCAATTAAGGAGTCGGTTATCTTAAATTTTCTGATCAATTTTGGACAGAGTTAAATTTGGTAGTTTGACATCTCTGCTGCAGAGATTGTTTAGTGGAGAACCAGTTAATCATCCACTGAAAATAGGCTCCAGGGTCTACTTGTTTTGTTTGGTTAAACCGTTGGTAAAATACAGGCTGTACATGTCACACAGCTCCAGTTCTGTGTTCCCATGTCACTAAACAGATACGTTCCTGTTTTTCAGGGTCTGATGACCTCTCTGCCAAATTGTGGGATGTGCGCACTGGGCAATGTATTTATGGCATCCAGACACACACCTGTGCCACAGTGAAGTTTGATGAGCAGAAGCTTGTGACCGGGTCCTTTGACAACACCATTGCATGCTGGGAGTGGAGCACGGGGGCAAAAATCCAGCAGTTCCGTGGTCACACAGGAGCAGGTTTGTTCACATTGAACAGGGTTGACTTGCTGCACTTAGATTTTAGATGAGTGTCTGGGACCATAATACAATTCCAACGGTCAAAATATAGGCGTTTAAATTCAGAAAGAAATTTCACAGGATTCTACAGGTCCTATGAGCATTCTGTATCTACAAAGCACTGTTGATACAGTATTAGTGGAGTAAGGCCCTGACCATCCCTCTGGACTGTTTTAAACCCAACTTGGAAAGGTATATATAGGTATATATACGGACCACAATCCACGGACACATATTCCTGTCACAAATGCGTAATCACAACCAGAGACTCATGGGGTGGGCCCTGATAGCATTTTATTTGGAGATAAAGTACAAAAATGGTTCAGACAAGTTAGGAGCCGATACATTATTTTCTAAATTCACAAATATTGCTTTTTATGTTGCTCCCCTGCCCCCAGATTGTAACATGAATATATTTGAATATGTTTTGTATGTCATAGTACATAATGGGCTAGTGTGTGTGTGTGTGTGTGTGTGTGTGTGTGTGTGTGTGTGTGTGTGTGTGTGTGTGTGTGTGTGTGTGTGT
>JAPTHA010000005.1:7376443-7412807 GCA_029814585.1 Gymnapogon annona | reverse complement strand
TGTGTGTGTGTGTGTGTGTGTGTGTGTGTGTGTGTGTGTGTGTGTGTGTGTGTGTGTGTGTGTGTGTGTATTCAGTCTTCAGTGTGGATTACAATGATGAGCTGGACATTCTGGTGAGCGGCTCTGCAGATTTCTCGGTGAAGGTCTGGGCTCTGTCTGCTGGAGCCTGTCTCAACACTCTGACCGGACACACCGAGTGGGTGACCAAGGTCTGACCTGCTGTTGTGCATAGCGCTCGTATTTAGTAAACATATATTGAAATAGATCCATACAAACTCGCCTCCTACTGCATGTCATGGATCACTTTCGAAGCATCTGTATCTATGTATATATGTTTAACTTAATGGGTCCTGACAAACATCTTACATTTTAACATTCATCTAAATATTTTTAGTACCGTATTTTCCCCATCATAGGGTGCAACCACATCGTAGGGTGCAGTCTCAATTCCGTGGTTTATTTCTGTACTTAAACCATACATAAGGCGCATCAGGGACGCCAGTTCCATTGTCCAGGAAAGAGCGCCCACCGCCCCTGATCCATTCCCGGACTGATCAGGGTTGGTGCGCCAAAACGCCTCTCGGAGAGTGCCGATTACAGCTGTACCTGTCATCCTTCAATGACAGCCGTAGTGTCAGTACGGAGCAGCTCGTCAAATCTACGGAGCGAAGGAGATTGCGGAGCTTGAGAGGAATCAATCGGTTGTTTGGCACTGTTCGGAGAGCGCCGGGTCCGGTCCGTGCAGTGCCAAACAACTGATCCATTCCTCACAAGTTCCACGATCTCCTTGGCTCTGCAGAGGAGCGGCTTGTTGGCTTGTTCAGATCCGGCCCTCTCAACAAGTCAGCAAGAGCGCCGGATCTGGTATGTTTGGGTCTGGTGGGTGCCATGTAAAAACCTTTGTCTGATCATTGTATTGATTCTTTGTTGTTTTTGATTCTCTGCCGGCGCTTCACGGAAAAGCATTGTAAATAATCTTCTCCCTGTGTCGGTGGGAAATGGTCCGACAGTCGATCAAGCGGAGCATTTACTAAAATCACACAACAACACTTTAACAGATTTTGGAACTCGGTGCACACATAAGTCATGCTGGTTTAAAAGGCGCACAGTCGTGTTTTGAGAAAATTACAGGCTTTTAAGTGTGCCTTATGGTGGGCAAAATACGGTACATATAAAGGAATCACATAGTGTTAAATATCATCCATCCACATATTTGAACATAAAATATGTTAAAAGGACATTTGACACACGTACGTTAACCTGTGTGTTTCTGCTCTCATTGTCCATCAGGTGATCCTCCAGAAAAGTGAAGTGGAGTCTGTGGTCCATAGTCCTGGTGATTACATCCTCCTAAGTGCTGATAAGTATGAGATTAAGGTAATGTTCCGGTCTCCGCTCACAGTTTGAGGATTGTCTGATGCAGAGTCCATTAGACACTACAGAGAGCGTTGTGTTTGGTCTGCAGGTCTGGCCCTTGGGCAGGGAGATCAACTGCAAATGTCTGAAGACCCTGTCGGTGTCTGAGGACCGCAGCATCAGCCTCCAACCCCGCCTGCAGTTTGACGGACGCTACATCATCTGTAGTTCCGACCTAGGCGTTTATCAGTGGGACTTCGCAAGCTTTGAGATTCTCAGGTAAAATGAGTAGTTGTTGAATACAGAGCACATTTACATGCACAATGAAAAGCTGATCGTTATATGGTCTCTGGAGTTATTAGAATATTCAAATGATCATATAAACAATATTATGAGCCCCGTTTACATGACTATACAAATCAGATAACTGGTAGTGATAACATAATTTTAATAATCAGATCTGACATGTTTACATGCACTTGAAATGTGAAAATCGAAAACCCCAGTCTATCAAATTTCTTTCGGTGGGGGCCCCACCTTGCATTGGCCCCACAGAGCCAATGCATGGTGCTGGTTATTATCAAGAAAACCATAGAAAATGACTGATGTCAGCTCTGGCATTCAACTGTTATGGTATTTATTATTATATTTGTCCAAACAAATGTACCTTTAGTTGTAATAGGCATGAAATGAACAATAAATTGAAGAAAACAAGGGTGGTCTAATAACATTTTAAATTACTATAACTTAAAATGTAACAACATTTAGCAGTGGAGTGCACATATGATGGTCTTATCTGGCCTAGGTTAGCCGTTTGGAGGTCTTCCTGGTCCTCACTTCCACCCTGTAGTCCAGATGTGGTCTCTTCTGGATCCAACAAAACCTGAGATTGAAACAAAATGGCAAAGATCACATTTCCATTTCCTTTTAACAGTTCTTGGCCTTGAAAAAAAAGTTTTGTGTTCTCTCCAAGTGACTAAAATGAAGCAGCTGATTGAAATCGGTGCATTATTATTGTGGTTGATTCATGTTACATCACAGTGTCTGGAAAATCTGACCTCACTCTGGCCTAGTAATGGGAAAAAAGATTCCTAATGCGTCAAAAATGCTCCAATGTATCGTTAGTTTTGATTCATTGTTACTGATTGTATTTTTGTGTGATGTGGTAAAAGGTTATGGGATTGAGTTTTTAGGGTGTCACTGTTTCTGCCTTTACAGGGTGATTAAGACCCAGGACCCGGCTAACTTGTCCCTGCTCAGTTATGGAGAGGTGTTTGCTCTGCTTTTCGATAACCACTTCCTGTATGTGATGGACCTGAGGACAGAGGCCATCTCAGGCCGCTGGCCTCTGCCGGCTTACAGGAAATCCAAAAGGGGATCTAGCTTCTTGGCTGGTGTGACGTCATGGCTCAACGGCCTGGACGGGGGCAATGACTCTGGACTGGTGTTTGCCACCAGCATGCCCGACCATAGCATTCACTTAGTTCTGTGGAAGGAAAACGGATAAAGGAAAACAAGGAACCTGAACTTTGTGGCCGTTGGAAGCGGCTCTTAAATTTATGAACCTGAACAGCCAAGATAGATGCATGGACCAAAGCATTGTGTTCTATTTTTTTTTTTAAATCTGTTTCTTCCTCACACAAATATCAACAAGAGATGGAAGTGGAGAGCACAGCCTCACTGATGTGCTGCATTCAACGTCTAGTCGTTCCTCTGATCTCTGACAAACACGGGAGACAGAAGAACAGACGAGTTGAAATCCAAGTCATCCATAACCATCCATAACAAATATAAAAAACTGAAGAATCCAAATATAAACACAACTATTGACATTATCCTGGAGTTAGTGCATATATGAAAATCATTCTCTTCAACTTGGAAACATTTTTGGCAAATTAGTGCTTGGGTCCAGTAAGTGGATGCGCCGGTTTGGCATAAACACCATCATTATAAATGGAAACATATTGACAAAAACCATAGAGCCATGTATAAACTGTCCTCTTCATAATGTCAGCTCTTTGATTTATGAAGAGTAATGACTCACAGAATTGAACTTCCACCATCAAATATGATAAAGCTCAGGGCTCCTCAGTAACATTTATGTCCCTCATCTCAGAATTGTCCAGAACAATTTTCTAAATCGTGTTTCTAAATCATTAATGTGGTCTCTCTGTCCAGTACAAAGTTTTTACAATTGATCAGAAAAAAAATCACACTTCTTTTCAGAGGTTGTGCATGTGAGGTTTGTCTTGTGTTCTTGTCTCCATTGTCAAATGCCAACATTATTTCAGTCACATCTGAATTTGTGTTGTGTACAGCCAGTTTAAACATCTAAGTTTAAAAGCAATCATGAAACCTAAACAGCAGACATAACATCTGAATATTCAAAGCCTAGTAGTGTCAGTGCGTGTGTTTGTTCAGAAATTCACACAAAGTCCATAAAGAGCTGACTGCTCTAGTTTGACATAGTTTTGTATTTTTGGTCAATGAAGACAGTAATGAAATGGCAAGTTGATAGGATCAATATTTAGGGATATATTGGTAATTTCGATATACAGTTGCCTTACAATCATGTCACTATGGCCAAAATGTTTTAGTGGTCACTGTTTGATAAATGTGGTACAACATGCACTAACACACAACAGCATAAAAACGATCACGTCTAGAACCTGTAGATCTCCACAGGTCAATCAATCTATCCATCTAGTGCCACTCATTATCACACAGTAAACGTTCATATGATACTAATACTTTGTTGATCTGATGGTTTCAGCGTTTGGTTCAACTCACTCTGTGTCACTTTGACAGTTCAACATAAAACACCTTCTCTCAACTCGAGTCTCGAATTTGACCCAAATGAACTCGCACCATCCCTGATTGTGATTGGTTCCAAGACAAAGGGACATATTTAAGGTGGAGCCCTGAGTCCAATATGAAAACACACATGGCCTTTAGTGGCAGACGCTGAATGTCATGATATTGGCTGTGGGTAGGTGACACTTACAGCACATATTCTCTCAACTTCATTAATGTGTAAAGATGAAACTGCTCATTAATGGTCATTAATTTGCCAAAAAGTTAATTTCCTTCCACAAAAGCGGGGTTGCCTTAAATACAGCTGTTGTAAATAGCAGAGGACATCTCCTTTGACGTCAGATTGTGACTTCACGGGGGAGGTTTTCACCCAACGTACCACTGGAGGCTGCGCTCCGGCCTGTGTGTTGAACAGTGGTGTGGTACACTTGGTCGGTGGACAATGTGAAATATTGTGAGATTTCATGTTAATTCCACTGCTTTTTCTACAGGATGTGTGGTTTCAGTGTTGGCTGGAGAGATGTGATGTGCCTTTTCAGTTCATTCGATGTTACCATTTCCTCCATGACTCGGGCACATTGCATTGAGGTGATGAACTGCGTCGTAGATCCTACCTTTACATCGGACTCGTCATATTTACTGTGGTCTAACAGCCTATAAGATGTCTGTACTTTTATAGCTACCTACCTGACATGACGTGGTAAGTGAATCGCTTTTAGGATTTGTTGACCGTGTTAAACGTCAGGTTTATTTTTCTCAGCACGTTGCACAGCGGGCAGTGACTGGGTGTGTGCAGGGTGACTCTTTTAGACTTCAAAGAAACTTTTAACTGTAAGATAACAAGAGAAATGCTCTGAAATCTCCTTTACATCATCTCTGAGTTGTGCTTCTGCTGTGAATTTAAGTCCTTCAACTCACGGCTGGATGGTATTTTCTTTGACGTCTTCCTTTATGGACTTAGTTTCCTTCCAGGACCCAACAGACAAAGAGAGTTTTTGGATTCACCACCTGTTTGGTTTGCAAATACAAGACCAGACTATCAAAACGAAGACACAACACGTTTGTAAAACATTAGACCTGACACAGGTGCAACAGTACCTTCCACATACTAAACATCACTGTTATCAGAGTAGTTCACTGTCCCCAACAGCAGGTGGTTCCAGCTGTTGAAATGGACTGATTTAGTCAAAAAGGGCCAATAAATGTCAGGCCTCTATCAATGTCAGGGATTTGATTAAACCTTTTTATCTTTGTTGGGGATTTATTCATTTTAATTCATTGTGTAAAGGATTACAAGCAGCCCAGACCTGCCTCTGTCCTTAATCAAACGATGAGTCATTTTGGCTTCTCCCGTTCCAGCTCACCACAGCAAATCCAATTTGCGTACTTGATTTACGTCAGATGCCCTTCCTGACACAGCCAGGCTTTAACCGGCACAATGAAACACACCCCTGAGTGTATTCGAGGCTGCGGTAGCATAAAGGGTCTTGCCTAAGGACGCTCATCCTGGGAATCGAACCCAGGTCCCCCTATGCACCAGCCCGGTGCCTTACCAACTGAGCTATCCAGCCACTCAGGCTTTAGTCACTGTACTTTCCATATAGAGTTGGTATAACCTTATATATACTCTTGGATTAGTTGTAATAGAAACCCAACAGAATCCTCTTAAGTGGCTTTTAAGTCAGAACGTGGGCATCTAGTGCTCATGTTGCACTGAATTCTGAGCTCTGCTAAATGATGCCCATATTCAGACATAAATTGTTATTTATTAGATTTATTTTTAGATATCCTTTACCTTTAGATATACCTTTATTCGTCCCACTCGGGGAAATTTCAGAATTGGGATTTATAGGGACAGATGAACAGAACATCAATCTCATCTGAGTAAAAGTGAAGTTTGACGTACTGCATGAGAATCAGAATACTTTATTACCCCCAAGGGGGAAGTGCAATAGGTTCTATTAGCGTCATGATGTGTTGGTTAACTTCAGTTTATTAATAATAACATGAATTCTGTTGCTACTCAGAGTTGGTATCCAAAGCCTCTTTTCCTTAACATTATTAACTTGCAAAAAAACAAAGAACATACAAAGTACAATTAATATTTTGGTGAAAAAATAAACACTACAAAATTGTAACATTTGATTCAGAGGTAAATGGGAGTAGCTGCGAAGGGAAACGAATTTAGTAAATAATGGTTTTATGTGTTAAGCAACCGAGAAACCTGAGTGTTTACAGGATAAACCCAAGGAGTATAATTGTCATATTAGGAAACTCGTAAAGTTCAGGAGATGTGGGTTTTAAAATTTTATTTCACAAAGTACCTTTTAGCTGTTTTGTATTTGCAAACCAAACTGAATCACAGTATCGATATTTGTGAGATTATTTCATTTAAGTTTTAATTTAGGACGTTGTCTCCAAATGCTCTGCTCTGGTCCACTGTCCTCACCGCAGACTTATCTCTTCTATACGTCACAGCTGTTTGTATCCTGACTTTAATCTGTCTCACAGATTATCCTAACACCAGTCTGACCAGTGCACCACATTAACCAGTGTATCCTCCCAGTTTAAGTTAACATCCAGTTTCAGTCGTAATACTTTGAGTTGTATATACAGTAATAAACGACAGCAGGCCAGGAGGTATTGGAAATGTAGTACACAGTTTTGTTTGTATTCAGAGTTAATTGCCATTGCATCAGAGCACTGCACAGTGGTTTTACTTCACTGACCCTTGGATTGCACTGTCTTAACAGCTCTTCAGTCACCTGCAGCCATCTACAATCAGCTTCAGTATTGCAGTCTTTCAAATAAATGAAAGTAGCAAATACATGTTGTCGGTGTGTTCATGTTGGAACATGAAGTGATTTTAATGCAAGTAAAAAGTCTGAAACCAGTCTGTTAAAACAGTCCTAAATCATATATTCAACCCTTCCAGGACAACTTATAGAAGAGAAAAAGTGATTGAAAAAAAAAAGCAAAAAGCAAAATAAACAAAAAGAAGAGTTTAAAAAGGAAAAAACTAAAAAGACAAAAAAAAGATAAAACAAAAAAAGAAAGAACATAATTTCAAAAAGAACAAAACTTGAAAAAGAAAAAAAAAAAACAAAAGGTATGAAAAATATTGGAAAAGAAAGACAAAAAAAACAATTTTTTAAAAGAAAAAATGGTAAATGGACTGCACTTGTATAGCACTTTTCTACACGTGGTACTACAAGCACGTCACGTCACAATTTTTGAAAAAATTTTTTTTTTAAAACATTAAAAAAAACATTAAAAAATGTTTTGGATTTTCAAAATATTATTTATTTTTGGAAAAAAACGTATTTTACATATATTTGCTTTTGTTTTTCAATTTTCCCAAAACATTTTTTTTTAATTTTGAAAACAAAATGTTAAATTTTTGAAAAAGAAATTACCTTTGACTTTGGAAAAAGGAATTATTTTCCTTTTTTAAAAAGGGTTTTTGATTTTTGATTTAAAAAATTTAACTATATAAATTTTTCATTAAAAAAACATTTACAATTTTAAAAAAATGTTTTTGTTTTTAAGGTTAAACTTAAAACCACAATGACCTTAATCCTTCAAAATAAAGGCAGGAAACATCTTGAAACACCCCTGGAAACATTTAGAAAGGTATTCATGATGACCTAGAGTACTTAACCTGTCTTAAAAATGGGTCTAAAGTTTCCTTTTTTTATTTCATTTAATTGTTTTTTTTTTTTGCTACACCTTTCTTTATCTGTAGTGTAATATTGCGAACTGTCAACACTGGTGGGGGGGTGAGGGGTGTTGGGGAGTCTGGTACCACAACACACTTAAAACCAAAATCACTATCACATCAAGACTGTATAGGCCACTCAATAATCTATAAACATCAGTTTATACATCTGCATTATGGGTTTCTTCAAGCACTAGCTTATAGCCATTTAATTTAACAGTCACTCAAATCACTGTGATTTCACTGTGTCACTGTATCACTGTGTCTTATAATCTTCACATGTATCTCTAGGCAATTGAATCAAGTCAAGAGAACTGAGTTTCATCTTGAAGACATTTGGCTTCTTAACCAAGTGGCTTCATCAGTTCATGCAGGACTGGGCCGGCTGTGTAATAATCTTCATGTGCTGCATCAGTAGATAGTTTACATTATAGCTCTGTTTTTAGACTGATCACCTCTGCTTACTCTAGGTTTGTTTTGTCAGTAGATGAATCTGTGTTCTGTTTGGAATCAAACAAGGTCGGAACAGTCACAGTTTAGTCTGAACTATGGTTCAATTAACAGCAACTTAGTAAAGATAAAAGCATCCCATAACTTTATACCTTCATAAGACTCATAATCAAAATCACCAATGTAGAACATCAAACTCCATTATTGTCAGTGATGTATTAGATATATCTAATTCCTCTAGTTTTTATCACTGTCACTTTTGACTCTAAAATTGTTTCATAAAGGTTCTCATCCCATCGGGTCACTTTTGGCCAGTGGTGTTAGTTTTCCTCATCACGAGAGACCAACGGTGACCCAACAGTCCCACCAGCTTTTTTGGCATCTTTGGCAGAACGTCACAGCTCTTTACTTCAAAAACCTAATGCCCATATTCAATCACGTTTGAATGTTTTTAGGTATAATTACTTCTTACTACCCCTTTAATATTGTTATTGCACACTTGTACTGAGTTGAAACCAAAAAACGCCTGTCCCACTGCTGGTTTATATTCTACTCACCATTGTTTCTGCTCATTCCTGTTTCAAACAAAACTTAGTATCAGCTAGAACAACATACTAATAATAAAAGGTTAATTAGGTTCTCTTGGAGGAGAATGTTGATAATGGATAAAAAAAAAAAACATGCTGAAAAACATGAGTTTCCTTTGCAAACGAAGCTTTGCAACACACCGCGCAGGAATTTTCAACCCATTTGTCTGTGTAAAGTGAAAATAGAGGGTTAAATTCTCTATAATTCATATTTGGATAAATTCAGAATCCCTTAGTCTGCGTTCAGACTGCATGTACAGTGAATGTGGCCCCGATCTCACTGTTTTAGTCCATATGTGACCTGTATCTGATCTGTTAAAGACAGTCTGAACAGCACTAATCCGACCCACACCACTTTCATATGTGGTCTTAAATCTATATATGTGATATTTTCAGTTTCAGTCTGAACGGTCAGGTCACATTAATCTGACCTTTACATCATTGAAATGTGACGTCATACTTCTGTGTCCCAGGAGGAGGAGCAGAGGGAATATTTATTTGTACTATTTAATAATATAAAATAGAATAATAAATACTATTTATTTACTTCCATAAACACAGTGTGTGTCAGTGTGGTCAACTTTAGTACATGTGGGTCAGTACTAGTTTGTTAGTATTAGTTAGGTATTAATTAGGATTAATTAGGTATTAATTAGTAGTCTTTAGTATTAATTAGGTCAGTATCAGTTCAGTTCAGACTTCGTGTTTGTGTGTTCATCTGCAGAGCAACTTCTTTTGCCATTAATTTGGTGTCTTGGGTCATACAGTATATTTGAGAGGGCTTGAGAGCAACTTTCCAACATAGACTCGTCACTTTTCTGTACAGAAATTTTTATTCCCAATTCATTGGCTTGAAGCTGAAAAATACAGCCACAAATAGCAATGCCATGGTAAGAAATAACTTAGCAAAATAATCACAGACTGATAATCACAACCCAGTGGTTATCTTTTCACAGTTACAACACTAGAAATTTGTACACAAAAAAAAAAAATACATGCAATGTCCAACAGAACACAATCAGGGTTTCATCAGTGGAATTTGATATAAAAAAAAAATGTTTGGATCTGATAAATACAAGTATCAAAACAACACGAGAGGAAAAAAGTAAAAGCAGTACTCGCTCAAATACTTCATGAAAACAAACTGGCGAGTGATGTGATATAATCATGTACGCAACAACACACACTACATTTGGGATCAAATGTATTTGGATTGTCAGTTAAATGAAAACAACGCTGCAGAAAACCAAGTTCAAAACGGTTTTAGTTTAAAAAGGGTTGGATTAAGTTACAGCTCGACTCAAAACAAAATGGCTACGTGTTGGAAAAGTCACTGGCACATGCTAAGGTGTTAGTAGGACCAAGGTGTGGACGTCTGGGAGTCAATGGTATATAAAAGAGGGTTTGTTCATCTAACATCTACCATTCATTGAATTCACTTGGAGGCCAGAATGCACTGTTGACAACAGCGGCTTAGATCCGTCGCACAGTTCTGAGCACTGACAGAATCACAGAAATAGAATATGAACAACAGCAATGAACAAATACGTATGTTTTACAGAAAACCACTCAGCTCAGGTCTATCTGATCCAGGCTGCTTCAGTGAAGACCATCATAACACTGGTTGAAACACAGGAGGTAATCTAGTGCTCGGAGTAAAGGTTCTCGGTATAAGACTCATATGTGGAGTTTGTGTTAACAGAGTTGGTTGATGGTCCTTCATTGGGTTTCGAAGCTAACAGCGGTCGTCCTCATCCGTGACAACAGTCCTGATGATCCACTGTGTCTGGTTTTCAATACGTAGAACCGGAGTTCTTCACTCAACGCTATCTCTCGGGACAGAACAGACTAACACAAACCTCACACAAGCACACTGTTAGTCTTACAAATCAGACCTTCAAACAACAGGCCGGTCGGCTAGAGGTGCTCACGGCGATCGCTTTCAGAGAGTGAGTCTTCAGCTGTCATGGATGCTATGCTTTATTTGGTGTATTATTTACAGATGGTGATGGAAGTGGTTTTGGGTCATTTAGTTTGGTGTGAAAATCAATGACCAGACTTTTGGTCGGTACTACTCCTTTTTATCTTTTTATCATTTGGGTCACCCGACAGACAAAATGTATGTTTGTGCTGCCTTGATGTGCTATGGGAATTATGGTAAATATTAATTATGAACTCCAAAATTGCAAAATGCTTCCATGGCCCACTCACCTTTTTTTCTGACAGAGAACTGGGAACATTTTTTGACATAATGAGGGATTCATCACGAAAGATATATATTGCTTTCATTAACGTATGCCGGCTGTTATCTGATGACTTTACATATTTATGGCACACACAATTTGCTAAAAAGAGAAAAGGAATCATGCTGTTGCAGGTGGATGAACACGTCTAAAACTGTTTCACCCAAGTAGCAAGTGATGGTAAATTGTGTGTCAGCGCATGAACATAACACACTCATAATTTCAAATTCACCAGTGGAAAGAATCATCTTCCATGAAGGCATACATGAAGGCAGCATAAGCCGCAGCCACATCGGACTGAAGCTACACTGGATTAAATTCTTCTTATTAAGTCTGGTTCAACATGACGTCGAGTAGATGTTAAAGTGTTTGCTGAACTATGCTGATGCTAAGCGTGAGTCTGGACATTAATTTAAGGACAGTTGGACATGTGATGATAGTTCATCGGTGTAGTTGCAGTCTGCTAGTGGTTAGCAGGCTGTTAGCAGGCTGTTAGCAGGCTGTTAGCAGGCTGTTAGCAGGCTGTTAGCAGGCTGTTAGCAGGCTATGCAGCTGTTAGCAACAGGAAAATTATGTACATAAATAAAAACATTAGCAGTAGATGGTGGTCAAATTATTACTTAACCATTTTGATGAGCCTAGTGCAAATATACTTGAAACCTGCTCAATCAGTGTGTCAAACTTCATATTTCCATTAATGGCAGTAGATTGATTTGGAAAGTTGTGTCACCAAACAGTTTAACAATCATCTAACTCTGACAAAGAGAACCTTATCAATGATTTTCATAGTGTGTAGTAATAAAACTACAGGTGCTGAAGTGGGTCAAATACTACATATAGTTGATTAAAAACAAATACAATCACTTGTGATTGATTACAAAACCACGTATCTGTAGATCAAAAGGATTAGTGAAAACCGGGTTCATCAGCTCAAAGAATCATCCACTCGTTTGGCTGAAAACAGTAAAAAAAAAAAAAAAAAGAATGATGAGTGATGAGTCGTGATTTTCATGGTTGTTTTTTTGCCACTGTTATGATTGATATCATAAATGTATGGCAGTTACAATGACTTACAACAGGGAAACATTAGACATATGACATCTATTAGTAAATGCTTAAATAAATGTTTATTTTGTTGAGTTCTATTCACTGTTAAGGGATAGTTACAGTTTGTTACAACATGGATCTTACTGTCATATTTTGGTTATTGTTTCCATTACTTTACACATTAATAAACCCAGGTACTGATAAGATCTGGGGGGGGGGGTGTCTAACAAGCCAACACTTATGGTCACATTAATGGGAGGACTTTTTAATCAAGGTCAGAGTCGAGAATTTTCTTCTTTTATTGGGATTTTTCTTCTGATTAAGTCTGATCAGCCCAAAGCTTAGTTCACAGCCTGCTTTACTACTGACTGTCATGATCCCTGCACTGATGGTAGTGTAGCACATACTAGTGCAGTGGTGAAGGAAGCCAAAACCGAGTCAAGTCCTGACCGTGAAGCACTGAGACATGGGAAACAGACAGAATACAGACCAGAGTGGGTACACGGCCTAGGTTTATGTCCATCTCATCTCTTATTACAGGCAATATTGCAATGTAAGTTTCCAGCAGTGGTCTTGAGACTGATCTCAAACAAACCCTGATGTCATTACGCAGAATACAGAGATTAGTTATTAGTTTGCATTCACAGTCTTGTTGTGTTATGCATTGGCAAATTATTCCCTTCACTATTCACCATCTGGTTCGTCTTCACATCTACGTATTGACAAAAGCCAATTTTAAAACCAACTTAACCAACTTCCACTGCCACAGCTGAGAAATGTGCTCTGCTCTACAAGATAAAGTGCTGTAAAGATTAGGGGGATGAGAATTGCTACCACTACCTCACACAGATACATGGGACTGAAGTTGGAGCTAATGAGCTACGTTACATTCTTTATGGACAGTGAAACCCTACATGGAAACTTCCCTGTTTAGTTTTCTCGTCTATGGAGGATTGTCTGAGTTAGTTCATTTCTAACCTCACATCAGCGTTTCACTTTTGGGGATACATTTGTGCCTCAAAACTCAGGAAATGTTTTCATTGGTGTAGATTATATTTCTAAACAGCATCATAATCATCACAAGCTTTTGTTTCTCACAGAGCTTATTTTCTACAGTAATCCATAAGACAGTTTAAAAATCCCTGTTACTTTTTGTTGAAGGCAATGCCAATTTCACAGTTTACCACCTCAGTGATTCCCACATTCCCAGACCTCAGCAATGACCTGAATGACTACTTTACTATGGACCGAAACAATCAAAATAAGATCCAAGTTGTACAACAGCACAATTGCCCTTTGAATTCAACACAAAATTTTCCTTCTGAAGCAATGCATTAGCAGTACTGATGCTAAAGGAGCCTTCCCTTACTGCGGTGTCCTTCAGATGGAGATCAGGTGTTAGACTTAAGCTTTAGGGTGGCTTCCCACCAACAGTCTCTGAGGGGCAGCGTACTGTAGCAGGTGCTAGATCAAAGATAACCCATCGTACCGTTTCCCTTTAATGGCCAATTGTCAAAAAAATAAACTCTTTTACAAATAAATACAATATTTACACACATGAGATTGTTGAAAGCTAATGGAAAATTGCTTTTGCCCAAATGTCTCGCCATATTGGGCGTCATTAAGAGCTGGCTACCTCTAGTGTGAACGCCAGGAAGCCTCACCTGGTTCAGGGCTGTTTCCATGGCAGTTGACTTTTTCTTTTGTTCTGTAGAAACTATTCCTCATTGCCTCTGTAAACCTTTAATAGGGAAACTACCGAGAGAGGTAACAGGTGAACCGGTGATCCAAGGCCACGCCATCATTTCACCAACAATTCAACTTTGACAAAACAACTCAGTGGTTCCTCATTGTTCTCATATGAGTTCTGTCCTCTTCAGAAGTTCTCAGTCCAGCTGTATGTCACAGGGCTGAAGGCGATGATTTGTCACATGTACTTTAGTGGTATAATAATGCCTTTGACATGGCTCTGTTCTTCAAGGGTTTAAGCGTTCGTCAACTACATATCCTCTAAGCCCATGAGTTCTAACGGACGTTGCTACTCCTCTTCCTCAATACAATGTTGAAATGCAGAAGAAAAAAAAAAATCCTTCACCTTCTTGGCAAAAATGTATCCATTCCTTGGCAATATTAGTCACTCTGCTTCTACTTTTCAAACCTGAGCTCCACTTGTAGTCCCATAACACTGGTCTGCAAAGCAAATATTGATGTCAGTCCTCTAACACTGTTGTCCACGTCTCTGTGCCGATGCAGCTTTTCACCCAGGCAGAAACCCAACATGGGCCAAAAACCTATGTGCTTGCTCACATGTTTATAGCAGCATAATAAATGACAGTGAACAAGGAAACTCAGAACAAACACACAAAGGCCGACCTCACAGATTTTTTCAGTTGACATCGCACTTAGTCCATGTGCTGTCACATGTCCAGTTCCAGAGCGTGACCTCCAGTGTGTGGTCTCAGCAGATACCTCCCTGTTCTACTGTGATCCACTGCTTAGTTTATAGACTCCAAACAAATGGCTTTGGCACATGAATGTCCCGCTGGTGAAGTCTGTTCTCATTCAAATGACATGAGGTTTGCTGGTATCTGTGGAGAGAAGAAGACGGGTTGAGTTCAACAAGGCTTGAGAAAAGCTGGACGTGGTCGTGTAATCACACTGCAATCGTCATTTCAACACCAATGATTTCACTGGTTGGTGGGAGGAGTTTATTTTATATCCACTGTTGGAGAACAACTGATACCACACATACCATGTGAGGCTAAATCTATTATTATCTTTGCAATAAAAAACTGGAAACGGGAACATCCTCCTACTCCATCCTCAAACAAGAGACACTATAATTATTGGAGGACAATGATTAAAGGTAGGGAACGTTAGTTAAACAGCCACAAAAAGGTAGAGTGATAATGATGTAGTGACTGCATATCCTTATGCTACAGCTAAAAAAAAAAACACAGTATCATGAAGTGGTGAAACATATGAAGGACGTTACATCCAGGAAGTGTCATGGGAGCCGGTGAAATCCTCAACATGTTACCAGTGCATAAACTCTATCACATCAGCCATAATTTACATAACACTACAGACACAAAGCTACTGTCTCGATGAGTCACCTGGTAATCTACTGCCAACCAGTTAAGGTCTTCCAAAATACACTATATTTGCATCAACAAAAGAAGGGACTACTACTGTTCTGGAATCATGTTTGGTAATGGTGTTGAATATTTCAGATTCAACTAATCACATCATAATAGATGGATAAAAGAGGATATGATGAATGTTTGTCACTCTGACATGTTCATTTAACACTCATCCATAACAAACAAATATATCCACTATGATTCAGTCTAAACACTTAATGCTATTCACATTTAAAAACACTTGTATCATGAGTGTGTTGTAAAGCAAAGGGCAGGTTCTAACTAGAGACAGAAACAATACTGATAACAATTGACTTAAGCACAGTGTAAGGAGCACAAATAGTATTTTTCTTTGTGTTTGTGAAACCATCATGTGCATCTACAACCTCATGTATTAACTTGTGCCATAGAGCTTTATTATGTGAAAACCTACACGTGAGATGTGTCATACTCTAAGGTTTATTAATCTAACCCATGAAATTTAACAAATACACTGGATTCATATGTTGGCTACAGCTGCAAGTAAATTTAGGAGATTCAGCCTACAGACACAAAGCTACTGTCTCGATGAGTCACCTGGTAATCTGCTGCCAATCAGTAAAGGTTCTCCAAAATACACTATATTCGCATCAACAAAAGAAGAACTACTACTGTTCTGGAATCATGTTTGGTAATGGTGTTGAATATTTCAGATTTAACTATCCAGATCATAATAGGTGGATAAAAGATGAATGTTTGTCTATTGTGACCAACCTGAGGTCTGCTGCTCCGACAAGCCTCTTCCAGGTTTTTGTGCCAAATGATCGCTGAAAACCTGGATCCTGTTTGGAACTTGTAAACATTTCCTGTGAAGTGACACAACCATGACACTAACATCCGTAAGAACACTCCTCTTGTGCGAGCATGTGAACTGAAACAGAAGCTAAGACAGTAACTTCAGCACAGCCCACCTTTGTCTGGGTCGTTGAGCTGGAAGATATTGGGTCTGGCTGGGTCGTCCGGCAGCACCACCATCCATCCAGTCACACACACCTTTTTACAGGGGCTGGACTTGTACTGTAGCAGAAAAGGACAGTAACAGTTATGGAAATTTGTTGTAGTTACTGGTAATCAAGGTGTGGTTTGTTAGGGGGGGTGGAGGGGTTCAACTCCCCCTCTGGTTTTTCCTTCCCAACTTCTGCTGAATGAATGTCATCCTTGGCGGGGGAGCAACCCGCCAAGGATGGAAAACCTATTGTAATACCATCCAGGTTGTGTCCAAGTTTTTTTTTCCACCCGTATCCTACAATGGCCCTAACTCTCTCCTGACCCCATGTTGGTCAGTCCTACAGACACTACAGACGCTACAGACAAGTGAGCGTGAACTTACATGTTTCCGTTCCGAGGCCCTCAGTGCTTTTGCTCCATAGAACGTGAGCATTGATCCGGACAGAGTGATCCAAAACCGTGTCCATGATGACAACTGTAACAAAACAAACCCCTTCATCCATCAGACATCTGTGCACCACACCAGACCCAAATGGCTCAAACACCCTCTCCTCACCCTGGGTTTGCGGCCCTCTTTGAGCAGAGTTTTCCTTCGCAGGGGTCCTTCAATGGTCACACTGCCGGCCTCGCTGCAGCCGTAGCAGGAGTTGGCAGCAGAAGAGCTAAAGTGGAAAATAGGAATTAAATGACATAAAGGGCTTAATTTTAATACAACGGACTGTCCTGCTTGGTCCAGAGGTACTGACCTGTGTGAGTTGTTACATTAAACAAATGGAATAAAAGAAAACATACTGATGTTCACTAATAAATATGAACTATTTAGTATTCATGAGCTTTCCTTTAATAGCATCAGTGGGGAGTTCAAGATTAGACAGAGAGATGAGTGTTCCTACAGGAACATCATAGATTTGAGAAACGTGAACACACCACAGGTTTTTAAGGTTCACAAGTACATGATCTAAATAGGAAAGATGGAAGACTCAGATGAGAGTGTCTCCTTAGATGAAGTCTGTGTCACTATTGCGGAAGACCTGAATAAATCCACAGTTAATATACAGTAAATATTGTCAAGGAAAAAGAAAAAGAGTGATATCGTGGATGGGGAAACGGGGGAAGCTGAATGAACTAATATCAACAATGACTGAGTTTCTGCACAAACCAGACTGTAACACAAACGTGTATACACCAATCATAGCTTTGGTAAATATGTTTAGGTAGTGAGTTTAAATTAGGCCCGGATTCTGCAAACCATTCCTAAAAAGTGGACAACAGACTGATGAACAATGACCACAGTGGATGTGGAATAACACGACGCACATGCGGATGTATCCACAGAACTGTATGGCAGTGAGTGTATGACCAGGCTGTCAGTTTGTCAGCATTAGTTTCAATGTTGTAGTTGAGATAAATACTGTAGATGCAGACACCACAGAACCAGTTTTCTGACCAATCACCAGTGCGTGAACTTGACTGGCTATCATGTTATTTCTAAACAGTTTGTGTTAGTCACCCAGATTCAGCTTTAGTACCTAACATTTTGTTATTACTTAACCCATAAAGACCCAAACGTCCACTGGCAACTAAGATAACTTAATGATCTAAACTGTCTAATACTCATTGATCCCCTAAAGCTGTACTAATATTTGATGTAAAATACAGTCATTTATCTTTTCATAGTCATCAGATATGACCCATTTGGACATCCAGGGGTTCTATAATTACCATAGAAACACTGTCATCTTCTACAACTTTGATTCACCAGTAAAACCCATGGAGTTGAATTAATGACAGTGGATGAAAACACTGGATTTATGTTCAGTTCATGATATATAGTACTAAAAAAACACTTTTTCTTCCATTTTCTGTTATTAATACAAAAGCCTCAAGCTTTATATGAGTTTTTATAAACATCTACATGATTAATACATTGAATGCAAGAAAAGACCTGATTTACACTTAATAATGCAAAACAGAGCATAATATTGGAAAAACTGTTGATAAATCGCTTAAAAAAAAGGTGAAAATAAAGAAAATGTCATTTGAGAACTACCACTAAAGTATCAGTGGGTTAATGCATTTTTGTTTGAGAATTCTTTCATTTAAGTGTTTGACAGACCATGAGCAGCTTTTCCACATTGTTCAAGATACATGAATTTGATCCAATCGTCTGCATGTTATGCATCTTTCATCTACTGTTGTGGATCAAAATAATAAGGCTGAACCTTGCGGAAGGTCAGGGTGAGGATATAAGGCAAGGGCAAAGAAAACAGGAATGAGTGGGACTTCTATTGGTGGTCATGTGACACAGTCCTCCAGTTGTACCTGTAAACATAGCTGCGGCTCCGGGGGGAGTTGCGAAGTGGGACCCTCCAGTTGGGGCCCAGAGTGGCGTACATGCGGCCCCTGTTCATCACACATTGTCACAGTCAGTCTGGTATTGGCTGTTTGAGTCAGTCTGACATGTTCATTTAACACTCATCCATAACAAACAAATATATCCAGTATGATTGAGTCTAAACACTTAACGCTATCATGGGTGTGTTGTAAAGCAAAGAGCAGGTTCCAACTAGAGACAGATACAATACTGATAACAATTGACTTAAGCATGTTATGTTCTGGGTCTGTCAAGTTATGGTTGTGTATTTCCTTTGGGTTTTATTTTGAAGTATTTCCTGTCTGTCTCTCCTAGTGTCTCCAGCTTCATTTCAGATTCCCTACCCTCCTGTGTTCAATCTGTCATTATTCCCAATTTTCTCCACGTGTGTCTCCCTATATAAACCCCACTCATCCTGTGCCTGTTTGCTAGACCGTAGTTTGTCCAACCCTGGTTCGTCTCTGTCCTGCCTGTTTCTTGTGCTCCTGGTGTGTAATTATTGATTAGTTTGTTGTATAGTATTTTCTAGTCTGGTTTCCTGATTTATAGATTGAAATTCTTGTAGCTTATGAGCGTATTTATGTTTATTAGTGTTTGTTTCCTAAATTACCTTTTTCCCTCGCAAGAGTGGTTTTGAGTTACCTTTTGATTATTATTTTCCCGTGGTGGGTTTTTGATTTAATCTGTATTTAATACTATTCCCGTGTTTTTGGAACGGCGCTTTTTGTTATTTCTAAAAATAGTGAGTCTGAATTGATAACTTTAAGTTTTGCATGTTCTTTGAGAACGGAAAAATAAATAAATTATTTTGAAAATTAATAACCTGCTCTTGGGTCGTTTTGTCTGAGTGGCACCGTAACAAAGCACAGTGTAAGGAGCACAAATAGTATTTTTCTTTGTGTTTGTGAAACCATCGTGTGCATATATACAATCTCATGTATTAGCTTGTGCCATAGAGCTTTATTATATGACATCCTATATGTGAGATGTGTTCATACTCTAAGGTTTATTAATCTAGCCCATGAAATTAAACAAAAAAAACACTGGATTCATATGTTGGCTACAGTTGCAAATAAATTTGGGAGATTCAGCCTTAATGACTAATGATTTAATCACACGTCTTCCAGAGTCATGCTGGGTTACATCAGCTATGTAACAGAGTAGACTGAATTTTAGCAAAACTAAACTTAAAGGTTGAGTGATTTGCACAGACTTGTGTGACGAGAAGTGTGTTAGTATTCTTCTGGATGTTTGATTCTTAATGTTGGCAAACAAATGTCATTAACAACCAACAAGCAACAGAGCAGTTCTTACAGTCAACCTGTACAATGAGGAAAATGGAATATCTAATTTAAAAGAGCAGACAAAAATCTGGTCACATTTAGCAGCTGTGTGTTCCATTAGAAAACATGACACTGTTTAGTAGCTCATTGAAAAGTTAAACTACTGCTATACCCTGTTTAACTACTGTTAAACTACTGCTGGTGGTGTTGCAGAAAAACCTTGAACCTTTCCGAAACAAATTACTGGACGAATATGACCAAATACAGCAGACTGAAACAAATAAGTAGTGTAGAAGAGAAAAAAAAACTAACTACAGAGGCGTTTTACTCATGTCTGACTCCAGAACACGGACTAAAACACACCTGAGGTAAATCTGTCTCCATCGGAGGTCAGATTATGCGTGTATTTTGTACAGTTCATCTCTATATAGCAGCCAATAGCAGTTTTGTAGCATCAGGCTTAGATGAAATGTAGATTTAGAATAAAACTAAACAGAGATTCAAATGTAGTCTATAACAATTTAAACATATTTTTAGTGTTTTCGTTAGATGTCAAAGCTAAACTGGGATCAAACTGGTGTTTGAGTCACTCCATGTGTTTAGATATTTTTTTAAGTCAACAATAATGACACCCTTATTGCAAAGTTCGGAATGAAAAGTGTTATAATTAGATGAAATCTAAGCACTTTGCTCATTCAAACAGTGGATACACACATGAATTTAAAGTAGCTATTATTCAGAGTTTGGTGTTAATGCTGGAGCTCTCACCTCTCCATTCCAGGGGACAACTCCTCCCCAAAAGAGCTTTCACTGCTGCCTGTTCAGAAAAAACAAGGGTCCATTTCTGGTGAATCAGTCCTTCCATCTGCAGACAGGAGCTGTGGCGTGAGCAGTGGTCTGTTGGTGTGTTGTTGGTACCTAGTGAGAGGCCGTTGGACACTGATGTGCTGTGTGGGTCATTCCTGACCGGGCTCTGAGACTCTAAGAAGCTGTCGTCCAGCAGATGTCGTGCTTTCTCTATGGGAAATGTGGCGCTCCTGCTCTCCGACATACCATACTGACACATCATACTGTGGACGCACCCAGGGAACATAGTGATGGTACAAAGCACAACACACTCAGGGTCACGACAGGTTCATTATGAGGACAACTTGACATGGTCTTATGGCTTCTGTCTGTATATGATCTGTGTCCTCAAGCTAAACATACGTGCATTAAATCCTAAATACACTGAATTTCATCAACATCTGAAATGAAACCATATATTAAGTTATTTTTTTAAATAGTTTTTTTCCCCCTATACTTTGGTGTGATATCGTTTTAGATATTTGTTTTTTTAAAGAAAGAATCCACATGTTTTCACTCAAAAACAATGAATTCTATTTTCTCAAAGTTCCCATGACATTACTGAATTATTCTCACTTATAAACTCTACACATAATAAATACAGTGCTGTCAGATATTGATGAGTATCTTAATCATTAATTGTGTGTTTTATGAGTAATTCTCCAGTGTACACCTGAATTTCAGAAGTTTCCGCAGTTTAATATTTAGTTTAACATTTATTTTGCAGGATAGTATATGAAAATGTAATACCTTTTTAAAACAATTGCAAAAATTCACAAATATGAAAAACACAACATAGATTTGTTTTCTCACATTAAAATATGTGAATATTCAGTATGCCTCTTTTCGATTTTTTGAAACGCTGTTTGCAAAAATGAAATGACACAACTCATTAACTGTTTATTAAATGGTTTAGAAGTTTGGCCAGTCAGATAAAATGTTGAAGGTGTAACACAAATGTGTGTATGTACCACAAGAGTCCATAATGATGTTGTATTCTTTGTCCTCTGTGATGAGTATTATGAGTTCATGGCATTTTTTGTTCCCATTAATCAATCCATCCAAAGATAAAATGTGTAAACTTAAAACAAAAAAAAAAAATCAGAGATACTGTATGTAAGTAAAAAAAAATGGTCATATGGTGTTAATGTTGGGTTAGTGTAGTAATAGGAGGATAATGTCAAAGTGCTGTATTTGACAGAGGTGAATGATTCCTAGTTTAACATCTGTGGTCATATCTGCTTCTGTTTCAGTCATCTTCCTCCTCAGCTCAGAACATTGCTGCATTGCTCTGCCACGACTAGTGGAAACCAGTTTGAGTTATATTATAACATAGTTTATCATTTATGTCGTTAATTTAACCTAATTCTATTTTCAATTTGTCCTTTTGTTTAACTGTATGGCGTTGTGGTAGGGTGAGAGACAAAGCCTTTCTCTGTTCTCTGTACATACTGTGCACGTGGTGAACTGAGGGTAAAGCATCTCAGACAGACCTCCAACCACTAAACGTGTCGGAGAAGACCTGACCCTACTCAAAGTGTGGACCCCACTGCAAGAAAGGCTGGCTGTACTCACTTGTTACCCAGGCTGTGGCTCTTCCTGTGGTGGGATGGAGGGGGAGTGGGGATGTGAACGCCCACCGAGGCGTCTGGACACGTAGGCCGGCGGTTGTACCTCATAGAGGCAGAGACCTCGGATAGACCTACAACACAGAACATAACTCATCACAACCTGCACCACACACAACCATTACTCCCTGGAAAGAGCCATACATCGGAATTTACTCAGGTCTTGGAGTTGGGGATAGTTTTATGTTACTGACTGGTATAACTGGTGTGACTGGAATAAGAGTCATTCAGGTATTGTAGAGGGAAGCCTCTATATAGAAGCTGAAAAAAGGAAGGATAAAAGAGAATGAATCTAAAATAGATATGAATCAGTGCGACGGAAATCAGTCGCTACTTTTTAATATCAGTACAAATGTGAAATCATTACTAAATACTAGAATTTGGTCCTTAGCAAAGCTTGAATAAACCACATGGTTAGTGGTTTTTTCAAATATTTTTTTTCATAAATCCACAGAAATTAAGATCCATCTACAGATATTTTTCTTCCTGTGACATATGACACATAGATACATCACCAGAACACACAACAATCAGCCTCAGTGTTTATGTATCTGTAATGTGTCTAATCATATTTGTTTAATACGTTGTACAAACACAATTTCTACTATATATATATATACATACACACACACACACACACACATATATATACACATACACATATATATATACATATATATACTGTATATTTACATACATATGTAATTAAAAAGCTACCGCAGGCCTTCAATCTCCCTAGCCTAGAGAAACAAACACCACCACAGAGGGTGAGACAAAGATTTCTATATATATATTTCCCTGTAATAAAGTGTTTTGATTCTGATGGCACAGCAGTGTTTAACAATCCCCACTAACTGCTCTGGACACAGTCCCCAGTTGTCTCAGTCATTACATGCACTTGAGCTTTGCCGCCCGAGGCCTAATTACCTCGTGTCTTTATTCATTTCCTGCTCCCAAACTTCACAGAACTGAAAGTATTTGCATGTTCTTAGTTCCTTCATTATATTAGGGTGTAAAGCGCCGCCACCATAATCCTATCAGGGTCTCCCTTCTGGTCCGGCAGTGTGAAACCTATGAACCACTGCAGCTTTGCCGTGTGGCCTCAGCGCCAGTGGAACCTGTGAGTCTGTGTTTCCTCCCACTGGAAATCCACTGGGGCCACTCAATCAGCTCTGGTGTGACCAGAGTGGATCCAACAGTCTGTGTTCAACAAGTTCTGCTTGGAATGCTGAGCTTTACAGTGGAGTTACGCCGTGGAACAAAGTAAGTAGTGAACCCTCAGAGTGTAATGAACAGTAGGAGCGGAGCCAGCGGCACACGGGCATCTGTGTCTGCTGGTGGCCAAACACCCCCTCATAATAAACCATACCAGAATCTTTCCTACTGCCACGGGGAAACTTTTGACTCATCTGCAATTTAGTAATCACCAATAATAATGTGGTGAAGTGAGAATTAAAGGAATGTGTGTAGTGTGGCTGTGTAATGTGCTCCCTGAGGGACGACTGCCCTAATGGGCTTTAATCAGCTCGCTCTGAGCTCGTAAAGACGGGATGCAGTTTGTTGTAGAGAACCCCACACTCAGCACAAACCCAAAACTAGGCCATCACCCCTCCATGGAAATAGATTTTAATTATACAAAACTTCAGAAGGGGATTCATGACCGTTCCCACGCAAAGCGGAATTTACCAAAACCTTCGTTCTTCAACAAATGACAAATAAAACTGATGGTATGTTCATTTTATTAAAATATCCCTAACTTCCCAAGACCTAGCTAAGGTTATTTTGTTTGTTCCACAGCTTTAACTTAAATACTAATTAAAAAGCCACCGCATTCAGAGAAAAAATGTACATAAAAGTATCTCACACAATGAATACGTGTGATGCTGTTTTCAGTCTACATATTTACTTTTTCATAGAAAATTCAGAAATTTGTATTGTCCCGCATCTCTGAAAGTTAATATGAAATTCTACTCAAAACAATGAAGGGCTCAAAGTGATGGTCCTCCTAGTGTCCTCACATACTCAGTGGAGGTGGCATCCCTCCATCGTCTGCTGGCCTGAGATCAGATTTGTGAGCTTGACCTAAACCTGGGCTCAGCTGATAGAGCCTGCATCATACAGACACAGACCTTTTCGTAGACTTTTCTAGCAAAGACCATTATAACGTGATAATAACCCTTAGAATTGTATTGACCGGCTCCACACGGCAGAGATACGCCACCATAGATTTACGGGTGTTTGCACCAGAGAAGGTGAATCATGACAGACGCTCACGCAGGTGAATGTCCTTGAAGTGCGTGAAACTCTTCTTCCAGGTGATTGACGTGTGCTCTGAGCTCATGCTGGTGCTTACTCAGCTACTTCAGCTGCTGCTATGACATCACTAAACAGCTTGGATTCATTTGTGTCTCCAACCACAGTGTGGTTTGAAACTTCTGTCACGAGGAGCTCAGTCACAAGCTTCCCGAAATAGATGATTTATGGAGCATAATCAGAGAAAATGAGATAATAATCCCCATCACCCACTAAACGAAGTCTTCCTGTTGGCACGTAAAGGTCTAAACATATTTTCTTATTTATACATGGTTAAATCCACGTTTCATATTTTAACTAATATTTAAAAAAAAAAAACAAATAAGAATATTGTAAAAACTTCATCCTGAATCATGTCACGTGTGCACTGTGTCGTTTCTGCGCTCGCACATGTTCAATCGTACGTGGAGAGTGTGAGTAAACCAAATTCTTGTGTTTGGCGGAGTGTGGAGAGCATGAGACTTGTTTGTGCAGAGCCGGCCAAGCTGCCTTTTTCTGCCATGTTACATAACTGTCAGTGACCCTCCTTCCAGCACGAGGAGACCAGCAGCAATCACTGCACAGGGATGGGATGCCACATGCAGATGTACAACACACACCATGTCCCCAAACCCCAAGCACCAGCACAAACACCTAATGGACAACACACCTGAGTGGACACAAATGTCTTCTGTTCATACTTTGCCGAGTTCATTCGTTTTTATTCAACAATGGGGCTGTACATTACAGCTCAGTCACAACATGGATGTGATTTTTTTTCAAAGGAATAACTGCATTAATTTGTGTAGTAAATAATGAAATGGTCAGAAAGTGTTACTAATGCACTGCATATCTCCAATTACTTTAGTTTAGGGATGAAATGCTTAATCTGTCCCAAAGAATATTACAATGATCCTTAATCAAAGCTTAATTTCAATAATATTACTTCGGCGTAACATTGGTTCGCAAAGTCACATATGTCTGTATGCTCCCATTTCCTCATTGTAACCATCACTTACTTCTGTAAAGATTTTGCTCAGACATTTCAAGTATTTGGCTTCATGTTACTTCAGTTCCATTTTCATTCATTCATTCATCTTCCATTTTCAGGCAGGTACAAATGTGTTGAAGGCTGCAGTGGACAGTATTTTTTTTTTAGGTCATTTGACTTGTTCGATGTTATTTATACCTATACATATGTTTATTTATATATATCATTCTGTTATGAATTTTATTTCTATATAGGTATTTTCAGACATACCTTTTTTTAATAGTTGCATAACTGTAGTTTTTTGCTTGTGCTGGTTAGTGCATTAATAGATAGGTAATTGAGTAGTAATGCCATTTAGTTACCACATACTAACTTAGTGATGAAGTAACAATGGTAGTACTTACCACATGATGAAGCTGAATTTTATCTTCCCTTGTGTTCCAAACACACCTTTTTAATAGTAAAAATGAAATGACTGATAAACAAAGTACTTGTGGTCATTTTTGTGACGTAAAACCACAACTCGTGACTAAAATAATGCAAATCAACCTACTTTTGTTAAATTACATGGTAATATTAGATTAAACTACATATTTAATGACAATGATTAACTGGAAACAGTTGTGGTGGGAAGGGTCACGTTCTAGAAAAGCAGAGGAAATGAGCGGAGAACGATGAAAGGATGACAAAATACAGACACACATGAATACACACAGATAGAGAGAACATCACGAATCAGACCTGAGGAGTTTATAAACGCTGTCATGAAGGAAAACAGGAAAAAGTCCAGGTGACTTCAGCCTTATTAATGATCTGGATGAGGCTGCAGAGTTTACTTTCATTGACAGGTATTTCAGTGACACTACCACTATCCTGCTAATATGACTGTTTGGTTTTGAATACATTAAAGAAAAAGATGTGAAAACCTGGAGCTGTTCAGTTCCAGAAACAAAGTTAAAGATAGATCCCCAGTTGGACGCAAAATATTTATGTTGATCTGTGTTCCCTGTTGTTCTGAACCTGATCAGTCCAATTCGAAGCATTTAATTTTAATCAATATGTCTTTATGTGTTTAGTTTAATTAAACACTGCCATGAAATTAAACAGAAATCAGTTGCTTTACATGTTACGGCCCTCTTTCATGGTAATTCCACAAATATGACTACTGAAGTATTTCCAGTAAACACATCAGAACATTCTATGTGTTTCTGCAGTATCTTGAAACCAAGGGGAAGACACAGTTCAACATTAAAATACAGTTATACCATTTTTACTTATCTGGTCCAAATAGATCATAGTTGTTAATGGGTATTAAGTTGTACAAGTCAGTGCTCACAAAGAATAAACGATTCAGAAAATGGAACCATGACGTTACTGGAGATATCATATGGTTATTATTTGGGTAATTACACAACATCAATGAATATTCTACTAAACTATTACTCTATTCTTACTGAGCTGTACTATAAAGGGCTGCAGGATTAATGATAACTAGAGTTGCTAAAGGAAGTAACAATGAAGATAAATAAATGTACAACTTCAGATTAAAATAGGACCAAACATTTAAAAACAAATTCTTTCAGAATGCTGGACAATAATAGTGGATTTGTTGGAGATTATTAATAAGGACGATACTGAGTTTCCCTGCCATAGCCCAGGGGTCCAAATGGAAAAAATGCTGAATGTCCCACAGTCACAAGGTGTGGTTTTGGAACCATTATGGTCCTCCAAACAACACCAAGGTTACAGGCCAAATAATGAACGCTTCTGGCGAGGGCACCTGGAGAAGCAAACACATTAATACTGCTACTGCTGGGACCGTAGAGAATGATTAAAATGATGCCTAATTTGGCTCCAGAAACATCTGTGTATTTTTTAACATTTTTTGTAACGTCAGCAAGGTGAGTCCAGATAATGACATCTGCAGAACCAGGGTCTAGGTCTACATACAGTTGTCTACATCGACCAATCGGCAACCAACTGTGTTCTGGATCCAGCAGGACTTCTAGACCGGTTCACGGTAACTTCACAGCTGTTTAAGGTGGAACAGTGGCTCTTGTCATTTATTTAATAGGTTTTGTCACTTATTCATGCCTTCTGCGAGGACAGACTCTCCTTTGTGTTAATGGTGTACTAAGACATACCGTTGTACACACCTCATATTGTTATTAACATTTAAATTAAGCTTAAAAAGCTGACAATAATGACAATAGGGTTAATGAAAAAATGTTGTGATATTTTGGTGACAGTTACAGAAACAAAGCGTTCAGCTCGAGGCGACATTATGTTTCCAGACAAACGTCTCAGTGCAACAGCCCAGACACATTCTTCCTGTCTAATAGATTCATTGATGTCCAATTGGCTGACAGTCATGCTTTTGTTAATTAAAACCTTGTCTCTCTTTCCTGTTAGGTCCCCAGAGATTAGACCAGTGACAAGAACATAAAGACTATAATGTCACACCATAAACTGTAATTCCACTAAATTGTCTGATAAGTGGGAGAGGGAGACACAAAGGGGCAGAGAAAAGTGGTTACTTTGGATACGGCTGCAAACAAATCTCGCCATGTGGCTAGCCAGCCGTGGAGACATGAGTCTATGGAAAAAGATCAATGTGCTGAGGACGTCCCAGTGGACGGCGCAGTGGAATGGCTGACATTCTGCTGCTGCTCCGTCAGTTAGACATTAAATCCAGCTCAATTAAAAACTACTAAGTTGAATGCTTGAAACATGAGTTATTTGAATAAAAGGGGCCATATTTCACAGTTTTCAACTGTGAAATTCTAAACAAAGCGAGGGTAATGATTCATAAATGTTTTATTTAGGATAGTAAATGTACAATACACTAATAAGCATTAGCAGATGTGAACAAGTCTCCCTAAAAGTTATATATGTAAATGCATAAATATTTGTGAAGGATAAAAATTCATAAAGATAAACATGTGTGTGATAAAAATATGTTAAGATGTATAACTGGTTATGGACTGTTCAGTTAAAGGAGCTATATGTGGTGTTTGGGCTTTAAAATATTTTTCAAAAGACCACTAGAGTGTTAGAATGAAGAGTTCTGAATTCATACCAGAGTCCAGTATGAATGTGCAGATATGAACAGAACTTATCCACAGCAATAGGCCGAAGTGTCACGCAACGTACATGACCACCAGAGGGACTAGTGAGTCATTGTGTCAGTGTCATGGTAGTACTTCAGGACCATTGACCAAAGCGTCACAGAGGGACCAGATGGGATGAGAACCACTGAGGCACAACCTTTTGAGTCAAAGGAAGGGACAATATGCTAAAAAATAAATAGATACTGCAGTCGTTTTCCCGACAGATCTACAGTAAAAGAAATCTGATGCTGAAATTGCTGTATTTTTTCTTTGGTTTGATTCCAAACATATCTTTAGTGGAGCTATTAACAACATTATGGACAGAGGAAATGGAGCTGATCCGTGGTGTTACTATGGCTGCATTCTGCCTACAAACAGAGCAATAATGTAAACTATCAGCGGATGCAGGAACCTAGGTGAAGATTATAAAGACGCGGTGCTATGTTACTGAGTTTGTATTTGTGTGTAAGACTTCAAAGTTACAGATTTATGACTCTCTGTTGGTCTGAATGGCTGTGGATACATCTGTAATACATATAGCAACAATAAAAAGAGGGGAAAAAAATAATACTTGCCAGATTAAAAACATTATGGACATTTTTTTTGCAAATATGCATTGAAGATATACATTTCCTCAGGCATACTGAGTGTTGGTGTTTTACAGGCAGTCATGATATGCAGCACAAACACAAAAAGTCAGTTCAATAATTTAAAGAGGCCTTATTTCTGGGAAATGCCAAATACTTTTCCTGAAAAGACAAAGAATCCTGCCAAACACGTTTTTCCATTACAAAAACGTCAATTTTAAAAAAAGCTATCTGATTATGTCCTCACATGATATTCCATCTTGAACAAGATTTAATCAGCATCAGTGATTTGCACATGATGTCAGAGGAGGAGCTCAGAGGTTTCCCTTCTGTCAGACAAAGACTCTTGGCACAAATTCTCTGGTTAGAAATGTTAAATCTATCTTAAATAGATCTCTTTAGTGTTCCTAATAAGCATTTTGTTCTTCTTTAGTTTGATTTTTCAGTCCAAAGACTTTCATTCTAGTTTAAAGATTCTTAACAAGTGCAATGGACTCGCTTATTTGATAGAGGGCTTAGTACTTTCTTTTTTAAAAAAATGCTTTATTTAGATTTATTATTAGACAATATTACAGTTATATTCATACACTATAAGATGACATTACCAGACACATCCACTGTGACAGGACCAGAGACAGACAAAATACAAAAAAAAAACCCAAAACACACACATACTGTATGTGAACAGCATGAGACATACAGTATGTATGGAGAGCTTAAACAATGTGGTGCACTGCTAAATGTAGTATAAAAATTGTTGCTATCTTGTAAAACATACTTCTTATTTGCATCCAGTAAGTTATTTTCTCCAGGGACACGCAACTGTTGACTTCTAACCATATGTTGTTTGGAAGGGCGGGGGTCTAATTTTCATTTTCTATCAATACATTTCTTTGCGATTACTCAATTGAATTTATGTCAGTTTCTTAGAACCCTTGTACAGTTTGAGTTTAGTTAGTAGATAAACTTCAGGGTCCAGTGGAAATGTGACCCTGTGGATATCAGTTTTAAGAACACTGCCACGATGGAGAATGAAGGAATGTTCCTACCACTCTACCACATCTAAAAACACAACGGTGATACATTAAAGATATATTTGTATACTTTTTGTGCAGTAATATACACCTGATGGAAGAAGTTGAACTGTATCAGTCTACACACTAGCCTTTTAAAGTAGAGGTGACTCCATCTCTACACAGCGTCCTCCATAACTGTTCTTCAATGGGGATTTCTAGATCTCTTTCCCATTTAGTTCTTGCTCTGTCTCCATGTGGTATCACTATAGTGGACTATAGTGGGTGGTATACATCCTAGTTCTAAATAATGGTTGGTCAGTATGGCACAGATGTTATGGGAGATATGGGAGGTAGATTCCAATTACCCTTTTGCTGAATCCTGATAACATCACGTAGCTGGAGATAACCAAAGAAACTCTTGGTGTCTTACCATGCCATATGAATTGTCTAATTATTGTCTTAAGAGCAAAGAAGAATGTCACTGGGACTTGGGTCGGCAGTGACTGAAACATATAGGAGTGGAGGTAGGATATACATCTTTACAACATTAATTCTACCTAATAAAGTAAGAGGCATGTACATCCATTTTTTCCCAAATCATCTCCCACCTTCTGGAACAGACCAACTACGCTTAGAGATTTTTAAGATTGCTGTCCACAAACACCCTTAGATATTCAAAACCTCTAGGGCACCATTTAAAAGGCAATTTAGGCTCAACACTATTATGAATAAGCTCCATGTCCAAGAATTATATTTAGTGATGACGAGGCTCAGAGGAGCAGCAGCTCCACCCAACATCCCTGGAACTACAGCTTTACAACACTTTAGGTGATTTCTTAGCATGACTGGCTCTTTTACACCGCACTTCTGTTCTGTAATACTTGACCTTTATTCTGGAACACTGTCTGTGTAAATGAAGTGTTGGGTGATTTGGTTGCACCTCGGTAACTCCTCTGTAGGTAGTAACGCAGACCTGATAAAGGCGGAGTCATGATTCCAGAACGCTGCGTCAAATGAACACCTCTTATTCCACAACTGAGGTGTGATGTTTGGATGATGTATTGTGTGTGTATGACCCCTGCACCAGGGTATTTAAAAATGAGCACAGGATATGTACAGTAAACAAACATATCAACACAACAAGAAAGATGTGGAACTGTTGTCACTTCGGACAGAGGACTATCCACGCTAACATTTGTGGAATGGTGTACTTTTGACAGCCAGTGCTGCTATGTTCTGGGTATTTCCAATGCACAAGTTTTATGTCCCACTATACACAGCACCATACCACTGCTCATTTGATTCTAGAAAACAGGTTCAGTGTGTAGACGTCCAACCTGTCTCAGCTCTGTTACTCCTTTGACTTGGCTGTGGAAATCCCTCAATGATGGAAAAAAGGTGGGATCCCTGTGTTAGTTTATGTGTAAAAGACGTTAAATACTAACTATCAGTACATATTAAACCTTAAAGACTTAACACAAACAAAGCATTTTGACCTATAATTTATTCCCTAATCCAATCCGAATTGATCATGGAACTGAAATCCCTAATCACACTCTACAACTCAGTGGATGCAGTACAACAGTAGAGCTGATGAAACACTAGTAGGGTTATTGACAGCATTACCCACTGGAGCTCCTGCTTAGCTGAACTTCTAGAAGCCCTGAAATCTTATCAACAGAGCTACGGTTTAAAGAGGACGTCCAGACCAATGAGAGGATCCAGGTTAAGTCAATGAGACCAGAACTGAGTACTGGGGAAAAAAAATCAATTGCCTCTGAAGCCAGGTGTCTAGCATCTAGCAGCTCTGACTTCATTCATTTCTTCTTAAACTACTGATAACAATCTCTTTGTACTAATAAATTTCTATCTCTCAGTTTCTCCACTCATCTTTTCTAAACAAGTCCAGACTGTGAATTATGAGTGTGAGACTTCCAGCTTCATGACTACATGCCTTTAACGGCACCGCTGACAGCGCTGCTCACGCTCATGCAGCTGTAGAACACCACAGTGACTTTGAAGTGGTTGGAGGTTCATCTCTCTTCATTACCCTGACCTACATCCAACTCCGGGACTGCATTACATCACCTCAGCCCCCGCGAATGAAACCCTCCAAACCTGCGGTGCACAGCACCAGAAAGACAGAACTACTGAAAGGGAAGCTCTTGAAACACGTCCTCATGGAACTTTTCGCTGGGCTTCCACTGCTGTCAGAGTCATCTGTCTCCTGGTTTCACCTCCTCAACGACTTCAGAGAAGACAGCGGGGTGAGGGACAAAGGAAGATGACGCTTGATAGAGGCCAGTGCCCTTTGCGGAGTCCATTCAGGACAAGCTGCCAGTGAAAATCATCTGTTCTTTACAGTACACACAAAGAACCCAGAGATAAATCTGATGGATCTTCTTGTTCTTGGTCCAAACACTTTGAACCACTGCCTTTATCCACAGCCGTCTCTGGTATCAGCATTGACATTAAACTTTTTCACTGAGCTGTTTTCAGGCTACAAGCTGTTTGGCAATGAAAAAAATCAGCTCAATAGGGATTTGGACAGTTATTGTAATTTCTAACACAATTTTTCCATTGTTTTGTGCTGAAGATTTCCTCGCAAGTGACCTGAGGATCAACCATAACAACCACAGGTGGTTAAAAAGCATTTCATTTTAATAAGAGATGTTCAACACATTTTAACCAGTTCTTCCACTTTCAACTTGTGAATACTGGTTCCATTTCCGCAAACCACTATGTTCTGAAGGGTGTGCCATTAAAATAATAGATCTCAGAAACACAGTTCAGGAGAAACGTTACATAGTTTCTATAATACGGTCAGATCTTGCAACACAGATCTCACGTGAAGGAAGTAAAAATAAGCAGGAAAGTAATATGACTGATAGTTATGATAAAATAAAAAAAATAAAAAACCTGATATCAGTACATTACTACAGTAATTGATATATTTTTCTTATTTGCCTCAGATATTAAAAGTGCAAAATATTACATACTTAATAAGGTGAATTGGCAAACAAGCCAAAAGTAGTGGTTTGCTCATATTTTCTATGTATATGTTGAAGTACTGTTACACATATAAATTGGTTTATATACATTATGTACAATATTTATATATCTTACACTAGACATAACTTGTAAAGTGAAAGTATTGTAATGTGAAGACTGTTTTAGCGTAGATCAAAGATTCCTTTTGATTGACTCATCAATTCCCAAATGTTGTAATTTTGGCCGAAGACTGTATTTGTGAAGCAACATCCAACCAAAATTTCATACTCAAAAACTCAAAAGTGGTAAAGTTTCACTTCTTTTAATTTGGAGGTTTTTTACTTGCAGACCAGTGCTATTTCATCTACTTTCAACCATTCGCAAATCATTCCAAACCCTTCAGACCACACCCACTTTAGAGACGGGCAGTGAACCGTTTCTTATCACTGATGACATAAATGTTTATTGTGCCCTATTTTGTACGCAAGGATTTTTGTTAATGTATCCCCAAAGGTGTCACGCATGGATTTGTAATAAAATAAATCCCAGAGTATAATATAAAAGCATCATAAGATCTTTACGGTGTTTAAAACTTAAGCAAATTCTGGCCAAGGCATCTTTCAAAATCCTGCAACATGTCAATTGATATTGTACACAGGACGTTAGAGTTACGTGTAACATATACATTAAAAACCACAGTCACATAGAAAGAGTTTAGGTCATGTATATGTACAATGTTAGCACCAGTTGAAACATGGCTACGTTTAGCCTCATACAGACTTGGACCCAGTGCCTGTGTTCAGTGTGAAGAACCAACCCCAGTGACATTAGTGTGGATCTTACCTGCCAGGTCCTCCTTAGAAGACGCGATACGAGGAGAGCTGTTTCCAGGTTCGATCTTCAGAGACAGCCTGAAACATAAATGGTTAACGTTATGTCAGATGTAACCGGTGACAGACTGATATTCAAAGGCTGAAACACAGAGTGGTGAATAAGAGTCTGAGTTTTGTCTTTGAACACCTCATTGTGAATCTGACAGGTTCACTCTAAAGGCCTTTTGTAACTGATTCAGGTTGTTTATCCAACATAAGCAAAACAAAACTAAAGACAGATCTGAACATTATTGAAAGGAGTAATGAACCTTCACACTGTTTTCATCATCTTAATTATGACACAAACACATGGCTTTGTCAGGTGTTCTGATTCATACACGGCTACGGTGTGAGCTCATAGTGAGGCACAATCACTGGGTAAATATTTGTTTAAGCTGGTCACAGGGCCAGATTCAACCGCCTAATCAATCCAAATTAAACCAGGGTTTCCATAAAAAAAATACATTGAACACATACATTCCCATTAGAGGGGCATCACACATGACGTCAGCCTGCTTTGACTATATCTTGCTTTCAATTACTATTATGCTCTGTATTTATTATATATTTCCATTCAAGTGGGTAGTGAAAAGTGGGTGTGAGGAATTTGGGTGAAAATGGTCATTAATTAAAAATCATGGGTTTGGTTGGGCTGATTAGTCACTGTTTAAAGTGCAATGTCCAAAGAAAAGCAGAAGAAGAATAACATACACACTTCAAACGCAGTTTGTCATGTGTAACGTTCACATTACATCATACACTGAGCCTGGTTCATCTGTGCATCTGTTTTCTTTCTTGTCACTATTGTTATTAGCACTGCTCTGTGCAATGCACGACCAATGGCCAGCAGAGATTTCAGAGGACCACCCCTTCTGGAGAGAGCACCAGCAGTTTCCAGAGCTGCAGGACCAACTGATTTGATTTATTCAGTGGTTAAACTGATTAATGTTACGAATATTTGCCAGAGATGCACTGATTTCAATTTCCAAGGCCATTTTCAATTTCTGAATTTTGTTCAAAGTCTGAGTTGCCAGTTTTGGCCAATTCCAACTTTCTTTCATTCTAAAAACTACAATTGAGCACATGAGCGAACATTTTCACAAATTTTTTGTAATGGAAAATTCTGTATATGTTCATTGTCGAGTAGCTATTACTCTACATTTTCATCAAACTGCACAAGAGGACTGCATGGACATGCTGGTGCAGGTAGCAGAGTTGATGAAGAGGTGATGGGCAAGTTTGGTATCCAGGAGAGGAATGCAGAAGGACAGATGGTGGTTAACTTTGCAAAAAGGATGGAAATGGCTGTAGTGAATAAAGAAGCAGGAACATAGGGTGACCTATAGGAGTGAAGGTAGGAGCACACATGTAGACTACATCACGTGTAGATGGTGTAATCTGAAGGAAGTCAGTGACTGCAAAGTCGTGGTAGGTGAGAGTGTAGCCAGACAGCATAGGATGGTGGTGTATAGGATGACTCTGGGGGTGAGGAAGTTGAAGAGGACAAAGGCAGGACAGAGGACAAAATGGTGGAAGCTAAAAAAGGAAGGTGCTTCAGGAGGTGCTTCCAGATGACTGGTCAACTACAGCTAACATGATCAGGGAGACAGGTAGGAGAGTACTTGGGGTGTCATCTGGAAGGAAAGTAGATAAGGAGACTTGGTGGAGGAATGGGGAGGTGCAGCAGTATATAGACAGAAAGAGGTCAGCTAAGAAGAAGTGGGATACTGCGAGGACCGCAGAGAGTAGACAGGAGTACAGGGAGATGCGGCATAAGGTCAAAGTAGAGGTGACAAAGGCCAAACAAGTGGCTTACTATGACTTGTATGCCAGGTTGGACAGTAAGGAGGGAGAGAAAGATTTATACAGGTTGGCAAGGCAGTGAGACAGAGATGGGAAGGATGTGCAGCAGGTTAAGGTCATTAAGGATAGGGATGGAACTGTATTGACGGGGTGTCAGTTTTGTGATGGGAAGATGGAAAGAGTACTTTGAGGAGTTGATGAATGAGGAAAATGAGAGGGAACGAAG
>JAPTHA010000005.1:7353919-7373706 GCA_029814585.1 Gymnapogon annona | reverse complement strand
TCTAGAGGAAGACCAAAGAGGAGGTTTATGGACGTAGTGAAAGAGGATATGAAGGTAGTTGGTGTGAGAGTAGAGGAGACAGAGGTAAGTAAGTAATGCAGTTACTTCCATTAGTCTGTTGGGAGCAGAAATTTTCAGCAGATTCACAAAAAGTGAAACACTGACTTCTTTTTAAAAGGGGTTTGGTTGAATTAGAAAAGTTGGCATTTGTACAATTCTTGGCACACGTCACTAAAGAAAAATACATATTAATTTCAGTAAGAATATAATTTTGTTAAATAATACTAACAACACAATACAAACTCCAACCTGCTCATCACTGTGACAATGAACGTACGTGTCTTGCTGTTTAAGAAACTCCGCATAACATGAAATAAACAGGAGTGTTGACAGGCAGCTGAGGCGGTATGGTGTCCTGTCAAGGCAGGTAGTCATTTATCAGAGCCCCAACACACAACAGCAGAGGCAAAGTTTTGTCTGCACAGATGCATTTTGCATCAGTTTTATATTTGAATCCAAAGCAGTGATGTTTAGTTATAAAAGCATAACCTTCATGAGGCCGGTGGTCCTGCATTAGATCCAGTCGATGCAAAAAAAAACCCCAAACAACTGTACTGAAATGAAGAACTCCATACATTTAAGTTTGTAATTCTAAACATTTGTACAAAACTCGTGAAGGTTTTATTGACATTTATAAGAAATCTTTGAAGTGCTAACGAGTTTCTCATGAGTATATGTTTACTTTTGTTAAAATATTAAACATGCTTCAGACACTATTTTTAGTATCTGTGTGCGAATGTCATGCTGATTGAGTGTGTTTGTTTACTTGGCTGCTGCTGTTATGTTCCAGTTACAGATTAAATGATACATCATGACTGCACATACATTTAATACATTCCTTCTGCAGATCATAACATGTTATTTGCAAACCTTCTGTATGTGTTCTTTATTCAGAATGTCTACACACGCATCACTATTAGCCTGTCTGTGTTCCTCTGCGACTCTACCATTTTATTTTTCCCAGTAGCCTTTTAAAGCCAGCCTCCAAAGCCCAGTTAACCTTTGTGTTACCATGGCAATGCTTATAGCAATATATGCATTTTATACAGCCACATAACCACAGGAAAACTGGCTCTACAAAATCAGAAAACACAACACACTCAATTAAGCCCTATATCAGGTAAATATTTAAACCTGACCAACAGTGTGAGACATGCTTGTCATGAATAATTAGAAACTTGGCAGCACCAAGCTGACACTAAACAGATGAAATAGTACATATTATAGTATGCATAGTAAGTATTATTTGTCTACATTTAAACTCAGTAGCTGGAGGTCATATTATGAAGTGATGATCAAGACCGTTGTCATGTTAATCATAACTTGGTTTGTAACAATGAACCGTCTACTATCAGATAATCCATTGTTTTATGTAAAGTTCAAATGATTCAAACTGGAAATAAATGGTCATGGGTTTAACAGATTAAGTGTGTTTTTTGGGGTGGTTTTCCTCAAAGGAGTTTTGTTATTGTGTAGACAGTAAAAACCCTTCGAGGCGAATCTCAGATTTTTGAGCTAAATAAATAAAATGGTGTTGGACTGAAGTGAATGATCATACACTTGGTCTTGTGCGATCCACTGCACCCTGTTCCTGTTTAGTGTCTCCAATTGGAAACTGTAGATGACACAGGGGGGCTCCAGCTACCGTTCAGATGTATCACTATGTAGGACTTGCATCAGCAGCGACACCACAAAGGACTCAGCCGTTACAGACGTGCATGCATTAAAACTAATGCAACACAGGTTAAAACACAAGATATAGTGTTTGTAAATCATGGTTTTACAAGGATAAGATTCTATTCAAACAGAGCTTATTCTTCCACTTCGTCATTTCTTACCATGGAAAACTGTGCAGGCGCTCATGATTTACAGCTCCTCGCTGGTGCCTCCTTCGTGCTGAACGCAGTCAGCTGACCCCACCGTGCCTCTTTGATTTAACACGTCACTGATGGACAGAGCTGATGACAGAGTCTGGGGACTCGCCTACACACATGTTCTACAGGAAAGCTCCTCTCGCATTTCATGCGCACAGATCTGGTAAGTGTATTTCCTCTGTGACTGATCTCAGTGCAGGTTAATGGTGCCCTCTCAAAGCCTCTGGTCCTTCAGCAGTTCCCGGCGGACTGGTGGTCTTTCCAGGCATGGAAGATTAGATGGACATTTTATTCACGTTTGGCTCAGAGTATCATGTAGGAGGTTGAACAGATTTGGCGCTGGACGAAATAGTAAAAGTTCTAAAAGTTCTCAGGACTCATAGCATGAACAGAAAAAC
Organism: Gymnapogon annona; assembly: GCA_029814585.1. NCBI lineage: Eukaryota > Metazoa > Chordata > Actinopteri > Kurtiformes > Apogonidae > Gymnapogon > Gymnapogon annona. The sequence continues at coordinate 7,371,374 of JAPTHA010000005.1, read as the reverse complement.
GTAGGTCAACGAGATGGTGCAACTCAAAACGAATCATTGGTGGACCCAGATCCATTTGGAGATGGGGGTGGGGGGGTTGAATGCCTTAGATCCTCAGAAGATCACATCTGGAACACAGGTCTGAAGGGGATCAGACCTAGCCTCAGTTGTGAATGTAGAGACCACCCTATAGGACCACTCGACCCCCACCCATGCCTTTTACAATCCCAAACCAGCTCAGTTTGAGCCTGTCATGCTGATCACTGTCCATGTCATTCTGTACCACAGAGTTGCAAGTACATGGTAAAAATGGAACCTTTTAATCAACATTTGGATCATGGAAGTCGGATTTTCGCAATTTTCATATAAGGTTCCACGTACAAAACACATTCCCCTGAAACTTGCAAATGTTGGTTCATACTTGGTTTAGTGCTAGCCAGAGAGACTGTGATTGGTTTAACTCTTAAAAACCCGAACATCCACAGGTGACCAAAGCCTTCTACTGTTTAATACCTGTTGATCCATTAATCCTATGTATGACAATAATTGGTGTAAAATACAGTTATTCATCTTTTCATTGTCATCAGATATGACTCATTTGGAAGTTCAGACGCTCCGTATTTTCAACAACATTGATTCACCACTAAAACCCAGTTGAATTAATGACAGTGGATTGGATCAACACACTGGGATTGTGTTCAGTTAATGAAAGATTTACTGAAAAAGACACTTTTATTGTCAGTTTTGTGCATTTTGATAATAACCTTTGAATTTACGCTGAGTCTTCATAAACATTTGGGTCTCTATGGTTTAACAAAACTGAAAAAACAAACAAACCCAAAAACACTGCACTTATTTACTCCTGTTTCTGATCCAGAGTAGGATCAACCCAGCCTATACATGGTACTCCCACCCCTCCTCTTTCTGGTCCTCCTACAAGATCAGGAAGTTCCACCATGACCACCTGCTTAGAATAGTCACATGTCGAGGCTTCTATGTCAGTGGTTTTGTCTAGAATGCTGGTCTGTAGTGTTAGACCGGTATCAGCGTCTATAGGAAACTAGACCGATTGACAAGAATTGGTCTAGGGACTACACAAACCCACTGCATAGTCCCTGTCCAAACCAAACAACCCACAGTCTCATGTAGCCGGTGAAAGCAGGAGCTCAACAGCCAGATACTTTTCTCTGGGGTTGATTGAGAGACAAAATAAGAAAACAAATACCGACAATTGAGCAGATAATCCTTGCAAGTCTAACAGATGTTTTCTGTGTGAAAGGTATATTTCAACACCTGTTGAGACTGAAAACCAACAAACAAGGACACTTGTTTTCTTTTTTTTTAAGTAAATTCTGCATAATGATATCTAACATATTCGTGAGTGTTAGACACAGAAATGTTTGCAGACAGGGGTTTAATGGACATTGCTGTGATTTGCTTACAAAATCCACCTTTTCTCCTAAAAATGTCATATTTTGACGTCTAATGGATGGATAGGTGTTTTGTGTCTCACCCACACAGATACTTCTGAGTGAAAAAAAACAAACCAATAATCGCACGAATCAAACATAAAACCTGAGTATTAAATGTCACGTGCCGTGGCAACCAAAATTGAAGCGCTGTCTGAGAAACTCATCATGTGTTGGATGAATGGACTCCCTGTGGTGAAAGATGAAACCAGTTGCCTGTCGTTTTCCATCTTGCTTCCTGTGCACTGACCCCCATTAATTTCACTCACACTTCCATGTTCCCATACGCCAGAGCACAGTTTTGTGACTATTCATTGAAAGCTTTGGTAATCAACACGTTTGGCGGCTGAAGGAAAAGCCAGAGGGGTAAGGAACCATCTGTGAAGGTCAACACTGGCCCACTCCCGACAACCATAAATGTCACGACTGTCAGTGTGTTTCAGCCTCTGATGGGAAACTTACTTGAAATTGTCGTCCTCTACAAACTTCTGGAGCTCCTCAATGTAGCGAACTGACAGAAGATACTTCTGGACATGAGGCAGAGTCACCAGGTGATCTGAAGGAAACAACGACCACGGAAGTTCCTCTTAAAATAGATTGAAAAAAATCTGACCTGAAAGTGCACATGACTTATATACACTTAAATGTTGATAAGTACACAGTATTTTTGCTGTGTATAAAAGAAAGAATAAAAAACATGAAAATACATCTGAAAATATATGCACAGTTTGATCAAGGAGTAAAGCATCAGCGAGATCATGGGTCAAATATTTGTGACTTTACTTTTTACATTATATAAATGCTTTGCAATAGTATTGTAATAGTGGTAGAACAGGATGATATTGAAAAAGTGATTAGTAGTAATACCATGCTATTAATCAAGTAATAGCCAGGTAATAATCAGAGAAATACAGGTAAAAGAGGGTCTCTATTATAGAACAGACATTTATTTCTGTATAAATTCAGTTTCATGCTGCGACTTGTTAGCATGAAATGTTTGTGGTATTGTCTGTGTATCAGCATTGAATCACTTAGTTAAAATATCTGTTTCTGTTTAGTTTGACGGTAATAAAAGACCAAACCAAACATTAAAAATCATAATGTTTACCCAGAACCACTCTTGGTAGATTTAAAGTAGTAAAGCAGTAATTGGTTTAGTTTAATATTATCCACCAGTTAAATGGAAACAGATGGTATTATCATTTTTGCAGCTGATTCAAGTTCACAGAAACCACCAGAATATGTCAGTGGGAAGGATTTTACAATGAATTCTGTTGGATTTGAATACTGCGTTACTCATCATTTTGCCAAATTCATACTAGATCTGTATAACATGAGGACAATATAAACCACCATATGAACAACGAACAAAATTAATCCAAAATGAACAGAATAGTTAGTGCCGTGTACAGAATAATGTCGGAGACTTTCCTTTATGGTATAGGCTATTTATTAGTTTATGGATTTTTTAATTTAATGTTTGTTTTATTTTTTATTGAAAACTTTTTTGTTCATTTTATTGATAACTTCATCTGTTTAATTTCATTCTGTTGCTTATTTTATTCTTAACTTGTATCTTTTTTCCACATTATTTCATATTTGCACTAAATTTTGTATTTGTTTTTGTGCATCAGGAGACTTTTTCTACAAAGATATGCAAACTGATGTAACTGAATGTAAAAATGAATATCTCCATTCACTTTCACTTATTCAAGTCCATGGGTTTTTACTGGTGAATCAATGTTGTGGAAGATGACGGTGTTTCCATGGTAACTACACAGCCTCTGAACGTCCAAATAGGTCATATCTGATGACCATCAAAAGATGAATAAGTAACTTACAACAATTAAACATTCAAATTAAACATTTTAATTCAGTAGATGCTTTTGCCGGTGGCTGTTTAAGGGTTAATGTTTATATTCTATGTAAAATCTAGTGTGCAAGTGCATCTACCCAGCGACAAGGGAATAAAAAAAAAAATCAAACATTAAAGCCATATGTGCAGCTGGTAGTAAATAGTGTTCGTGCTGTATATGTTACTCATTCCATCTATATGGAGGGCAGTGTGCCAAAGACACCTCATTGTGCAGCAGATGTGATACGTTTGATTTATTTTGACACCTACCATAGTTGCATGACATCTGCAGGTCTGAAATAACCCTGAGGAGGTTGTTCATTTGATTGGTCCGTTGCTCTGTCTCGATTATACTGTCTGAGGCTGGATAGGCCGAGTCAATGTAGATCATGTCCAACAGGTAGATCCCTGCAGGAAACAAACAAACAAACGCACACACACACACACACACACACACACACACACAAACAGTATGACATGGGATCACTAAGAAAACAATGACAAACAATGATGTTTGATATGTGAGCATCCTTTCTGAATACCAAAGTGCCAAACCAAGTGTGTGTTTAAAAATGAGAGAAGCAACCGTTTGTAATTTCTAATTTAAGATGAATGTCTGACTCCTGGCATCTGTTACCAAGGACATGAGTTCAAAACAACGTGTTCAACATCTGCTAAGTCACAATTTCCAACAATTTTTTTTAATGACTGTGTACTAAGAATGGTTAAAGCATGGAGTGGTTCCAGTATTGAGCATAGTAACACTCTGTTAGCATATTTAAATAGAACATTAAATATTTAATTTCCTTGCTTTTACTACTACTATTTTAATACAAATGTCAGTACTTTTACTGCTCACACTTCTACTACAGGCTGTTCACTGGTCAGTTTTATCTGTGTTTTTTTCCATTTTGAAACATTGCAGACTTTTTCATCGTTAACGCTGAATGCAAACTTGGATGTGACAGTAAAATATAAAAATGACACAACCAGAAATGATAACGGAAGACATGACGTTCAGTGGCTTTGGACAGGAACAGATGATTGAAAATTACAATTACTTTGTACTTTTACTCTTTGACTCCATATCAGAGCTTGAACCAACTAAAGAACCAGTCTTTGTAATTTCACTATTTTACATCAACATCTGCACGTCACCTTCAGTAAAGCATCCATTTGACTTTTTCCATCTCTGATGTGTATCTAGACTATGTTCCTAATTACACAGTCCATACAGATCCTAGTTATATGGACACAGGAGGAAAAGCATGTTTTCTGTATTATCTACGGTATTTTTGCCAAACGGTGACACCATAGTCTGCATCACTTTGTAGAAACTCCAACATATTACACTTTCCAGCAGGAATGTGTCCAGTTGTTTATCAAACACACTGAAGCAGATCCTGGAACAGCAGACAGAGGTCGGACTGATATAAAAACTGAATCACCAACAATACCAGTACTATCCCACCAGCAGTAGTGTCAGATGCTGGGGATGAAACCTCAGCATCTGACGACCTTCCAAACAAAACTAATAATCAAAGCTGTGGTCGCACTGGGGTGGAAAAACCTTCAGTGACATGCCTTTTGGCCATTGGTGGTACACCGTCTTTTCCAGTGAAACCCACATCAATTACCTTGTATTAAGGGTTAGCTGCAGAGAGCAGGGTGGCCCACAACATCTATTCAGTGACGGGAACACTCACATCAGCTACGCCTTGATGGGAAACTAAGTTATTATTAAGATTTATACATAAATACTGAAATGACAAAATTAACAGCTACCTCAGGGCCTGTTTCTAACGTCACTGAAGATACTCCCACTTGACCACAATTTCTGGTCCTACTTAAAGAGAGAGAATTTTATTTTGTATTCATTTGTACTTTTTCATTTGATCAACTTTAATACAGTGTATCTGCAGGTTTAAGGAAGTTAAACTTAAGGCTCTTTAAGACATTATTTAAGGCCACTTTAATAAAACTTAAGCAATTTCATCTGTGACATAGCAAAAAGTGTGATCACATTGCAAATAGTTTTGTCCATATATATAACGGAACTGCTGAAAAATAACAAATATCAAGATCACTACTCTGTAGCAGAACATCGGTAATTTGTAACAGCTCGAAAGATCTGACAATTAAAGACTGATTCTAAACACACTGTGATGCAGATAAATCAATAACTGATAGTCTGCCATGTCCTATACTAATACCTAATTTATTGCTCTATTGTTTTGAAATATATTTTTCTAACACCTATTATTTAGAAAATTGAGTTTTAAGACCACATAAACTGATGAATAAGTAAGTACGGTGTAATAGAAAATTTGGGATGAAACCATTAACATGAGTGTATAGTCATTGACAGAGGGATGATAATTTCATCAAATCACATTATGTGGTCAGTTATACCACTGACCACAAAAGGTGTCAAATGAATAACAGACAATACCTCAACTTCACCATAATGTAACTGTAACACATTGACTGTATAAAAAAAGTGGACATACGCATGTTACATCTATCAGTGGTTTATCAACTACTGTTCTAATGCGTCAGAACAGTCACAGTCTTGAATTTCTGGAGCAAGAAATGATCATATACGGACAAAAGGATGGAGCTAGGGATAAGTCAGCTTCTGTAAACGGTGCAAAGTTCACTTCAGTTACTTAGTAAATGTTGACACACACAGTTGAGTTTGGAATGTATTAAATCCTAAATGGCATCAGGTAGCCTATTATCAAGGTAAATGGCAAACCAATCCATGCATTATCAAGACAAATGATCGTATGTTTGATTGTATGTGCTGGTGTTTTATGCATGTAGAAAACAACACGTGAGGCATTTTGCCGCCTTTAGGAAGAACTGAGGTAATGAGTGTTGTTAGCGGGCACCTCTTTGATTCGACTCCCTTAAAGACCGCCTGCATCTCCATCATCCAAGATCTCTAACCTCTTGTTAAACGTTTGGTAGAATTGCCCTCAGGTTGTAGTAATCCTGTGCATATTAAAGTCTTCTGTAAATGTTTTCATTGGTGGTTGGTTTTCTGTGTTAGCGTATGTCTCGTGGAGCCAGCACTCTTAATATAGCCCGATAGAGCTTGGTTCACAATCCTAAACGTGACCTAAAAGCAATGGTTGTGTTTCAGTTCTAAACATCCACATCTGCTGTAAGAACATGGGGGATTTTATGATGAGACGTCACACATGGTGCTCAGCGGTGGTTCCAATTAATTCCCTAAACCTCCATGGCCCGCAATAGTCCAATATGTTGAGCCATGGTTCCTTCTGAAACCAATAATGTTGTTGCACCTTTCATCCTCTCATGATAATCAAAGATTTTAGGCTTTAGATTCTGTATGAAATCAGGGTTATCACACATTTGGATGCATGTGATGTCTGCAGCCACCACCGCTCACAGAGTCACTTTAGAAGAAACAATGTGAGGTCATCTCAAGACCTCAAAACAAAACAATGACTGGAAGTAAAAGAGGTTACAGCTGTTCATCCATGTCATTAAGAATCTTTCCGACTTCGTAAAATTTCTAGACCAATGCTACAACAGCACGGCCTATTACGGAAAGATATTTTCCCGTTTCGTTTTATCTAATAAAAAGTAGTATCTACATCACTCACAGTGATCTCAGTCATAATTATACACAACTTTACGTCTTAAATAAATGCTTATTTCTCTTGTTTTATTTTTTAGTGTCAAAGGCTGCACTCACATACCGTGGAGTTCCACAAAGAGAGGCAGCCCTTCACCTCGGCCAAAAGCTGGCATTTCCACAAATTAAGTTGTTGTTTTGATTATTTATTTGGGATATGTACAATATCTTTTTAAATAATATAATTCCTCTTTTAAATATTTTTAAAAAACAGAAGTTTATTTTTAAAAGGGTGTACTTGCATTATTATACTATTATTATTATATTAGTTGAAAAAGGGAATCAAAAAAGCAATATTATCGTTTATCGCAAGTATTTTTGGGACAATTTATCATCCACCGATGATTTCTTTTTGCTTTTTCCCTTCCGAGGTCGTCACAGCGAATCCAATTCGCATATTTCATTTTGGCTGGAGTTTTTACGTCGGATGCCCTTCCTGACACAACCCACTGGACACTCATTCCGGGAAGTGATGCGCAGGATGAGCGGTGCCTGGTAGCTGAGTTTGTAAGCCTGGCGCCTTACAAACTCAGCTGTCCAGCCAGGGCAATTTATCATCTACCAAATTTGTATGTTACATGTATGTTTGTATGCATATATGTGTGTGTGTGTGGGTGTTTGTCTCTGACACCATCAGCTTCACCAAACCCCTGTCCATATCTGCAGTGTCATTATTGGATACTGTTTGACTGGCCTGCTGCTGACTGTGTTTGTGCTAAAGTGTATTTACTGGGCACACAGTAAGAGGTTTGGCCATATTTTTATTGCTCTACATGGTTGTTATATCAACAATAATAGTCAGTTTGAATGAGACCGGGCACATGTCTCTGATGTTGACGACATGCTGAAGACAGGGATTTGTGGTCACCAAAAGACACCCAAATCTTTTCTTCAAATCCAACCGATAAAACCCAAAACAGGAGGATAACTGTAAATCATTTTGGTTTCCTAATATTTTAAATAGCCATTTGTAATGGATAGTAACATTATTCAGCATTTATTGGACATTATTCCCAGCAGCTGGGAAAAACTTGCCCTCAACAGTGTTTCAAATGCAAACACATGGAGAAAAGATGTCCATACTCCCAGGGTACTCTGAACATCCAGTTAAAACTAGCTTAGTTAAACCCTCCATTCTTTTAACCTCTACTCTCTAGAAAGAACAAATGACAATCTCCAAGGATGAAAAAATTAGCTTGTGTGGAAGCATTGAAACCTGCAGTTCCCGAAATGGCCTCTTGACGCTCCAAAAGCAATCAATAAGATAAGATAAGATAAGATAAAATAAGATAAGATAAAATAAGATAAGATAAGATAAGATAAGATAAGCAAGATAAGATAAGATAAGCAATATCAATAAGATAAGTTAAGATGGGGGGCAAATCTGACCCCTGGGAACATGCTTTTTTGCTGTAGTGGATAAAAGTGTAATTGCACATCCACTACAGTAGATGGCAGAGGTACTGTCATTGTCAGAGTGTGTACAGGGAGTATTATCTCTTTGATGTCGGTGTCTTTTTCACTTATCGTGCATACTTAACAGGGTGAAAAGGTGGAGAAATACGGAGATAATAAGACAAACGAAAGTCTCCCAAAAACTAAGACAAGGGAAAATAGTGAAGCATATTTAATACTTGTATTCACTGTGACTACGGTGGGAGACCAGCATAACTGGTGTGTTTTGTTTCTAAAAATGTAAGTAGTGGACAGCATGAATCGAAATAAACTACGGTGTCGCTTAAAGACATTATACCCCCAATCACACTCATAAGCACTTGATTCTTTTAAGGCAAAAATGTGCCGAACATTGCCAACAATCACCCCCCTTTGTGAATATAATTTCAGCAAACCAACCATCACGTTAGCATCATATAAGGTGACGTACCAAAACAAAACCACACCATAGCAGAGGAGCTACTTAGATAAGGCTCTTATTACAATTGTATAGATAAATAATTGTATTGATATTCTTCCTAGGGGGGGGCGTAAATATTATGTTCCATTTCAGTGTTATTATTAAATAGGGACATAGATTTGTAAGAGTCCATGTTTATGTCATTAATCATGGACAATGTGTCTCTCTGAGCATTTTGATTTGATTCTGTGTTTTTGAAAACATTAAACTTTTTCCACCCGCCGTGATTGTTGCTTCACACACCATCCAGCCCAGGTTTGTTCGTTCTCCAATTCCTGTCAAAACCTTACAGATAAACACTTGTTCTTGTCAAACATACTCTACAAGAACAAATAGACTTCTGGGAACCACAGATGTGGCCAACCTTTAATACCAACCACCTGGTCAGAAGTCTTCATTTTACCTCATCATGTTTATTCCACTTCAGCCGTCACAAATTGTCTCACTCGGTGTTGCATGTTCTGTGTTTACATATTAAATGTGGATGCTAGGTTTCAGACTCTCTTTAATTACTGGATTAGCTGAATTCGACTGTTGGTTTGTTAGAACAATGTTCACAGATCTGACCTATGATTTAATTACAGTGAGAGGGAATCCCTTCCTTTTCATCTTCTCCCAGTGCTGCTATAGACGACTCAAACATGGTTTTGAAGGTTTTTACTCTGCCTTTAGAAATGAGGTGGAAGGTGAACTGGGAATTTACCACGGCAACAGACACAACACAAAGAACCATTACAGGCGAGACGCTGTTTGGTGGAAACTTCTACACTGCGTCTCAGATAGGATGTGGAAAAGACGTAGCGTTTTACAGGGTTTTAGAAAAGAGCAGAGGGCACAGGTGGACATGCTGGGGAATGTGCATTCATAAAAGTTCCAAGAGACCAATAAAGTCAGCAGCAAAAATCACACTGCACCTGTGAAGGCTGCCGCAGGATGATAACATGTTGGCATACGCTGATTCAGATATGTACTATGGCAGAGGATTATACGGACAACAGGGGCCTAGTATATGAACCTCCTTGGTATGGAGGAAGTGTCATTGCTTGAGGGATGGAAGAACCATCGGAGCCACCGTCCTATCAAAAATAACAGAATTTTAATCACTGCCACTTTAATGCAAATAAATACCTTTTGATTATGATCCCCGGTGAGCTTTGTGTGATGACGTTTTAATATATCAGAGTAAAAAACGCCGTCAAGTCTCTGTGTTTTTTTTCTCTGTGTGAGAAAAAAAAGGTATCGTGACCTTTTGGCAAAGCTGGAACTCCAATTAAAAGAGACTTCAGAAGACTGGATGTTTCACTTTGACCATGAAATAGATGGAAAAAGAAGAAAACACTGCCTTGATGTCTGGTACAAACTGGTCATTTTTCAGTTGTTGTCAATGTCTGCCCATATTTAATAATTTTTTTTTCTACAATTCCAACAATAAACATGCTACCTTGCCCTTTCAGGTTGTTTTTACAAAGGAGTATGATAATAGGAAATGGATTGTCAGAACATTAGGACGTCATGATAACACCTTTGGAATATTTAATTACATGTGTACATAATTTTGTTAATATTATTCCATGAGTTCTGTTTGAGATGAGCACAAAATTCTAATCTTAGATGATACAGATGATCAGATGGTAAAAACACCACGTTCTCTTACATTCATGATGTCAGAGGTCAAGAAATGACTCACATCTAATGATACTGACAATGTTCAATGGGAAAGCTACAGCAACTTGCACAATACGGCTAAGATAGAGCCACACAAATACATGTAAAAAAAAAAAAGTAACCAAAAATTTAAAGCCCAACGATGACAAACGTCCATTAAAACAAAACTTTAGATAATTGACAAATGTCAGAGAATTAAACAAATTGACATTTGTGTGATCCAAGGTTATGATTTTATCACAACTTATTTGAAATAGTAGGTGAGACATTCAGCATCATATGTAAAGCATGTTGTGTAAATGTCTCATTATGATGAACTTATGCAACAAAAACTCATGTTTCATGAACAACGATGGAAGAGATGTGATGCAAATGACCATGTTGTGTGGAACATTTAGTGGATGTGTGTCTATGACAGGATGTGGAAGCATTATATAAATATCATTATATAAAAGTTTTGGAAAAGAGCAGTGGTCACTGACGTGTCTACGTAACAGTAAATCATTGTATGATGATTACTGCAGGAAAGGTTGGTGAGGTTTGTCTGGGTCTGAGACTAGAGTAGGGTTATTTATAGTGTATATGGCACCAGATCTGAACAGATTTATGTCCCTGTGCAGACGGTTCAGGAACGACCCTCACTGGAAGGAATGGGTTTCAACTCCAACAGTGTGTTACATGACTTCACTGGGTTTATAACAGATTCACGCACACATCAGCTGATGAAACATCTGGAATCAGAACAGGTCTTTGCTGTTCTGGGATGTGTCGGCTCAAACACTGATGGACAATCCAGTCCTGACATCACGTTCTCTTCGATGTTTTCTGATTGTGATTCAGTGAGAGGAGGGACTGCTGGTCGACAGTGACGGCATGAACCCGACAAGCAGTGCAGAGGTTCTTTATATTAAGCGTCTTCTACATCTGTGGCACTAGCATACAGAGCATAATGGGTGCATGAGGAGGAAGCGTAAATGAATAACAGAGAGGAATCAAAGGAGACCGGATGGCGTCATTCTGAAGAACCACAGTATCAACCCAGACACGACATCTGTTGGCTTCCATACCCTAATTATTTGGATCAGCAGGCAGGTACAAAAGAAAAACCAGGATTGCTATGCAGATTTTTTAAAAGGTATTTTTCAAACCTTTTTGGCTGGTTTGCACAGACCAAACCAGTGGATGAGTTCACTGTCTGATTCAACCACAGGCTGGAGCCGTGAAGTGAATGAATCCACTGACACTGGACTGTTAGCGACTGTTCTGACGACTCGAGTTTACCATTCTGGACGTCGCCATGTTGGATATGTGGAGTCAGAAGTGACGGTGTTTCAATGACGGGATGAGGAGAGTTAATGAAAACAGCAGCTGCTCTAGCAGCAGAGAAACGGTCGATGCCAAACCCCCTCTGGACAAAAAGGATCAGAACCTAGACTGACCCGATGCGAGACACATTTACAGATCTAACACAGGTGCATTTATGGTCCTGACATGGTTTTATAACAGATCCCCTCAAGTACCAGGTTTATATATGACAAAGATCACAGGTATGGAGACATGACAGTGGGCTTGTATACAATTTGGGCACATTCTTCAGTCATATTAGACAATAAATACTATAACCCCCTGCTATTTCAGATTCTCAGTATCTGGTGTCTGTATGTGGCTACAGACCAACCAAATCAAAGTTTTACATTCATATTTTTTATAACACACCATATGAACTGCATTACATTGTCACTCACAATTCAGTACCAAACACGGATCGCTGGAGGTAATGGGATTTAATCCCTTAATGGGATTTTGTTGCAGCTTGTCATTTCTGGGAAAATGCTAAAAAAAACATTCTGATTACTCATTCTGCATTCACACAGGGGGATACAACTACTCATTTCCCATCCATATTAGTGTTTCCTTGAAACAGCATTCTTGTAGTTATGGGTCATCAACAGAATGCTCGTGCTTTGATTCAGAATAGACTGGGCCCCATCAACTTTCCTGTAAAGGATGAAATATCTACCAGATATTTCATGTGAAATATCTGTATATATCTAATAGATTTCTGAAATATCTAGCAGATATTACATTGGACTGGCTTTATGTAGTTATGTTAACAGACATTAACATATACACACTCATATTCTGATGACCAATATAATGCCATATGTCTAACATTAGCTGATAAAGCCAAGTCCTGTTGACATGATGACTAAGGTCTGCATTTATCATGAGACATATTAGTGACATCATCTTGCGATGGTCTTATTAGAGTAATTTTGACTCCACTTTAGTTTGCTTACTGTAAGAGACTGATTGGACCATTCAAGGCGTCGGCTGCCAGGTGTGGATGTTTACGAGGAAATTATCAGCTCCCAACCTGCATTTGGAGAATGAACCAGGGTCTGTCAGAGATTAACAACAAAGCCAGTGTCTTCTTGATGTTTGGACAGATAGAACCTACTTCCTGTGTTTATGTTATCGCTCCCCTCCCAGATGCCGTCACCCTAGTGCACCTGGCAATGGAAACCGTTTGAAGACCCTTGAAGAGTAGGCCAAGTAATTGGGTCACACTGAGGTCAGTTGAGTTTCAGACTCCACTGTGTGTCGGGGTGCTCCGTTCACATCTGCCCAAATTAATTATACTGAGGTGAATAATTGAGTCCTGATTACAATCACAGTTTGTCTTTAATTGGACCAAGACCTTTTCTTACTGGTGTCCAAATAACCGGGCAATGGAGAATCAGCTGGAAACTGAACACAGGATTTACTCTAGTGATCTGTAATTGAACTACATTGCCAATATAGGCGTTTATTGGACTTTTTCAGATATATCAATCACTTCTGGCGTGCAATAACATTTCTTTAAGAAAAAAAAAAACTACCATCTATTTACTGGTGATAATTTAATTTAAGCAGAAACTTACCAGAGACTACCATTCTAAAATGGCGCCCGAGTAGGCTGCCTGTAGAGCAGCTCCTTAACTTTTTTCCTACTTTTAGTTTTTCTGCCCGACTCTTGCGATCGTGTTAATTGGACTCTCATACAGCATGGACATGTGTCATTTTTGAAATGTTTTGCCCTCTGCCCTCGTTATCATTATCAACTCCGGGACTTCAATCATGTATAATGTATATATTGTCTACGTTGTGCAAGAATTTCAATTTTGTTGTATATTTGCTCTGCTCCTTTTTTTCTACTCTGTGCTGCTTTATGACATTTTGTTGCTAGATCATTGGTCTGTGCAATGACAAATAAAGGAAATCTGAATCTGAACTTGGCTGTTGGGAGTTTTGACTAGTGTGTATGAAGTGGTTGAACATTCAGTACCTCTAATTCAACACAACACTAAGGATGACATCTCTAGGATTGTACAACAATAATCTTAAATTTTTAAATGATTTCCATCTTACATCCCTTACTACTCCAGTGACCTAAGTCTGTCTGACTGTAAGTGTAGTTATTTTTACAGAGAGCACTAGATGAGCTGTTAGCGTTTCAAGGCTAGAGTTTCTTATTTACACAGACGTTACATACTTACGTCAGTCAACACTTTTAGTTCATTTCAGTCTCCAACCTGATGAATTAAGTTACAATCAAGATAATTAATGAAAACCCTGCAGTGGTTACAGATGTCCAATTAATGACACTGCGGACTCGTGTTTATCTCAATGGCTTCTGTAAAAATAGTGCAATATGATAAAAAGTCATGGAAAAAAGCATGCAGTTTCTCATCAGACAACAATAAAAAAACAAAACACCGCACGTGGTCTAAGCTGGGGGTGTCACACTCATGTTTGGTTAGAGTTATGATATGATGGTAAAAAATTAACAGTAAAAGAATTCAATGGGGAAAATGTTTACATTTTCATTATATTTGTTGAGGTAATTCTGATTTTTTTTTGTGAATGAATAGTTTGTAAATGTAAATATTTTCATGGATATTTACTCTTTTACTCTAAAACAAAGGGCAAAATCTGTACTTCTCATTATATATGATGGAGTTTTCTGATGTCACTTGAGATTATTTCGGACTGTATGTGGAACCTGAGCTAAAATGACTTTAAAATCTTCAGTTGTAGATTGTTGGATACATGCGGTCTAAGTATTAAGAAAACACAGAGGAAAACTTCAAATATTCAAATTGTATACAAAGTTCTACAATTATGATGTAGATCATATATTGTTGTTCTACCTCAGAGGATCATAAGACTGTTTGTGGACAAGGTCCCAGTAGTTATTAAAGCTTCTTGGCTGAATCTTCAGCAGCCTATTGAGCGTGTATCTCGGATGTTAGGTAAGTGTCAAACTGTCAGATTTATAGACGGAAACCATGAGTTTAATGACAAAACGACACAAAAGTAAACAAAACATCAGGTACCAATTTACTTGTAAACATTGGTATTCGTATCCTGGCGCGACTTCAGAATCAGTGAACTTAAACATTTTTTTTTCATATCATAAACATCTGGAAGCCACAACAGCAACATCACTCCCAAAGAAAACAGAAAAAACAATGAAAAACCAAACTGAGTGAAAGATTAAACATATGACACTCATTCAATATGTTAAACAGCTGTGAAAAACATATGCTGGATGAGGACATGTTTCTTTGTACATCTCTAACAGTAAAAGATGACATCGGTGGAAATGCTGCCAATACACACAGTGCCAATACACCTCACCCCAACTCCATTCATCCCCCTGTTCTAGCCTGGCTGCTCGGTTTTCATTGTGCATTCATAGAGACTCGAGCATGACTGAATTGTTTTTGGGTAAGACAGATGTGGTCATTTGACGAATGATTGGATTCAGAAAAACAAAATGAATATACATCCACAATAAATGCACGGTCTTTCAATTGGACCAGGTAAAGTAAATGTGTTGATGTATAATACACTGTCACGTCAACTAGAGTCATTTCCCGCCTGTTTCTCAGAAGCCTTGCTCTCAGGCAACATTTTCAAAGACCATTCCAGTGACATTAGATCATCACTTGCGTCTGAAAATGAAAAACCTCATCCTTTTTATGTCCAGTTCGTTGATGTGCTCTTATTTCCTGCAAAAAGCTTATGAGACGCTTTTGTTGTGCAAGAATAAAACTGTATCATTAGAACACAAGCACCAAGTCTTGGTCTTCACTGAACCTTCAAATAGGCCTGTCATGTGCCCTCTTACGTGGGTGTAATTAATGATTATTCCAAGTCGGATGCTGAGGCAGAACTAACACCGCGTCTTTAAAAGGTGTGTGTCTGACACAAAAGGCCGAGGTGAACAGTCGGGTCAACTCGTATCTGTCTTCAGACACATCAGACTGTCGTCCTGTCACAGATGGACAAGTTAATGTGTCACCCTGTGGTCTCAGGAGCATTTATCTTTCAACAAGTGACAAGGCTCTAAGGAGGGGGCTGTAACATTCTGCATCACCTTCATGTGAAGCTAATCCTGTTAGAAAAAAAGGCAGGAGCACAAAGAAACACATAGTTGGTCCTGTCTTTAAGAAAACTTAAATACTGGTTTCATTTAGCTGAAATATAAAGGACTATTTTCACATGGTTTCCATGTGTCCACATATTTTGACAAAAACTGATTGGGACGGTGCTCTCGTCAGGATAATGTCACACCACTGAGTTCAAACACACACAGAACTGGACTAATGTCATGTTGCCACTGAACAACTGAAATACAACCAACGGTGAAAGTACAGGGAAACACCAGGACACATTTCAGGGTAAAATCACACATTTAAGAACCTATTAAATGCCAAATATCCATATTGACACAGTTACAGTATCAGTTACTGTACCTGTAATACAGTCACTAACTATTAAATCAGTAACATAAAAGGTCATGGGAACATGGTGACTGCTCTGTTAAAGTGCAAGTACACACACACACACACACACACACACACACACACACACACACACACACACACACAGACACACACAGACACACACACACACAGACAGGAGAATAAACCTCAGGCTACACTGTGCAGGAGCCCTGCAGAAATTCTTGAGAATCCTCCTCTGTTCCACAACGGCGACAGAGCCACAGGGGGTATGAGGTATTACAGAGGTCAAAGGTCGCAGTGCAGAGGTCAAGGGACCTTGGCTTTCTGCACCCATGCTGGGAGGATGACCCACAAGGCAGCCGAGGCGGGAACATAGTTTACCTGTCACTGACGTCTGCTGCAACTTTTCACTGGTGTTCTTTGTGCAGCAGCTGTGTGTATAAGTGCCTGCGTTCTGCCGTCTGTGTGTGTGTGGTCCCCCCGCCTGACGCACAACAATGCTGTAACTGCTCCAGTGAAACGGCCCGCGTCTTTTGAGCTGAAACAGAGGACAGTGTCCCCAGAGAACAGGCCTCTCGCTGCTCTGCAGGACACACAGTGGACGGTGTAATCCCCGGAGTCCGACAGCGTCCAAACCTGGAAAACTACAACTGTGACCAGATTCAAGGTCAGAAGGATGCGACACTGATAGTCTGAACTAAAATATTATGGTTTATACACCCATGAAAAACCTGTTTACGTGGGGAATGATGAGCTGATGTAAATGTTGCTGAAATGACAACATCAGAGATTAGAGTGTATTGAAGAGTCTCGCTGTTTGCCTTTATAGTGAACAGGCCTGTGTGCTACTGCATGGAACACAGCGGAGACGTGTTCTTCCACTGAGCCCCTCGTGAGAGTTAACTGAACTGTCATATTGTGTCCTACTGGACATCGATTGTCAGTGTATCATCAAGCCACGACCCGATCTGTCTGAAATGAAACCACAGCAACTCCTCTGTTCCCTCACTCAATTCACCTGATAAATGAGACCTACACCAGGGGTTCCCAAACTTTTCCATGCCAAGGCCCCCCAAACACCTTTGGCCCTTGGCCGGGGACCCCCTTTGC
>JAPTHA010000005.1:7313420-7327019 GCA_029814585.1 Gymnapogon annona | reverse complement strand
TGCCAGAACCCCTGCAATTTGGAACACTGCCATGTGGAGTGGAGAAATGTTCCTTCTTCCACACCACATCTAAAACAGAGACTATACAATATACTATAATATAAAAAGAAATGGAAATATGTGCAATGTAACTTGAAACACAAGAAAAAAAGCTTACGAGTTATTTAACTGAAATAACGTTAGTGCATGAGGCTTTACCGCGAAGGCTAAACAACTGGATTAATATCATGGCTGGATGCAAACATCATCCCACTGTCCCTACACTAGCTTTTAAGATCCACATCAGCAGTGATACGTGGTTTGTGTCTGAATAAAAATATTACAAAGTGAAGTTATTTTATTAAAATGCAACTGAAACTGGCCAGTAGATGCATTTGCAAGCATTGTTATGGTGCAAAGTAATAAAATATTGTCTGTAATGACATAAGTGAACCAATGAACCAAGTGAACAAACTCCCACAGTTGAAATCTGTCTTTAAGCCAAACAAACAGTTTAGGTCATTGTAAAAAAAAAAAAAAAAAACCTTCATCAATCACATCAATGAGATCACAACCGCAGAGCTAAAATCCATTCACACGAATCAAATATGTTTTCACGTTTGTAGCCAATGTAGTGATCCAAGGACAACTTCATAAAGGTGTTCCGTTACTACCAATGGACACCAGCATTACATAAATACGTATGCACAGGGTGAAATGTTTTGTAGCCAAACACCAACATCCTGGAGGAGAGTGGGAACAACCCAGTATGCTCACCAGGACGTTCGAGTCAAGACGGCAAGACAACAGGAAACTTCCTAGTCATCCCTGATGATTCCCAACCCACCCTCAATGAGTCAAGCAGGCACTCAGAGCCAATTACACACACACAAACAGACATTTGGCAGAGACGGAGACTCCTTCCTGATGTAATCCATGTGTTGTCTAATTGAGGCCAGGGACTCAGTTGCTCGCTGAGCTCTGGTGGATCTTAAACATGTTCCACCATTATGCCACCACTCATGGCCTCTTGCTGTGACATCATACCAATGTTTCAGCAGATGCTTGGAAAACATGGGTGGTTAAGGCTAAGACTGTCTCCAAAGGGAGGAAAAACTGAATATTCTTTTGAATTTGAAAATAAGACAATCACTGTGGCATTTCCTATTAAATCATACTTTATGAAGACAGCGGACATAAATCATCCACGACTAACTCAATTTATTTCTCACAGCAAGGCTTTGGAAACATAGATGGTGAATACTGGTTAGGCCTGGAGAACATCTACTGGCTGACAAACCAGGGGACCTACAAGTTACTGGTGATGCTGGAGGACTGGAGCGGGCGCAAGACATTTGCAGAGTACACCAGCTTTCGCGTTGAGTCGGAGGCAGACTTCTACCGGCTGAGGGTAGGCCGATACCATGGCAACGCTGGAGACTCACTAACTTGGCATAACGGCAAGCAGTTTACCACGCTGGACCGAGACCATGATGTTTACACAGGTAGGCAGAAAATCTGACATGAGGAGTTAATCAGAACCGGTAGCAGACCCTGAATGGGACCTCAGACACTAGACAGATGACCCACTAATATTTGGCCTTTGTCTTCAGGTTGAAAGGGTACAATCATATACAACCGGATTGACAAGGCTTGGTCAAATGACTCTGCAGTAGACGTCGGTATTTATTAGTTCAGCTCTCATTGGCAGTGATGGAGATATAATACCCTTGTATAACAACCCGTGCTCAAGTGCACTGCTATGACACACCACCAGCAACAAATCCAACCTTCTCGATTCAAACAGCATAGAAAACTCTTTTCTCCTCATCACACTAAATTAATTCATAGGAATATTGAATATAGAATCTGAGATTCTTTTCACATTTGACACGTCAACCAACCCTCATGTTTTTGTTACTGTAGCTATTTGATCACATATATAAACCAGGTCTGGTTTAAACATTAGAATTTTACAAGACCATCAAAGAACACTGCCTCTTCATCTAGACACTGTACATGATTACATCCTCATCTCTCTTAAAGTTAATTAACTTAATTAGATTCCGCTGTATTAGCGTCACTAAATTTTTTCAAAGAGTCCTAAATATATAATGGGGTGGTCCAAAAATAAAAGCGCAGTGAATAAGTTGGGTGTGAAATCAGACGAATTAAAATCTGGACATTTGCAAACAACGTATGTTTGTTTTTGTGTGTGTGTGTGTGTGTGTGTGTGTGTGTGTGTGTGTGTGTGTGTGTGTGTGTGTATGGTGCTTGTTTCCAGGTAACTGTGCCCACTACCAGAAGGGAGGATGGTGGTACAATGCTTGTGCTCACTCCAACCTGAATGGCGTTTGGTATCGTGGTGGACATTACCGTAGCCGCTACCAGGACGGGGTCTACTGGGCCGAGTTCAGGGGTGGAGCTTATTCTCTGAAGAAAGTCACCATGATGATACGACCCAATGCAAACGCCTTCCATTAACCCTTCAGTGTCTAAAACTGACAGGTCATACTGGACACATTTTCTCCAAAAGGATCCAACCTGAGCTTTTCTTTCATTTATTCTAGATCGTCTTTTCTATACTTGCTTTTTATCCATGGCTGATGGTTACACAATAGCATTATAGCACTAATACAACAAATCTAACACTATATTGTCATAATTAGAACACAACACAATTTCTTAATCTCAACTTTTGAGAGGAGAGTAGTGGTGTATCTCTGGTGCAGATTGTCATAGTACGACTGACAGCGATTTTATCTTATATCACTGAAAAAAGGAAAACACAAGTTACTGTATATCTAGAGAAAAAACTGTTTACTAGCAAAAAAAAAAACAGTACCTCAAGTTTTAGTGATAGCTGTGTTAAAAGATGGGATCACATATTTATTACAACATAATCTCAGAAAAGCCTTCAGACAATAAAATGACCTCAGTTGCTTTTTGAGTGTATTGCCTCTGTGTTTCATTTGGATATAATTGTATTGAAACCCACATGTCAAACAAACAAACAAAACATACACTGTGAGTGGTGTCATATCTGAAAGAGGCAAAAATGTACGGTGAATTCAGATCGATAGGTTCCATAGGTGCTAATGGTGTTGCATGGAAAGTTTGTTGTGATTGATGTATTATATTGAATCGTCATACACACAAATACACTATGAATGAGAGTGCAAATACCTTAAACTACATTGATGTACCATTATGGATTTTTGATACTGACGGTGGCTGATGAGGGAAATACTTTCCCTGGAGATGTGATGTGTTTCTGTATGGACTGAGGGATCTGACTTGTCATAAAGCCATAATGGACTCTAAAACTGTCCAGTGAAGGAATTTGTTGAACAATAGTTTATCACCAAGAGATAAAAATGAGTACAGATATAGGTTGGGATGTCAGTATGTCTACTGGAGCCTGATTCTGCTGGAGCTTTCCCTTCTGTAAAATAACTTACTCCTTTCCCTACCATCTTGGGTTCATTCCTGGAAGATTTGTTCAGTTACCTCTCCATAAAGTCTTTTACAGGGATTGATCTGACTTTGTTAAGCACCTTGAGGTAATCGTGTCATGTGACTGGTGCTGCATACAAAAAAATCTAAATGAACTGAAACTCTAAACACAGAAATGGACTTTAACATGTGGTTGGCTGACCCTGGACCTGACACAAGGCAAACAACTAAAGATCACTTATCTGCATGATGTCGAAAAACGTCATTTGGGATCAACCCTCACAACATCGGATAGAAATATTAAACAGAGATTTTTAGATTCTGGTGAGTAGATTGTTCCCATTTGGACAGGCAGTTGGTTTTCCAGTATTTATACTAAGCCAGGCTGACATCCAACATCATGATTCTTGAACATAAATAGATTCAAGATAAAAAACCATTATATGTATTTCATGTACAAAACAATAATACAGAAGAATATGTTATCATAACTCAAAAACAGAAAACTGACAAAGTGAAGTGCTTTCCAACTTGCTTATTTCCTTTAAACAAAGCCAAAGTTCTCCTGGTCTGTTGATAGATCAGTCACTGTATTGGTATGCAAATACAGTCAGTGTATGCCAGGTACTCTGTGTATATATGCAGTTTCATTAAGATTATTTTTATAGTCTGTATGGTATCTTCCAATAAACTTGTACAGCCTCGCGTGTGTTTCTGATGCATTTGAGTCGGTTCCACTCAACAGATGCTCTTCTCAAACATCTGAGAAGGAAAGGGAGTACTTTTAAACCCTTCAAAACACCAGATGCTCTTACTGCATGACCACAGACCCATTTACAAACACAAAACACGCAATACAAAAGCACATGATGATGATTTTTTTTGGCTTTTTCCATTTTCCCGCCACAGCAAATCCAGTTCGCTTATTTGATTTGGCAGGAGTTTTACGCCGGGTGCCCTTCCTGACACACCCGACTGGATGCTCTTACCGGGGATTGAACCCGGTATCCCCTATGCACCAGCCCGGTGCCAAAAGCATTTAACACCAGAAAATAATGAAAACCTTCCAGGAAAATTCAACAGCAGCGAGACAGAACACAAAAATAAATAAGGCACTGACATTCTACGCCAGTTATGAATGCATTTTGTTTTCATGTCTTAACAAAACAAAGTCCCAGAATCCCTTTTCCTTGTTTCATACAAGTCCTGCAAACCTATCCCTTAACTCTGCTGTGCATATGAACAGAACATGAAAACAACATAACCACTTATAAAATGATGTCATTTCAGAATACATTCCTGGTGGCCTTGTGGTCACTCAAACACCTGATCAAAACAACTTTTCAGATGCTATCAATGAGGTAGTTACAGTCTTTTGTGCAGTTTGTAGTATAGTCTTAATATAAAACGTAACGTCCGTAACGTCTCCTATTAGTTTATGTTCTGCCATGTTGAAGTTCTGAGATCCTCAACACGGACATAACCATGCTACTTATTCATAAACACGTGGGCATATTGGGATTAAGAGGCTGGAGGTGGATAAGATAAAGGGGTGAAACCAAAACTCACTGACCCCAACACCAACCACCAATATGGAAACTGTATACAAACATAAACTCATACATGCTTTTGAATGTTTGCATCACATACCAAAGCCATGATAGCACAGAACATGGCCCTTTCTTTAGGGCCATGACAGACATGGACACTCTTTCAACCAGTGAATCTGTCCGACTTCTCTTATTTTCCAAAAAATAGAATCTACTTCGCACTAGACTCAATTTTAGATTTCAATTTATATTTTACAAAGTGTAATGAGTTATCACCTTTGCGATGTTTGTCTTGCTTGTTAGATTGCTCTACCAGTTACTGCCAAACTTCATTAAGTCTGGAGTAACTGGTAGCTCTGTAGACTTTCCAAATCCTTTACCCACCA
Source organism: Gymnapogon annona (assembly GCA_029814585.1). NCBI lineage: Eukaryota > Metazoa > Chordata > Actinopteri > Kurtiformes > Apogonidae > Gymnapogon > Gymnapogon annona. Next base: position 7,321,648 of record JAPTHA010000005.1, on the reverse strand, counting down.
CTGAATAGGTGCAATAAAATTTGTGGAATGAATAGGTTTTGGCATAGACTGGCTATTAAATTTAAGTTTAAGGAGTTGCCTTATTGGTTTTGAACAGTTACCAAGTTCAGTTTGGTCAGTACTTACTCAGCTCTGGGAAAAAACGAAAAGTCCACTCCAAATTTCCAAACCTGAAACCCAGCGACAACCTCTGGAATGTGACCATATGAAGATGGATGATCACAACTCATCAAATATAGAAGAGCTGTTTTAGGTCCAACATGGGTATAAACTGTCAACACCAAAACATTACAATTACAGCTATTCCACTGAATATTGGTTTCTCAACGCTTGTGAAGGTCATGTGGACAGTTGGGAGACAGGACTCAACCCACCGACTCTTTCGCATTGGATGACCCACTCTACAAGCAGAACCACAGCCGCTCACAGTTGTCACTACCTGAGGCATAGAACAAACTTAAATTTGGATGTGGGGTTGGTGAAATTAGTCTGATTTCCTGAGTTGGAAATCCAATCGCAGATAAGGTTCCACTTGAAATTTACAGCTCAGAAATTCTAATTTCTCAGTTCAAATAGACTGAACCCTAACGCCACAGCAGATTAAATCACAGGTTGTTGCTTGCATGACCTGTCTGTACTAATACACACAGTCGAAGTAAGACCAGCAGTGAAAGGGCCTGCATGGCCTTGTGAGTGAACCTTACTTTAAGTGGGTTTTGGATTAGAATAACATTCAGACAGAGGAGAAGGACTCACCGAGGTAAGGAATACAGGGCGCCATCTTCAGGGAGCGGATGTATTCTCTCATTCGGGTATAGTTCTCCTCCTTAGATGTGAGATAGTTCAGCTTCTCAAACGTGGCCTTGTCCTTCCGACTGATGAGCTGCAAAGGACAGACAATCACTGAAGTTGTTGAAAAATGTTCTTTTTAATCAGTACTTAACGTTCTTGAGAGAAAACGTCAGCTCGCACTACAGTACACACCGTACCGGCTGGATAGCTCAGTTGGTACAGTGCTACAGTAGAGTCAAAAAACACATTTACAAGAAAATATTCAGAATAAATCCTCAAATGCACATGGGTTAATATTCTCACCCCTTAAAGTCGGATTGCACACTGTTGATGTCCAGTGAGTTCAAGGCCATTTACAGTGATTCACATTAATTTGGCAATGTCTGCCTTTCCAATACTTTTCTTTCCAATTCTTGACCTTGTCCTTTTTCCTCAGACACAAAGCAAGAAACTTGGAAGGGTTTCTGAGTCGTGCTGTTTTCCATCAACTGTACAAAAATCAAGAAAGAAAAAAAAAAAAGATACTGGTGGGTGAATTACCCGTGTCCAGAAACACTGACTCTAGTTCTGTCTGTAGTTACTCCAAAAGAAATGTGAGTAAAAACAAGTGACAACACCATTCAGGGATGACAACTACATTTAGTTCAGACACCCCCCTCTTCCTTCATTCCACAGTATTTTGGCCAAAAATGAATTGGTTAATAAACTGGACAGTTGCTTCAAGATGAAAAAAAAACTCTTTCACGCAACACATTCAATCATGTTCTGAAGCAGTGGTGTCAAACATGCAGCCTGGGGGCCAAAACAGGCCCATCAACGGTTCCAATCTGACCCATGGGATGAATTTGAGAAATGCAAAAAATATATATAAGATATTTGCAAAACTCATAGTTCAGGTTCCACATACACACTGGGGAAAATATGATCATAATAACCTATAAATACTTTCAACTTCAATTATTTTCATATATATATTTTATATATATTTTCCAAAACACAAAGTATCACAAAACACAAAGTATCATTTCGCAAAACCACACAAATAACCTGAACAGACATAAACAACCTGAAATGTCTGAAGAGAAGTAAGTGTAATTTAATCAATATTCTACCTGTTACTAAATGTTTTGTGTATTTGCAGTTTCACTGTCATCTGTACAAATGGTGAGGTTGTTTATAGGATTTACATAGTTTTAAAGGACAGTTTGTAGACATAAATATTTTTGTCATATAAGTAAAGTTTGAATTGACATTATTGTGGTATTATTGAACTGGCCCTGTCCACTTCACACCAAATATAGGTGAATTTGACCCCTGAACTAAAAAGAGTTTGAGAAGAGAGAAGAATGAGATGCCAGTGAAATGCAACCTGTGGTTCTTCTCCAGTTCAAGAACTAGAAATTATCACGACAAACAGTGAGCTGGGTGAAGAAGTACATGAGGAGTTAGTAAAGACTCCATTCAGTCAAACAAAAAGAAGTAAATAGACGCAAAAAAGTGCTGGACAACTGATTACACATTATGAGGTTCACTCCATTGATGAAATATTCTTGAATACAGTTGTTCTGCTCAGAACAGGGCTGGTGTGTGAGGTGGCACCAAGGTTCCAAGAACCCTGAATGGAACCGGATCAAGAATGAAGCTTTAATAATCAGAAAAGCCCCCAGAGACTGACTGAATCAAACATTGCAGCGAAGTTGGACTACCTCTGCAATCTTTTGTCATTATTAAAGAACATGTTCCTGTGTTGACAAATGCCTTCACCAGCTCAGCCTTTTAAACAAACACGCTTTTCACGAAAGCACAAAAGAGAAGGACTGAACAGCCACAACGCATGCATTAAACTGAATATCAGAAAGAAGAACCCATGAGCAAATGGAAATGATCAGGTCTGATTTGAATTTTGAGATAAAAAGTTATCAAAATTGGTCACTTTGTGTTGAACGGTGTTAGCATAGGTGATGTGGCAGATTTCTCCCTTTTGCTAAAAATGCCTCATAGTGATTCTTAGAACATTTGGAAAAGCCACACACCAAAAAAAAAAAAAATTGAATCACGATTTGAAATGCGGATGGAATTCTATCATACAGTACATCTGACCACTGACGGACAAAGTGATTATAGATGCTCTCGTTCTAATAGGACCTGTCAGTGGGTGGATATATGAGGTCGTAAGTGAAAATTTAGACCTCAGAGGTGAAGTGTTAGAACTGAGAAAACTTGGACAATGAGGAAACTATGCCTAACAAATCACTGTGTCGGAGCATCTACATATCTCGTTGTTCATTCCCAATGTAAAGTGTTCAGTTCCGACAGAAAGTATCTGAACAACAATCAGATCTCAAGAAATGCAGCCTCTATGGGACCACCTCACTATCAGCACCTGTCTAATTTTGTGTACTTCCCCTTTTTCCTCCAAACCAGCTCTGGCCCAAGGCCTAGACTCCACCAAACCTTTAAAAGTCTGCTGTGGGATCTGGACCAAGACGTTAGCAGTAGAACCCTGAAGTAGGTCTGTCGCGATAATCAATAAATCAATTAATTGCATGATAATTCAAAATGAACTCAATAAATTTGTCGGGCTTGATCATTTTTTATTTACTAAAGACACAGGAGTGAGTCGCTATGGATACAGCCAAGTTAACTCAAAGGAACCGTCCTTAGCGTAACGAGGAGTGAACCCTCCTGTCAGTCACTCCCTGTGTGGGGCTGCGGAGCACCTGGAGCACCAAAAGTGCAGCGCGAGGGTCCGTGAGGAGCAGAGGGACAGATTTGGACAGCTGATGTGCGAGAACATTTTGGATTCAAGCCAAATGGCAGCAGTGAACCACAGAACTTAAATGAGCTGGTATGTCACGTGTGTTCAAAAAGAGCTCATGTTAATGCTGCAACGCTACACACATGCACCTTCACGTCAGACGAAACCATCCATGCAGTTTTCCCAGATGGGGAGGAAAAAAAGTCAAACAAAGAGTTAGAGGGGCCGTCACCATGGTCCTGGGAGACAGTCCTCCATCACTGCAGGGTTTATGAAGCAAAATAAATATACTGTAATTGTGATGTTGCCAAAGAGTTCACTACATCCACAAAGAGATGCAGCCCATTAACACCGTCCAAAAGCCAGAATTTCCACAAACATTACAAACATTTGACCAGCAGAACAAATTGCCAGGGTAAACATACGTGTCTCAAACGAACAACAACTTGAAAGACAACATGAATGAGATCAACGAGATCCAGTTTTACTCTGCCACTACTACTCTGCACTACGGACATGTGGTCAAACTCAAAGATGACCCCTATATGAGCCTGACCATACACTACATCACTGTTGACTAGACCCTGTTTAGAGACCAGATGTGTTCCTCATAACTATACTGCTGGTTTTTATTCAATTGCATTTTTTGTTTACAAAGGTCCTACCTGGACTGTTAAATATCTTAATGTCTTAGACTGATGATGATTTCTTTTGTTTTTTTCCCTTCTGGGATCGCCACAGGGAATCCAATTCACATATTTGATTTGGCAGGAGTTTTTACGTCGGATGCCCTTCCTGACACAATCCACTGGACTCTCATCCTGGGAATCGAACCCAGGTCCCCTATGCACCAGCCGGTGCGTTACCAATTGAGCTATCCAGCCCGGACATTTTGATGTCTTAGACTAATGTTTATTTTATATTCAAGTGTAATTTGGTTTTCAGAAACTTAATACGTAATTTATTGTTTTAGTTTTGTGTTTTTTATTTGAGTTTTTTGTATTTTTTTTTGTTTGCTAACAGAGACTGACATTCCATTTTATTTATTGTTTTTGGTTGTTTTGATTATACATTTAGAAAAAAATGTGATTTATGAATTATTATTATTCTTATTATTAATTACTGTGAAATTTCCCCAAGTGGGACAATTAAAGGTATAACTAATCTAATCTGATTTTGGATATTTACAATGTCTTTTTTCATGACACAATTCAAATTTTAAATATTCTTAAGAAATAAATGTCTTTCAAAGGCTGTACTTTTATTATTATGCCGTCATTATTATATCAGTTGAAAAAGGATATCAAAACGGCAATATTATCATTCATTGCAATAATTTCTGCCCAGCAAAATTTGTTTTCGTGACAGGCTTACCTTGAAGTCCTCGAGGTAAAGAGATGAACCTCCATGACACAGATTTATTCATTAAACACCTCTCACATACTCAACAGTGCTGATAATGGTCAGCACTGTATAATAATCATAATATAATAATCATAATAATCATCTGTGGTCAGTACCGCCCACAAATGTCCATTTGTGGGCGGTACTGACCACAGATCAGGAACACACACCAACATCTGCAGTGGTAGACTCACTCTGACCCAGTCATCACGGTCACAACATGGACCTGGTCCAAGTCCCTCAGTTCTTTAAATAGTTAATTCTGCTGCTTCCAACACATCAGCTTCAATGGCTAAATGTCCACTTGGTGCCTAATACACCCAACCCAAAGAAAGGTCAACATTGTTAACATCAATGGTCAGTATGTTCTGGCTCATATCCTACAAATGCCCGTTCTCTTGCTCTCTTCTTCTTGAAATGGACCAATTGCCATATGTTTCTTCCTGCTCTTTGCTTATACATGACAAAGGTCCTCAGTATTGGCTTGTAAAAATCATATCAACGGAAGCCTGCCTTCCTGTTTCACATACACAAACCTTTCTCCATGTGTCTTGGCAAAAATGCATCCACTTTTCACGGTGTTGCATCCAGCACCGTAAAATCAGAAATTACGATCAAATATTAAAAAAAGGAGTAAACTGCTGTCACACTGGTTTACAGCAGCTCAGTTACAACTGTCTGTGAAGCAAAATTTATTCTTTAAAATGTCCTGTTCAGAATTTGGTATAGTCGATCCACACATCATTATTCACACATATGTCAAAGAGAATTATTTTTGAGCACAGCAGTCTAGTACCACATGGTATCTCCATTTTCCACCAGGAGCGGTCACAAGATCTTACTTACAAGAACAGTCGACCAAGATGTGATTCAGGTGAAAGCTGCAGAGGTGAGTCCAGTTCACTGTTCTGTCTGATAAGCCCACCCCTGCATCACCCGCTGCTAGTATATGAAAAACATTTAATGCCCGAAAAAGCATCAGACTGGTTTTATAGATCGGTTAATGCAAAAGTCAATTTTCCCAAATGTTGTTCAAATAAATCCTGTTGGGAAGCAGATCAGTGATAAAAGCTGGCTCAACAAACGGGGTCCACATGAAGTATCTGATTTCATGTCTGGGTCCGCTGGTTTTGTTTTGCACAGGTTGAGGTTTAGCTATATTCCAACATATCTTATGAAGAAATAGTATAACCGTTCAACCAAGCACTATGAAGCATCTATGGTACATAAAGACTTTAATCATTCATTTATGTATTATATGACATGGACGCATGCACCAGTTTGAACGCACACTTCAGACACATTGCAAAGCTTAAATGTGTGGTTGTGTTTAATTAAGACAGCGGTTGAGAAGGCTGACATCTTACCGCCCAGGTCTTGCTTAGTCTGAAGATGGGAGCACTCTGCAGGGCTGACACCACTGACACCAGAGAGTGGAGGTTGTTCAGTTCCAAAAGTTTCTGAAAATCAAAACATACCATTTGAAGAACAGGAGGCAGTGTGTTATATTAAGCAAAACATTGTTTTAAATGAACTACAATGGTGATGAGTTCTTTTGGCTTTTTCCCTTCTGGGGTCGCCACAGCGAATCCAATTCGCATATTTGATTTGGCAGGAGTTTTTACGTCAGGTGCCCTTCCTGACACAACCCAATGGACGCTCACTGCGGGAATCGAATTTGAATTGAATATGATTATATAACGACCACTGCTGAAATATTCAAAGTGAAGGTACAAATTCAAAATAAATCCAGATTTCCTTATTTACATTGAACTCATTGTAGAATGGGGTCATTAGAAGTAAACAGTAAACAATTTGCAAATTATGATAAAACTATATTTCTCTTAGTTTCTCCAGTTGTTTTTATTATGAAAATTGTAAAAAAATATGGTGATGATATGAAATGATGATTTCTTTCATCTTTTTCCCTTCCGGGGTCGCCACAGAGAATCCAATTCGCATATTTGATTCAGCAGGAGTTTTTAGACCGGATGCCCTTCCTGACACAACCCACTGGACTCACACACGCTCATACCGGGAATCAAACTCAAGTCCCCTATGCGGGTCCTGAGATGCACCAGCCCGGTACCTCATCAACTGAGCTATCCAGCCAGGATGGTGATGATACGAAATAAACCTATTAATTTAAAAAAATTGTGTTATGATGTTAACAAAGTAAAGGGGTTTTGGTCTTTTGCATATGGCTGATGCAGTACTTTAGTCAAGTGGACATATGGAATGGAACTTTTGATGGACACGCAGGCCCCCCGAATTATTAATCCTCGTGGGAAGACCTCTTATTATTTTCCTGGCTGAGTATATATCTGGACATGCACTTCTCCACTCTTCACTGTAGTTCTGCTCAGTAATCTCCAATCTACCTTGGCGGTATTTACAGTGGGTTTGCGTGTTGTTATAGTCAGCTACAGAACATACAAGAGTTCTTCATTTTCAGTATCAATATCTTTACCGGTTGCCAAAAACATTATCTCATTGTTCCACATTTCCTTTCCATCCCACACTGTGCCCTGAGGGAAAAAAACCCTCCTCCTGCTACTGTTGCCTGAACGCACCGCAACAGGAGAACCACCATCTGATGTGTGCCATCAGTGGAGCTGCTTTCACCATTAAACCTCATATAATGTCATAAAGGCGCTGGAGCGCTGCCGGTCACTGGACATTCACACACTAGAACAGGCTCTGTGTTGAAATCACTTTACAAGGACCTGGATCATCTCGCGGAATAAAATAAACAGTAACTGTTAAACAGCTGCTGGCCTCTGGTTCTGAAAATATGTCCACGTCTGATCATGGCTATTCCTGTTGAGATGCTGAACAAACCATGTACGTCACCTAAAACTGCATGTTCTACCTTTGGAAAACACATATCAGATTTCAGAATGATGATTTTCACCCATAGTCTGGGATGGAAGCTCGGATAACACGTTAGATCTGGCCAAAGCATGGAAACAGCTTCATAATACTCTCTTAATTATCATACCCCAATGTAAGAGAAAGTGATTACACAACATAAATCCACAGTGACAGAAGCTACTTCAATTCTTCTACTTCAATTCACAGTTCTAGTTAAATAATATTTCCCATCATGTGAATGATTATGGAGCAATGATTCTCATATTTTACCCAGTACTCAGGTAACCATGTAGAGCAGTGGTCCCCAACCCCCGGTCCGCGGCCCGGTACCGGTCCGCACAGAAAGAATAAATAACATACATTATTTCAGTTTCATTTATTATCTGATTCTGCACAAAGG
>JAPTHA010000005.1:7297081-7313320 GCA_029814585.1 Gymnapogon annona | reverse complement strand
CACACACACACACACACACACACACACACACACACACACACACACACACACACACACACACACACACACCTCCACATCTAACAGTGAGATTTAATATAGAAAAGTCACTGTATTTCTAAATTTAAGTTTTCACACTTTATTCTTCTGACTACATTTTCCTTTTACTCACTATATTTTAACGCACAGACACACACACACATATACATATATATATATACACACACACACACACATATATATATATATATATATTTATCCATTGTTTTTATTTGCATCATTGTGAGCTTTCCCAGATTTAAGACCCGTTTCAACCTATATGGATCAAGCACTTATACTAGAATAAATGATCAACTGGTACATTGATCGGTGCTTATTACACACAAAAACAGGATAAATGGCCTAACAAGAGGGAACCACCAGAAGACTTCAAACCAAAAAAAAAATTAATGATTGTGTTTTTAATTTACTTTCTTCTTTATTCAATGTTGTTTCAGCGTATAATGCACACTTAATAATGAAAATTGCTCGACAAAACAATGATGCAAAAGATGGAACACGACCAAACAGATGTGAAAGGGATACTGAAACCCAAAAAAAAAAGGCATCGGGTAGTTCCATTTGTATTTTTTTATTTTATTTTGTTGAATTCACCAAATATGAATAATTACATGATGTAGACACAGCCAACAGAAAGGTTCTTCATTTTCTTTATTGAAAATATCTGCATGAAACTGTTATTTTCTGTTTTACTTCATCAATAACATGAAACTGTTATAGAGGAAGGAATATTTAGGTAATATTGATATTTAAGAAGCTGAGATCCGAAAAATTTGATTGAATTACCCAAATAACTGTCGATCAATTTAGTTAAAAGTCAGCTACGAATCACATAATCATTGTAACACTTGGTACATATCAACAACCAACTATTCTTTGGTCTAATGTTTAGTGGCTCTGTGTGAGATGAGCGCTACAGGTACTGGAAGTAAAAACACTGTTTTTGTGAGAATTGCACCCAGATGGAAATATAATCAAGTGATCACGTTTCTCCGATTTATTTACAAACCAGTCAGAACGCTGCATCATTGCTTTTTGACCTGAACCTGCAATAGTTCTAAGTAAGAGTATATGGACAGGGCAGACAGTTGTGCAGAAGAGCTTGTGTTCTTACCTCTGAGGTGACCGAGTTGATGCTGGTGCCATCCGAGAGCCCGTTCCTGCGATACATGCTCACAGAGGGACGTATGGGACGCACAGGTCAGGGCGACGGAGGCCTTTAGCTGAGGAGTACACATAACCCCTCATCCATGCCTGAGGACAAACACCACCACGCATTAATGTCTCAAACAGACTTTTTCATTACCTTGCCTCAAATTAGTCAAAATTACAGGAAAATACGTATTGTCTGAGCACAGTCGGATTTAAAATAATGGTCCTGTTGTTTTCCAGTCTCCCTGGCCCAGCAGCTTGGTGGTCCCAAAAGAGAATGAGTATAAACGGTGACCTACATTTTTAATTGTTCCAAAGAGAGCAGTATAAAACAAAGTTTTTCTCCAGAGAAGTTCCATTTTATTTTTTTTATTTTTTCGAACCATGCACCCTGAAGAATGAAGATGAATTAACCTGCTCTGACTGTAGTTTGTGAAAACAGTCATTTAAACTGAACAATATCTGAACATATGTGACTCATTGGGCCCATCTAACATCACTACTACAAATAGTCAATTTGCCATTTAATCTGTTATCAATTATTAAGTTATACCCATGAGTTGACTGAGACTGAATAAATGAAGAAGCACAACTCCAACCAAACAAATTGAAGGACGGTGATGTTGTTTTCGGTGCTAAGGTGCCCTCTAATGTACGACTGAAAAACAACACCTCACTCAGAGGCTGATGTATCATTAGTTTAAACTGTCACTGTGATTGTTCAGACTGATGCATTTGTTCCCACCTGTGAAGATTTGTTGGATATTTGTACTTTCACAAACTCTCAGCTGGATTTATGTTCACAGACACCACTCCCATCATTTACACCGTTTGCCACAGTTATTATTCAGCGCACATTAATGTGGGAGACAAGTCTGTATAACTACTACAGGTGGTACACATATTATCGCTGCGCGGTGCTGCTGTAACTTGGCAAAAAAAACATGAAAATGAATTATTTTGTAATTTTTCATTTTTATTTCAGGCCTCAAGTTAATGAAAAACCAAATATGTTTTTTTCTATCAACTAAATTGCCCATCATAGATTACTTAAATATTTGTGCCAAGCTCAAAAGAAAAACTCTTTTTGCAACAACTGCACGTACGTACCCTTTTTTTCATCTCTAAGGAAGCAACACTAAAAAACACAAAGCTCTGTTTTTACTGAAATTGTATTAACCGTTTTCTTACTACATCAAAAGCCCCTACACTGCAGTGTTCTAATGGAAACATAAAATATCACATTATCAAACATAATAACAGTCACCACCTTCTGAAAAAAAAAAATACAAATTTGTAGTGTGTATATTATCTAATATGCACACTGAGGTATTAGTCTATCAGCAACACAACAGTTACCAATCAAGAACATTTCGTTGCCACATTCACTGTGTGTGTCTGTGTAATGACAGACACACACAGTGTCATGTAGATGGCTTCATGAAATTAACATATTAACTGATATTTTTCATCTTCCTAAAACTCACAAAATAACAGATTTATTTCTGTTTTATTTTTTTTCTATTATTGCAACAGAAAATGTACAACTGATGTTCCACAGTCTTAATACCGTTTTTAATGTCCGATTTTAAGACACGTAGCCCTCTGGCGATAATATATTACTGTGAGGTTTATTTTCTACTGGGTATTATCAAGAGATTCAAACTAAAATGTCACTGGACGGCACATGACACACCTACAACCACTCCAAACAGCAGAGCAATGCCAATGCAGCAGTCACAGGTGGCGCTGTGTCACTGTAACGAACCATATCTGACTCCATCTGGATCAGATCGATATCCGTGATTGGTTCCATCCAATCGGGAAAAATCAGTTACAAGGGCAACAGTAACAGGCTGATGTGTGCCTAGTTCCATGGTTATGCATAGGAGACTAGGACAAATCAATGAAATTCACACTTCTACCTTCTAACCATTAGGGGGCATTGCAAGCCTACCTGTAAACACCACACACATTTACAGACCAGGACTAGTCAGACAGCACGTACATTTACTCATAAGGCAATGCAGAAGGTTATAAGTGCATTTAATCTCGACATAACAGGAAGTAAAACATCCTACTAAAGAAATGAAAACTAAGGAAGCTGACTTTACTCATACTGATGAAAGAATGTCATTAAAAATAAGTAGGTCAATACAAAGACATGAGAAAGCAAAACAATTTTGGGATGCTAAATAATTATTTCAATGGGAAATTCCGCATTGTTTTGACGATTGTTATCATCACTGCAGCAAAAAAATCCTTCAATGGGAAAACACCAGTAAATATCCCCTAGATGCACGTCTATCAGGAGGTCGTGCGGTGTATGTGATTATTATGGAGAATTGAAGTGGGACACAACAGCAGACATTGGTCGACTTGTCTGTACTCGTCATACACTGACCTTCTTTGTCAGCCGCAGTAACTCTCATACCTACTACCCAACATTGTCCCAGCTTGCACCATCTTTTACTGCTGAGATGCATGACCGAACAATTTTAAAACACCCTCTACTCAGATTTGCGTCTCATTTCTGTAGATACTGCAGAGTTCTGTCCTCTACGTGAAAGGAATACGGGCGCCATCCACAGACTCATCAACGTGGATAGAGCCAGTTGTAGGAGGCTCTGCTGTACATTGGAGAGGGAGGGAGGGATGAAGGGATAGAGACCACAGCAATGGGCCCACTGGGTGACGTCAGGAGCTGAATATTCAGACGCCTAAAGTCAACAGCGTCTGCATCACAATCTGCTCCCATTAACTATCCAACAGACACCCTGTTCTCCTGCTCCACTAATGTTCCGTGTGCCTCTGATGGTTGCTGGGACATTATACTCCAATAAATTATTATATAATCATCAACAAAACCCTAATCGAGTGAATCACACCAACGTTTCCACAGCTAACCTCTCTCTGCTACTTCAGACTTGTGTGTTTTTCATGATCAGATCACAGTGTGTCCCATCACACTTGACTCTGTGCATGCGCCTCCACCAATCACTCATCATCACAACACATTTCCCTGATGTATATGCAAAGAAAAAGTCCAACTAGTCTACAACGCAGCACAATCTTTAACTTACTGCAGGCTTTGCAGATAAAATTCTGTGCAAACATGTTCATTCACAGGTTTAAACAGTAACCTGTGTGAGATATTTTCGCAGTGTTTCCATATAAATATGCAATGATGATAGAAGGTGAACACATGACAGTAACAGACAGGCGAATAGCATTACACAGACGCAGGTACAGTTCATAGAGTCATTAGGTTACCAGTAAATAGTATGTAGATGCCTATACACTTAACGCTATGTAAAGAATACACTATCCGGTAGAGAGGAGACTGGATGGTTACTAAGGTTACAGACCCCAATGAGGAACAAAGATTTTAGAAAGTGAAATAAGCCCCTTTTGTAGCTTTATAACCTTTTCAGGAACTAGGTTTTTTCAAGCATTTCGTCAAAAAATGAAATAAGGACAAAGGAGCTCAGTTTCTATAACCATTTCAGCTCATTTCAGGCAACTTTGGCTTTGACATGGGTCTTATTCATCAAAGTGGTTTGTTGTCGATCGTGTTGCTTAAGTAGCAAAATGAAAAACATCTGTCTGAAAGTTGCTACATTTTTACACCTTGAGCAGCTGTCCTGGGCTTTAGCGCTAATGTATTGTGTGTGATGCGTTACCAGTTACAACAGACATTTTAAGAAGGTAGTGGATGTAGGTACCACATTAGATAGAAGCAGCATCTTGACATGCGTCATTTGAGAAATCCGGTGAAGAGAATCCAACATTTCAACAATAAGTCCAACAAAAATAGTGTAAGCTATGTATTCTTTCTGTGCGACCAGGTACCAACTGACCAATGGACAGGTACCGGTCCGTTATTCAGGGCTGGGGACCACTGGTTTAATTGACTCGTGTTAAACTTTCAGGAGGCTGAAATCGAGGCAAAGAACATCACAGTTAGAAACATATCTCTGCAGCTCTCTCCTCTCTGTCCAAAATGATGTTGTTTCGTGCTGATATGGAAAAGTAAATCCAGAAAAACATAGTCACTATGTATTTTAAATTGCTTGTTATGTCACATATGTGTACGATGTTTACAGTGCTAAAAGGAGTCATTTTCCCTTCTTTGTAATTCTGAGTCTAAATTTAGAGAGCCATTATGTTTCTTCTGCAGAGAGCCATGACGATTCTCGACTCGTATCTGCCAACATATAAGGTAGAATTTCTGTTACTCAAAGTATGAATTGACTGTGTGAACTGATTGATGTTCATATAATGTTGAGATAAAGAATTTGTTCATGAACATGCACTAATATCTCCATGGGCATTTGCATCACTTACCGGGGGACAGCCCTTCAATGTGAACACAAACTGACTCAGACTCCTTCATTATTTGGTGTAATGTGAAAATAGTAAATTAAAACTGCAGAGTAGAGCAGATAAATGCAGCTCATTCCCATAATTCTCTGTCATGATGTGACATCAGTTGAAGACATTTTTCAAGATGACAAAGAAATAGGCAAGAAATCTGTATAAAAGCAACACGGCGTGAATGTAATTACTGAAAATGAATATGATTGTATGCAAGTAACGGATAGATTAGATACACCTTTATTAGTCCCACACATGGAAATATCAGGTTACAGCAGCACACACAAGACAAGACACACACAAGAGATTCTATATGATAATATGAAAATATGAGCCATTCCCAATAATAGAAATACATAAATAAAGAAAACAACAATGGAACAACAAGATCAATAAAGAGAGATGGTCAATGATCAGTTACTGTTATCACTGTTAAAACACCTGACAGCTGAAGGAAGGAACGACCTGCGATACCTCTCCTTCACACACTTAGGGTGTCTCAGTCTGTCACTGAAGGAACTCCTCAGTGCGTATGGACACTTTTGGACCATAGTAATGATACAATCACCCATCTATGCTTCTACCATTCTCTCCTTGCCAATTAGTTATTTTAAGCTCTTTTTATTTACCTATTGTTTTCCTCAATGAATACACTGTTTTCATTCAAAGCATGTTGTGGCAGCAGTGATGGGATGTCGTCACCCCACTGCATTTTACAGCCACATCAAACATTAGCGAACACAGCCCGGGTTCCAAAACCAAAACATGTCATTTGATAAAACCTTTTGCATTGTGTAGTGTTCTCACATTACAAACCTCTCTGCTTCCACTGCCATAACGAAGCCCCTCTCACTCAACAAACACCCTTCCAGGAGAGTCCCTGAGAGGTTTGCAAAAAGGGGTCAGAGCTAAATTATCTCTGCAGTAGCATGGTAATCAAATTTCAAGAAGCAATCCTGTAGTCTGGGGGATGGTGTAGGGTGTGGGCAGCCAGTGATTGGGGGGTGTGGGGGGGTTGCATCTAATACCTTGCCTTTCAGCATGTAAACTGCTTTAACCTACAACACCAAGGACAACATGAGTGCGTGAAAAAGCAGAAGTGCCATAACGCTGACATAATATCAATCAATCAAATTTTATTTATATAGCCCTTAATCACACGACAGGTCTCAAAGGGCTTCACACACCCACAGATGACATTAAATAATGACATCCCCAACAATTTAAGACCAGCTTATGTATGTTTTGCAGAGGAGACGGAAAACTACATTAATAAACACCAATACGGAAGAGAGGGTGATAGAAAATGTCACACACTCCTAAAACCAGCCTCTGGGGCAGACACACTAATTAAACAAAATACACCTGCAGTTCCTTGAACGGCCGCTTGAGGATGGTGCAAAAAAATGACTAAACTACAAGTGGCAACAACCACACTTATGAACCATTTATAGCAGTGGTGGGTCAAAGTCTAATTTGGCCCAACACAGTTTCTTTACAACCTGTAAATATTGTGTTGAATTGAATTATGCCTAACAGAAATAACAAGACAAACTGAGGTTCACACACAACCTTTGGTTTGGGCAATAACCACACTGGAGAGTTTTGAGTCATTTACATCCAATTTACATCAACACACAGGCCTCTCTTGACTTTGGCATACATCTTCATATAGCTTTGCAAATTCCAAAATAAAGGTGAATAACACATGACCAGAACTGCAAATATGACAAAGAAGAAGAGAGCAATCACTGTCATATATGCATTAAACACTAATGACCCTATAATGTATATTTTACTCAATTGGAAAGGTCCTGTACAACGAACCTTTATTTGTTGCCACAGAATTAGTCTGATAATTAGCACAGCTAGCATTAATTTGAGTATTTGTACACCATGAGTATTCCAATAGACATTCCACTCTCCTTCACTAGGACATTCTGGCCAAGAGGTCAGCAGCAAGGCACCAATCTGCAACATTCTGAAAACCTGCCAGTTCACGCCAATGCAACAAGATGGTATATGGTTTCCATAGCAACACCACTCCACACTTATCTTCTGACTACCCACTTTCAAGCTTTTGTCAGTGAATGCAACACAATGAAAGAATAATAAAATTAATACTTCATAGAAAGATGAATTCTGAAGATTATAATGTTCAGAAATTGTATCTGGCTCCATTGAATGAATAATAAATCCATTAAAAGATTGTTGTGTTGTTATGCATTATATAATTTGTAGTAATTTGTAATAATAATTATCTGTTAAAATATCAGGTCATTTAATCCATCAATACAGAGATACATGAACGGGTGATTGCACAGAGAGAAGTAAGGTTCTTTTTTGATTACGGATCGAACATGAACAAGGCCTTAATAGGACTCAACCCAATCACACATTTTTCTCCATTTCTTTCCGTACTGTAAAGTGGTTGTTGACACAGTACCAAAGTTGAGAAAAAACACAGTCGCCATGGTATCCTCAGAACAGTGTGAGGATCCGCCCAGGGGGAACAAGTGGGAAGCACCATCTGCTGTTCCCTCATCCATGTGTCAGGGCCCACTTACCCAGACCATCAGCTCCAAACAGATCTGCACATTTGTTTGGACTGGGCACCACTGGCCCGACCTCTGTATACTTTACATTTACATTTAATATGGTTTCATCATGGATCAATATCAATATTTAAGGCACTCCGATTAGCCAATAAGCCGACAGTCATTAACCCATAAAGACCCAGTGCTGCTTTTGTGGCAGTTCCCAAATAAATTAAGTGATTTACCACCATTTACACTGATAACCTCTGTACCTGCACCTTTAAGTGAAAATCAGATAGTTTCCTATAGTTTATGTACTGATTATGTAGATGTTCATTAAAGCCCAGATTGAAGATGAGTGTTATTATATAGACAAACAAAAAGCTGACGAAAAATTTTCTTTTTTTCTGCAAAATGTATCGTAAATCCTACTCCACAGGTTTTACTGGTGAATCAATGTTGTAGAAGATGATGGTGTTTCCATGGTAACTATGGAGCCTCTCAACATCCCAATGTGTCATATCTGAACATGAAAAGACGAATAACTGTATTTTACATTCATTTTGTTCGCTCTTATTAATTTACTTGTATTGATAGGATTAATGGACCAAGAGTTATTAAACATTTTATATATACCTGATTTTGGTCTGCAGTGGATGTCTGGATCTTTATGGGTTAAAATAATAGTGAGGGCTGACCTGATTGTGTAAAACTCCAAAGATAATTTGGTTTTACATTGAAATGCAAAGCAAAATTTTGTATTTTCATCCACAATTTTTGGTTTTTATCCCAAATATAAATAGGTGGCATCACCATCGTTAGGGTTTATTTGACCACATTTCACACGACTTCTAAAGACAGACACTGAACAGCTGACAGACATAAGATATCTCATATAAGAATGCATCGAGTTGGACTGTAGGTGTGTGTGTTTGCAGTCCAATGTCTGGTCGGGAGTGTACGTATAAATTAATGCAGCCGTCTGAAAGTTTGCTGCTGTGTTAATGTGTGGGCTGAGCCGCCCACAGCACCCATGTGATTTGGAATCTCCCACATGTGGCGTGGGTGAACACGTGCACACAGTATGCTAAAAGTAAAATAAGGCTGGAAGCACTGATTCATGATGACTGTTTTGATACTGAAGCGTCCAAATGACCCCCTGAACAATGACATTGTTCATGAGTGGTCCAGGTTCTTGGCTGTTGGTCATTTTGAACTCACTGAGTGGAGAAGTCAAAGACTCCTTGAAAACACATCAGCTGTTTTCAGACTGTCTGCCTGTAGTGGCGTACAACAGAACTAGTCATTTATATATGCAGGACCCAGTAACAAAGTGGACCCGAGACAAGAAAAACACTATCGCTATCAGATCTATTCACTGAACGTCTACACTAATGTGAGGGGGCAGATTCACCAAATCAGTCAATAAAAGTCCTGTTGACTGATATCAGCCTATAGGAAAATATGCTGACATTTGCCCAATGCTGTAGTCAATGTTTTCAACACAGTTTTGCCACTAAGTAGTTCTACTGTGACAGCCACTAAGGCAAAACACTTTTTAACGTGTTGATGTTGTTAAAAAGTCAGTTTGAACCAAAGCCGATCACGGTCACACTATCTATTCAAGTCAACCCGGTGTCTAAGTTCGAGGTGGGCAATATGGAAAAAATGTCGTATTACAGTTTTAAACAAATAAATCACAATCTCTATTTTATCAATATATTTTTGTATTTATCCTTGAGAATAATTTGCATACAATTTCACAGGTCCCTCTCTCCACCATTTGCTACTCTTACAGAATGTCTTTAGTAAATGCCTGTATTAATGTTGTTGGCGTGAGCTTCCATTTGGAATGTTTATAATACATACAAAGAACATGGCAATTAATAGTGGCTTATATATTGACACGATTCTCGACATGTTATCAGGTGACTGAACAGGTTCGTAGTGTAAGTGTGTAAGTGCAAATTTTGTAAATTACTTTTCTTTGTGCTATGTTTTTTGGGAGAAAAGCCAAACTAATTACATGGGATGGAAGTAGAGTTCTTGTTAGGAAACAACTTGTCCATTTCAGTGTTCATCATGACCTCTGCTACGCAATATGAAATCCACATAACATGGACATGAAGAGTTGTTGAATACCCTATGGCCCAGACTCCATCACATAAACCATTCAACATCTGTCTGCTTTGTCAAATCATCAATACATTGTGATCCTTGCCATCCAATATTGTCATGTCACACAACCCAAGCCTAAATGTATAATACCGCAACTAAAAGCATGAAAAAACTGAAAAACACAAAGAATCATACACACTAGCACTCAGCTCTACAAGTCTGACAAGTCCCACATTTGACACTTGCAGACCACGGCATGGGTTTCAATTTCATTTTTTTTCTGCACGGAACTATGGTGTAAAAAGATGACTGCTGAGTGTTATTTGCACCTGGATGGAAATTAAAACAAGGCTTTATGTGTAAAACTTTGCATGAAAAACATGAGAGATTAGATTAGATAGAAAGGGCAGACATATTTTCAACACAGAAATGGTAGCTAACTTGTTAGCCTGTTTCTCAATCAGGTTAACACAGCCTCAATAAAGTATGAGGCATAAGACAGTGATGAAGTGGCAGTGACATATCATCTAAAGTTAATTGTCACTGGAAAAGGTTAATATGACGACGGCTGACACTGCAACCATCATAGTCCCCACAGTTCTGCATGCCATTCTATAAAGGGACAAGGGGTCGGTTTAAGTCCAGAGTCAATAGTATACACACTTTCTATCCGCAGCTGCATTGTATTGTTAATAATTTCTCTTTTCAGCAAAATGGACCTGCAAACAACCAACGTGAAACCTGGAGCCAGTGGTGTAAAAGTATTTCTGACCAAGCCCTGCAGACTGATCTTAGCCCAGCACAGCGAGATTAAAGGCAGTAAAAGCATGACTCATCCTCATCAACAGTGCAGTATGTGAGGGAACGCAGCCAGGCACAGAAAGTTCAGCCTGCACTAACATCTACTCTGGACTAACTGTCCCGGTCTGCAAAGGTCTCAGCTATTGCGCTCAACAGCGGACACAGTTTCTAAGGGTCCTGGACTCGTTTCTATAGGTGGTTCGGTAGATGGTCTGGGCCAAGAAGAGCTGAAAGACAGCTGTTGAAATCACACCTGCACTACATCAGGCACATCCCTGATAGCAGTGGTCAATACTTAGATCACCATATGACTTGCAGTTAACACCAATTAATCTGAGTGTATTGAACAGGGTCAGGAAGTAATTCCCTTTATCAGGTATTTACTTAGAAAACTAATTTGCTGGATGCTTTTTGATTGTTGTAAATCATCCACAACAAATATTATGTGAAGACTGGGCAGCCGAGAAAAGGCATCATAGTGTACAGCTGTGGGATTTTGGAACATCATAATGATTATTATGCTACTCAGCTGCTTTGGTGAAAAACCTACCGCATCTTACTTTCTGCTGATATTTAAATGAACTTAGTTTAAGGTTAAGATAACAACAATACAAATAAAGCCATGTAAATATGTTCAAAGTTCAAGTATACTAAAAGTCATGCAATCCAATATGGCCACCACCCTGTAACATCACAATATGCAAATTAGATTAACTTTGGGTCGAACACACCATTTTTGACATTGACAGTGTCAATTTATCTCTAAACAGGTCCGTGAATGTAGTGTGAACACACAGAGCATAGACATAAACTGGTTTGACTCATTCATTGTGCTTGGGGCAATATATGGTGGATGTTCATATTGGAGATGATCATGAAAATACAAACTGTCTGTCAGCGAGAGTTAGTGACAACGTTGGCATCTTCAGAAAATGGAGCATGGGGTTGGACAACTAAAAAAAATAAAAACACATACATAATCTCTACTTTCAACAAACCAACAGGAAACCCTGGCCTGTTATTTCTTTTTTTAAAACAGCCTACCTAAATTTTACAGGAGGTTAAAAACCTTACACCTGAAACTGTGGATTGCGATTAAACATCGAAAGCCTGTTTTATGAGCTTTTGGCCAGACTTCTGGTTCTCACACCTACACAGGTAACTGTGATACTTTGCATTTTGCAGCTGACAGAAAATATCCATCCATTAGTCTTCTTCCACTTAGTGAGGTCCAGGACATGGGGGGGTGCTAAACTGAAAACCCGAGACTGCCTGGTCTTGGTCCGACCCCTCCACAGGATGCTCTGGGTCTATAGTCAGGGCACCTGAACGCTGAAGACCCCAACCAAATCCACAGAGCACTAAACCCCCACTACCTCTCCTGCAGGTGAATCTACAACAAAGCCTGACCCAACAAGACCACGATCATAGGACTAAAAGAAAAGAGACGATTTAGGAGAAAATAGTAGGAAAATGTGAGTGATGTATAGTTTGGAGAGTTCCATTGTCTACTATATGTATCAAAAGTATTCACGAAAGAACTTGAATGATGCTCAGGGTTTACCATTTAAAATAATACTGAACATATTAATATAAAACGTTGAAATATGACCTTAACAAGAGCCAATATCAAGATATGCACAAGGGTCAAAAATCCATTTTTCCCCAAAATGGGGGACTGTAAATTTAACAGCTGACAACGCTAATTTGGCTGTGACTCCAGAAGGGTTATATGCATATAAATATAATAAAAGGTCTAATGTAAGCCATCCTCTAACTAAAACCAAAAGTAAAAGTGGAAAAACTGCAACAAAATGTACACGCAAACCTAATGGACATACTCATAAGGTGTGCATAAGGCAGTTTAATTCTGTTTTGACACCTTACATTATTTTGTGGGATAATGAGCATTTCCAGAATGGGAAGTAATGCACCCCTTGGTATCCATGGTAATGCTGCTTATAATGGAAAAACACAAAGTATGCCTCACGGTGAGCCTATTTATATATACCTTCTCAGTCCAGTAAAGGATGTCCAGCACATCTGCTGCACAGAGACACTGTGGGCGGTTGTGATGGTTGGGCCAGGTGGACAGGGTGTGTTTTTATGCATTCATATCTGCATAGAGGTGAAATATTTGGAATGACAGTCTATACATTCATTAGATGAGCAGACAAAACAATAGTGTATCTGTTCACATCTGGTATTACTGTAATTAATACTGTGCTTCAGCATTAGTAGTAAACAGTTATTAACTCCGTTTAAAGTTTAACAATTTTATTCATGTAAGAACCTTTTAGTGTTACAGTTCAGTGTGCAGTCATATTTTAAATAATACACGGTATGTTGTTGTTATAGTAAAATCCTGTATCATAGGACTTGTAATCATTGAATATTACATTATTATGGACTGTTCTCTCTGTTGGCGTCGGGCAGGAGGCTGCGCTGCATCCGCTGTAGAATGGCCAGGTTCAGTAACAGCTTCTTCCCCTGAGCCATCAGACTCTTAAACTGTACTTCACATGACGTGCAATGTTTACACTGTTTATAGTACCGTTTACTCTGATGTGCAGTATTTTCACTGTTTATAGTACTGTTACACTGATATGTGGTATTTTCACTGTTTTACATTACTGTTTACATTGATGTGTAATGTGTACACTGTTTACACTGCTGTGCAGTATTCTCACTGTTTATAGTACTGTTTACATTGTTACTGTCCATCTTATTTATTTATTTATTTTTAGTAACTGGGTGAATTTTTGCTGTCACCTTGCACTGCAGCCACTTAAGGCTTTGGATTCACTTCAGCAATCTTGCACTTTCGTATTTTCCATATTTATTTTGGGTTATCAGTTGCCAAACTATGACATTTCATTACCAGATTCATTGTGTGTGTCTGTGTAATGACAATAAAGGAAGTCTAAGTCTATTATATATAATAGAATTTTAAAGTGCTGTGCAAAAGCCTTTGGTCACAATTTTATTTGTTGTTTTAGGCAGGTTATAGTGACCATATATATATGCATTCCCCAGCAACTGTGTACACAACTGGAATACACAGGGAACAGTATTAAAAAATATATATGAATATCAGAAAGGTTACATAAGACTGTCTGGACTTGGAAGAGCATGAGTGTAATGAAAATCTGTGGGATGGTCTACATGAAACCTGGTATAATTTACTGTATCACAAGGTTATCTATGTTCTACCTGCAGAGGGCATTTAGCTCTGTTGGTGCGTTTTAACACTATGTACATGTAGAAATAAAGACGCCAAATCAGTACCTGCAACGTCAATACAGCTGAAAGCAGCCTGAGACTCATAACAGAACTATATTCACATGCATTTTGTGCATTGTAGTGTGTTCAATATCCTCCACCCAATAATGTTTACCTTATATAATTGAACCATATATTGTTTTAAGTAAACTGCGACAAATACATAGAGTAACATAAATACAGTGGAGTAAAAATACAGGGGGCACATTTAAGTCTGACATTGTTTTGTCTTGATGCACACGCTACTTTTGCACATTAGTGTTAAATTTAATCTTATGTTTTGCCATTTGTGTATTCTTTGCTTATTCCATAAAGATGCAGAGTGTATCACTGTGTGTTGTAAAGCCGTTTTAACAAGTGCTACACAAACAAAGGTTATAATTGCTCTTGTCAAGATTATTTTCATCACCACACTGCTACTACTATTACCATTATCATTAGTGGGGTGCAATATTTGGCTCCAAAGTGTAATGGAGTGCAAACATTAGAATAAACTAGAATCAAGAACTTGAATAAATCAAATCAGGTACATTCCACCACTGATGGAACACGGGTTACCATGGCAACCGTGCGAGCGTTACCATAGTTAACTGTGATAGAAAAGCCTAGATTAAACCTACGGTTAACCCTAGAATTACCTGGTAATCTACGTAAAGACCAAATCCTGCTCGGCTGCACAGGCCCCCTCAGCGGGAGGGTGGGAGGGTCACCCTGTGTCTGGGGCCCATTAAATCCCGGGGCCGGAGCTTTGAGAAACACAAACGCGTCCTGGCGGATGACATTCAGACAACACGTAAATAGCAGCCACGGCGAGGCTTCTGTCACGACACGGGCTGCGTGTGACACGGCGTTTACAGCCCCCGTGGATCCACGCAGCTCGGCCGGGCCTGCTGCCGTTCACAGCCCCCCCACCCCCCGTACACAGCCTCCCTTCCCCGCTACCGTGTGCAGCTAGCCCCGGCGCGGCGCCTACCTCTCCACCAGGCAGAGTCCGCCGCTGCAGCCGAGGTTTTAATGAAGACGACGGCGAGAGTCCACATTAACAGAGTCCTGCCGCGACCGTCGGTTAATTAAATCCGAGCGGTGTTTTCCCAGCAGTGTCCGGGGAAGGGAGGGGGGGGGCGATATTCCTCCTTTCAGCCGCACATGAAGCCAAGGTCGCAACGATTGATCCGCAGGATCCACAACCCGCGCGGCACACATTAGACGAAATCATACAAACATGGCAGTGACGCGCGAAATCATCTGTAGACGGGACAGAAACAAGTAAAAATGAATAAATACCGACAGCAGGAAGTGACAGGTAGGCGCACTTCTTTTGACAGACAGGCATATTGTCCAATCATCCATCCGACTCAGGAGTAGTAGCCCGCCTCTGGCAACAGCGGACCAATCACAGAACATCATGAGACTAGCGTTTCAGACGCAGGTGCATTCAAGTCGCCTTCACGGGTTCTCGTACTACCGGACATCAGAGCTTCGACGCTGTAATTGACTCCTTTATTTCATCGTGAAAGACTGGGTTTAAAAATGTCTTTCACAAGAGTCTGATAACTACAGTACTAAACAGAACAAGATATAGAACACAACATCACGTTAAATACGAAACAAATGCATCATGCCAAAGTGTAAAGAAGTGATTAAAATATGTGTAAAAAATCAGGCTAAACATTTACAGACACTTATTTCTGAGTACGTGTCATTTAAAATCTGGATAAAGTTCACGTCGTTTTACAAAAGCAAAACACAGATCTACTATCGATCCCTAAATAGAAAAATTTATGCTGATATATAGTATTTTCACTGTTTATAGTACTGTTTACACTGATATATGGTATTCTCACTGTTTATAGTACTGTCTACACTAATATATAGTATTTTCACTGTTTATAGTACTGTTTACACTGATGTGCAG
>JAPTHA010000005.1:7278694-7293836 GCA_029814585.1 Gymnapogon annona | reverse complement strand
AGAAGAGAAACTGGAGAGGTGGAGGTTTGCCCTGGAAAGGAGGGGAATGAAGGTTAGCCGTAGTAAGACAGAGTACATGTGTATATTATTATTATTATTATTATTATTATAATACCTTCTACAAAAATGTCTTATTTTCTTTTCTTTCACCAGTCAAAACAGATTTGTAACACATTCTTATTTACAGCTGTGTTCTGGCAAAACCCACCAAAATCTCCTTCAAATTACATTCTGACATTAATCATTTTTAAAATTGTCTAACCCCAGATTCAATTTTCTTTTAATTACTCCTACATCTACATGCTACCTCTACAACATGGTATTGGACACTGAGCCCATGATTAATGTAAAGTGTCACAGGTCAAAGGAATAACAAGGTCAATATAAAAGCTGGACAACAGTGTGATTGTGGACGGTTGGAGATGAAGATGAGCTAAAATTCACCAAGACATTAACACTGAAAACAGTGACCACATCAGCTAACACTGTCACAGCCAATGACTCTGAGTCATTTCAACATCTTCATGTCAATGTATAAAGTTGTGCTGAACAATCCCAATGTCAGCCACAAAATGGACAGTTTCCCATGTTGTTGGAATAAAATATTTGTGTCTCTTCTCATGAAATGGTTGTGACAGTGTGGTTTATTATTGATAGATGAAGTGAAATGGAGTCAGTACGTATGTGATCATTGAACCTGGTCAAAGGTCACATTGATGTGTAGAAATAAAAGAAAAGAAAAGAGGAATGAATGCGAAAACAAAATGATTTATTTATTTAACCTTTATTTTTCCAGGTAAGTCGACTGAGAACTGGTTCTCATTTACAGTGACCACCTGGCCAAGAGGCAGCACATACACTTACACAAACATAAGAATAGAAACGCTGATACATAAAAGGTGGTCCATAAAAGCTGACACAATTAAACAAGATGAGTAACATGAAGGATCACAGTAACATAAGTAAAAGATACAGATAAAACAATGTAGAGACATAAAAAGTTGCGTAGTATTTAGAAATTAAATGGGTGTGATGTGTCCGATAATGACTAGGGGCAGGTGCAGTGGTGTTTGATTTGTGTCTGTATTGCAGTTTTGAAGGTGGAGAGGGGAATGAACACAAAGACTTTCAGGGTTTGTTGGAGGTGATTGCAGCTGAAAATTGAAAGGAAGTTCGGCCGAAGCCCCTCTCCGTACAGGCTTTGGGTACAGAGAGGTTGATTATGTTTTGGGATCTACGATTGCGATTTATGGAATGAATGTTGGGTAATGACCGTATGTATGGAGGGGTCTTGCCAGTGATTGTTTTGCAGATGAGCAAAAACCAGTGCATTTGTCTGCGGGAATGGAGTGAGGGCCAGTTTAACAGGGAACAGGTAATTATTCCAGTTACTTATGGCTAAACAGCAAAAAGTGAAGTAATGACGATCGTCTCAAAGCTGAAGGAGTAGACTGGTAAAAAACACAAACCCTCCATGTGCAGCATCTCAGTCCACATTAAACAACTACATACAAAGAAAACCGATCTGACGCCACAGTGGAAAAGAAAAAGTCCCTGTCCAAGATTCTGACACACTGACGAGAGCAGTGGAGTCATGTCTGACTAAACCTGATCACAGATATCCATCACAGATAAAGCAATGAAGGAAGGAAATATATCTTTTTCACTCAGTAGGTTCTGTTAAATTAAATAACACTGGTATTTGAAGTTAAATCCCACCACCGTCTGTTTTGTAAACAGTGAGTCCTAGTGTGAGAAAAAAATGAACAAAAAGTATTTAATTTTTTGAACATAGAGTCCAGTACACCTTTAACAAATTATCAATAGAAATCAACCAACATAAAAAAAAGAACATTTATGCTTTTATACAAAAGAAGTCAAGTTCATATAATGTTAGTGTTATTTATATAACACTTGACTTAATCCAGATTCATCCTTTTCTGATTTATTCTGCTTTAATTTATGGTTTGCTGAAATCGAATGACTTTTTGCAGAGTGGCGTCTAAAACTAGTGGCTCCAGTCACGTTAGTGTCATGGTTCTTCTTCTGAAACCGTCCCATAGATGATCCAGCATGCACCAGTGCTGACACACCCTCAACGCTTTAATAAGAAGCTGAGTTTGTTCAGAGGACAAAGGGTTTGGAAGGAGGATCGTTCTTATCTATCACTCTGTATCTAACTTGAGATTTCCGCACCAAAGCAGCTTTTTTAGAGGCACCTAAGTAGGATTTAGGAGCAAAAATATGGACCATGTGTGTTTCCATGGAAGGAAACACATGGGGTCTCACAGTTGTATTATTTCATGAGTACAACTCACGACTCTTCATGAAATACAGGATTCAAAAGTAACTCTCATGTTTTAGACTTCAGAATATAGCTTTGTTTTATCACTAGAATTTTATTTTCAGCCACGACAAAGAAAAACAGCTGTTATTTTAAGGGGTTGGGTGTCAGGATATAAGTAAACAGGATGGAACCAGATGCAGACACACACAAGATTTATGATTAACAAAAAAACTATTTTATTTTCGGTTCACACAGAACTTCCAAGGGTACCTCAATTAAAAAACGTTCAATCTCAGATAACAAAAGGCGACGCAGAAAAACGTTTGAATAGAATTGAACAAAAAACCCACAACAGCAAAATCATAACATTAACCTATAACAAAAAATCCCACTGCGTGGCAAAAGGTCACAATTTTAGAAAAGAATAAATTAACATTAAAGTGAGAACCAAGGACAATAATCAAAACTAAACTATCTCCCACAGGACTATACTTAATAATAACTCTCTCTCAGACAAAGTGGACAAAGCAGGATGATCGGACTGGAAGTGCTAGACAGACAGGGGATGCACACAGACTTTTATGCACAACAGGAAGGACCAGGTGGGAAACATCTGGATGATTAGACATTAGACACAGGTGGGAAAGGATCTGGGGAAGTGAAACTGACTGACAGAAGGAGATAGATGCAGACCCGACAGGAACTAACAAAATAAACACTACCTAAACAAAAACTATGAACCCTGACATTGGGATCATTACAACTTGCTTTACAACCTACTGTACTCATCAGCTTCTTCCACCACAACCACAATTACAACAATTACTATGAACACAGAGGGTGGTGTCCACGAAGGCTCTTACAAAAGCAAATTAATAGACAAATATATGGAAATTATAAGACAATGAAAAGTAGATTTTGAAGGGGTTTTTTTTTGCCTCATTTAATATTACATTAGTTGTTTGAAATCCCTGCAGATGGTCCTGGGTTTGCTTCCATGTTGTCCGTATCATAGACTCTTCAATAGTGTCAATGACATCAGTGATCTTCTGCTTCAGGTCATTGATGTCTTGTATCTGCTCAATAAACAATATCTTTAGCATAACCCCATAGAAATAAACCCAGGAACCAACCAACTTGTAGACCCCTCTGTGTTGGTGCACCATCTAACAGGTAAATGATGTTTGGTTGAAGGCTGAAAGTTATGTTCTTCCTGGTGAAAAGAATTGGCAAAAAAAATACATCTTCTGACACTTTTGGTGCAAAGAAAACATGAAGACAACTTGACTTCCTGTTATGATGACATGTTTTCAAAAGATTAAATTGCAACCCCACCCTGTATATGTGTATACTTAATAATATAATTAGTCACGGGGGAACTACTTTTTAAAAAATTTACATTCCATTGAATACATTTGATGTATTGACATTCACCATTTGAGACTGACCTCCTCCCCAATAATCTATACAGGTCATTACTCTGTCCAACCTCATCTGTTACTAGTTCCAGCTTTGTGACTGAGCATGTCTTTCTCTCCACAGCTTATACCTTTATTAGAGAACCTCTCCAGAGCTCGGTGCTCATCCCCAGCTAATAACAAACCAATCAATACACGCAGCAAATTTAATGTCTTTGAACTGTGTGGCCGCCATGGGATTCAAAGGCAAAATTACTTTGGCTAAACTCAGACCTTTGAGGATGTTGGAAGAGCTTTCATAAGACAGCATGACATATAAAACTATAATTAAAAAACTCACCTTATATCCTCAGCAAACACAACTGATGGGAGAATCTAATCTGCTATAGAGATGACTAGAACGCTTTTTGTTAGATGTCTGAGTTTTCACTTTATACATATACAGTACAAAAACACACACACACCCAGGTTTGTTAGACCATTCCCAACATCCAAAATTATTAACAGTCTCTTTACGTCTGAAACTCCCCAGAACTGTAAGGGTTATGGTCCAGAAGAGTGCTCTTGGGTACCATCCTCTTTCATATTCTACCCGGACCTCATACGCCAGTTCCTCCATACAGACGGAGAACAAAGTAGTTTCAAAATGAAAGGTTTTTATTTTAAGATTTATCCAAGAACTTAAAATGATAAATTCAAAAAAATTGCTTTTTATATTTATAACAAAAAGCGATGCTCAAAAATACACGTGAATAATATTAAGTTAAATTTCCCATAAGGGGTAAATAATACATTCAAAACTACAACAAAAAAATCACTCTGTTGAGGAAAAAATTGCCACATGGAATTGCCAGGTAACATTGAAGTCTCATCATGCATAGACACCTGTCTATTCAAGCAGCAGTTGAGTATGAAAAACCAGTGGGCTGCCACTGAAGGTATGGAATGTATGATTGGAATGGTTGGATGATTGGATACAGATGGAATAATAGAGGAGCATGGGCTGAATATGAAAAACCTTTGAACACAGCCAATGATTGAATGAATCAAACAAAGTTATCAAACATTAGGCCTATATTTCTATTGTATTCTGTTGTTTTATATTTGAAATTATTTAGATAGTGCCATAATGCCATAACTGAGTCCAACCTAATTATAGTCATCTCTTTACTTTGGTTCCAAAACTGGTCACATTAGTGAGGTTCAACTGTATTCATTTTATTAATGTATGATACTAAAAATTTTATGTGATTTGAAGCATTTATATGATGTTAATTTTGCTTCACTTTACCACCCTGAACCCCCCCCCCCTTTCCATTTTTTCTGGAACACAGACTTGTATAAAAGTTGCCAAAAGTCACAGAAACTCCAGTAAGGAGTTGATTTGTAGAGGAAAAGAACTGATTGAGCCAAATGTGTCTGTGAACCCAACAGTCTGAGCTGCAGAGAGATGGACGAGCCTTTTGTACTAGGGGGCAGCCACAGTTCCATCTGTGTCGCCATGGCAATACTATATGAGGATTCTATACATTCACATAACCAGAAGAATGGCACTTAACAGCTCAATGGGACCAACAACACAATAGGACTCATGTAAAAAGCATTTAAATGGGCAAATATGGAAAAACAAGCACAGTCGAAGACCAGTGGATGTTATGAATATTCTAATAAAATAGCAGACCAACGTGACAAACTGCAGCACTAAGCTCATACTTAGCAGATCTAACAGTACTAGTGTTGTTTCTCTAGTGCAAAAAAAGGGTAGAGCTCAGAAGAGAAGATAATTTACAACATGTATGTTGAGTATGAAATATCAGGTTTAACAATCAAGTTCATATAATAAGGGAAAGTAATTTCATGTATTTAAGTTCATTTGTTAAAATGTATTGATAATGTTTACCTAATTAACTATTTACATGCATGTTTGAGAATTGTTATTTACATTTAAATATTTTTATTCAAATTATACAAGCAGCATATAGAATTCGTTTAACCTGCCTTTCTAAATCACGCAAAATTAACCAATTAAGTTATGCTACCTCCTGATTGGTTGGTCAGTTAAGTACATTGCAGGGAGTGTGGTGACTGTATCTACCCCCTGGATAGTAAAAGTCACTGCTCCGAAACAAATCCATGTCCATCCTGCTGACTCATTTTAATAAGAGTGAGCAATTAACCACCAAGGAACCCTCACAATACAAAAAGTCACACTAGGAAGAGATTATCGAGAGTGTTTTCTTACCTTTGCTGTTTTCTTGTCAAACCTTGGTCTGATGTGAATGAAACTTATAGTGGCTGGTGTGATATTGAAATGACTCCAACTGCAAACAAATCACCTACACTGTCACAGTTAAAGAGTTCCCCATTGAATAATATTTCTGAAATAAAATGTAATTTTATGCAAGAAGATAATAAAAAAAACCTCACAAACGTTTATGGCCGCTATCACGTCTGCTCTCAGACGTTCAGGTTTTTTTGTCTTGTCATTTCCTGTTTTATTTTGTGAGAATCCCTCTTATCCCATGTCTAATATCTTGACTTCCTGTTTCCTTGCTTTCCCACGTGTGTGATTATCTGAGCCCCACCCTGATGTGCTGCACCTGTGTCTCATTGTCTCCCCTCCCAGTGTATATTTAAACCCCTGATTTTCTGTCTCGTGTCACCAGTTTGTATTTAAGTCTGTGATACTTGCCAGCATTTACCTTGTTTGACTGCCTGGGTTTGAAATGTTTGCTCCACCATTGGAACTCTTGATTTCTGTCTTGTCCTTTGTTTGTACCATAGTTAGATTGGACTGATTCTCTGGACTTTCATGACTGGTTACCTAGATTTGGACCTGATTTGACACTGCCTGTGTCAAAATATAGGAACTGGTTTTGTTGCAAATATTTCTTAAAATTATATCTAAGTGGGGTAACTCAGGAGGAAAAATCATGGAAGAAGTCAAATAATATTAACAATATTAAGTATCAAAAAGTAAATATATCTAAAAAAAAAGAAAACAATCTTTCAAGATAAATATTTGAAATTCAAGTTAGTTTATGTAAATCTGATATTTTTTGCAGTGCACACAATGAAAAATAATTCAAAAGATGGAGCCATATGTTATGTTACATCTGACTCACAATAGAAATCTTTGGATTTAATTAACTCATTTTATCTGCGATTGTGTTGAATTTTATTTGCAGTAAACAAATATGTGTATGCAGTCCCCAGTATGTAAATTAGTCACTGACTTACTATCATGTCTTGTCTCTAAACAGAGTACTTTCTATTGCAGTCAGGAATATGTACAAGGAGTGGCTGCTTGAGGATAATTTAGTGCTTCAAAATTATACGTGGTTGCTAAGCACCTCATAAAATACATAATTTAAGCTGTGCACTTGGATGCCAGCTGATGACAAACTTGTTTCAGACTCACCTGGAGCGGCAGGTCACTGAAGTGTCATGGCGCTGGCACTGTGGTGAACTGTAGACAGGTGTCAGCCATCTTTAATGTTTATGACAGAGCTCTTTTCCCCGTGTGCTGCTGATGTCATCAACACCCCGCTGTTATTAATGAAGAATGTCTGGAGCTTAGGTTTCAACACAGGTTCGAGCTTAAAATTATTCCACAGCTTCAAATGATCTCAGCAGAGTCGGAGAAAGAGCCCTTTATAGAACAATAAACAAATCAGCCTCAAAAGTCGGGGAAACAACTCACGTTACCGGCCCCAGCAGGGCCACAGGGGCCTCATGCACTGACAGACTGTGGAGCGGGCCCTGCTGCCCGTCAGCATTGTACCAGTTCACCTAGCACAGCAGTGTTTGGTTTGGAATACACTCTATATAAAATAACATTCTTAAACACCATAATAACAAGTCACTAATGCCGACTTTCTGATTCTTATTTCTGTTATTTTGATGTAACAAATGTGTGTGAGATTCCTCTTATTGGTTTGTCTTCCATGTGGAACAGCATTTTCAGTCTCTGGAGGAATGGTGGTTTGTTTGTGAAAGCCAGCAATGGAGGAATTATATTTTTGGATTGTCTATCCTTCCCGCTGTATCTCCATCCATATGTCCATCCACATAGCTGGCCTGTCCAACAACTCAGGAATACTTTGAAGAAATGTCTTCAAATTGGGCACAAATATAAACATGATGTGGTGTGAATGTGGTGATCAGAGGTAAAGATCGTCCACCCTCTTCCACAAAATTAAGCCAGGTGCTGATTCAACTCTAATGTTGGTTCATTTAACTCTTCGACCTGTTCCAACCAACCTCAGTAGCATGAGGTAAGTGGTTCTTGGATGTGTGGTCATTGTCTAACAGTCTGTTCTTTCTGCTGCTGGAACACAAAGACCAGACTTAAGATTAGATACTGGGTCCATGTTGGCTTGGTATTAGCCATAAGACAAGGAGAGACTATGAGTTAATGATGACCAAATTTTATGCCGGCCCACAGGCTTTACGCTTGACACCACTGCTCTAAAAGGCTCTGAAAAGAGAAAAATGAGAGTGGGGATGAATGGAAAAGAAACGTAATGAAACACTTGTGGGTGGAGAGTGTATACATGTCTACTCATCAATGCCAAGGTCACAAAATGTTTTCAATTTCTGAGATTTCATGGAGCTTTTGCTTCGTGTGTCAAGGTTTTTACTAGGAAAATAGTAAGGTCAGAGTTTTTTTTTGTGATAATGAAATATCTAAAACACAATTAAATAAACCCCAAACTGAGCATTAGTGACATTCTCTATGCTGCCAAATCTAGACGGTGTCATTCTTGAAATCTTGTGTGTCACTTATAGCCAGTGCTTAAAGGACACTGATGAGAAGTGTCGATAATGGCAGCACTTATTTCAGAAATGGCTCGTTCCCTCTGGCAGCTACTCATTCTTCTCATGTACAGGCTCAATTAGGACAGAGTGTTCATCTCTGATGTGAGGAAAAATATGGCAGTAATGTGACTGAGGGTAACAGGCCATAAAGCACAGCAAAGAGTACGTTTGTTCTGTGGTGTTCAGAGGCCAGAGGGTCTTCTCTTGACTCTGTCAGCATGGTTGTTGTCCTGGGGGCTCAGAGCTGGACGGTGTTTGAGTGGTGGCTGGGTCAGGTTGACTGATATGTTCACTCACACCTGTGTTCAGATTACCATGATAAGACACAGGGAAAACGGCAGGCTGCCAGAGAATGTTTCATACATTGGGCCTGGAGTGGAGCCTTGGGGGACTCCTGACACATACACTTGTTATTTATCTCACTTTTTACACGACAGCGCCAAGAATCTGGCATGTGTGAGGATTAGCATTCCTGTAATGAGATTAAATCTGCAGATGTGTGAAGAGGCAGGGCCGTCTTCACTCATGGTTAACAACCAAATCTCACCTGTTCTTCACTGAAACACAAATCTTTCCTTTTACACTTTATATGTGAGCCTTACATGCAAGTGAAACTGCCTTTAAGTGTGCTCCGAATACATTTATGGGTTGTTTACAGAAACATTTGTTAGGTCCATAGCTATTAGACAAGTGACGATTCCCATATTTTAGCATCCAGTCCAAATACTCGTGTATACCTTTAGGAAAACTGAAAAAAGTCACGGACTTACAAATGTCCTGGCCGAGATGGCAGCAGCAGAGGCCACAGAAAACACAAATGACATAAAACATGTCATTACAACTCTGTACTAAAACCATACATACGCCACATTAAACACATACGTAAAGAACACTAATAATTTAAAAGACAGTAAAAGTATTCAGTGTTCTCAAAGCAGAATCCTACTCAGTCATTTATGAACACTATATGAACTGGCGGCTTGTCCAGGGTCCCCCCCTGCCTTTGCCCTTGAGTGGCTGGGATAGGCTCCAGTGACCCACGCGACCCTGAAAAGGATAAAGCGGGTTTGGAAGATGAATGAATGAATGAATATCTGGTCTATATCCAGAGTTATCATTTTCACATTCATTCAAAAGGACGCAAAGAAGTTGAAAAATTTATAAAAGCTGGAAGTACTGTTATCATTTTCTGCACTGGACAGAGATATAAATGAAAAGAATGGCGTTTGATACTGAAATAACAGCATTTGTTTGTCGTGGGTGAGTTTGATTTTGAACTGGATGGTGTATTAAGTTTTACTGTGACTGTTTTCAGTCACAGTCTAACAGTAGCTCTGTTAGCTAAGCTAACAGTTATAATGCAAACTCAGTCACCAGCAGGTAAATATTATAAGACTATAATCTATTATGTTATTACAAACAGTCAAAATAACCAGTGACAAACTTTAATTTGAAGGACACTTGACGATTCCATAATACAGATGTGTGTAAACACTTTATTCAGTGACTAGTACAGTCTGTGGATACATGGCATTGATTTTAGCAGATCTCAGTGTGTTCTGGTACGCATGTTCCTGAGAATTTGGAATATCAATAATATGTGAAACCTTTCAAAAATACATTTGCCTTCACCATTTTGTTAGGCACAGGAGACTTGTTGTGTGCATGTTTTGCTGCATTGTCCTCAGAATCACCTGGGAAATGTTTGCCGGTGATGCTAACGTCAAATGCTGTCGGGCAGCAGGTTTCATCGTGTGGAAAGTCACTGACATCTGTCTCTGTCTGTATCTTCCACCTGACTGAACTCAAACCATGAGCACTCTTTGTTTGCCTGTGTGTATATGCATCACTTTTTTTATGATCAATTGTTTGGCAAAGAGACGTCTGTTTGTCTTTCACCCACGAGTTTGACGGAGTGGAACAAATAGAGTTATTCCACTCATGCTCACTCACTGCTTGTACAAAGCAGACGAAGGGACTGGTTGCACAGCAGTTAAAGGCTGTAGTCTATCTAGTGATGAAACTGAACTGTAAGATTTGTCAACTGCGTGGACTGGGCGGTGACCCAGGTGATGTAGGAGCCACATAAACCCTAATATAAAGCACACTGAGGAGGATATTGGACGTAAACTGTGCCGGCAGTGTTTGCGGAGCTGGTCCAGCCTTTGTAGTCATGGTCTTTAGTGTTCATCTGTGTGTGTAAGATTTGTTTGAGGATCAAATTTGTGTGGGGTTACAAAGGGAAGAAACCTGTACATAGAGTGGGTTTACAGTTTAGATAATACTGAAACCAGTGAAGCAGAAATCCATGCAAATAGAACTTAAACATTAGGTTACAGTTAAACGAGGAGGTGCAAGGAAAAAAGCATAGAAGGCCATGTAAATAACTACCAAAGGGCTAGAATCTGGTTTTTCCAATTGTTTTCCTGTTTTTTCTTCAAACACAAAGTGTAGTTAAACACTGTTGAATTTCTGTCACTGCTTGTTCAAACCGTAGCTCATTTTACATTATGTGGCATCCTGGGATCAAGGAAATTTACATTTACATTCACAATCAGTGGGATTTCGATCTTTGATTTTAGAATGTTGCAGCGGTGTGTGTCTTATGAGGACACATATGACCAGTGTTGTGTATGTGACTTCCTAAATGTAATCTATTATAGATGACTTGTTACTGGTTTTTTTTTGAGTCATTCCTTGTAAAAAATTGTCTCAAAATTGTAATGTATTAATTAATTTAATAACTAATTAATTGTTACATGACTCCTGTATTACTATTGAGTTACATACACACCCTAGTCTAGTGGGATAGCTCAGTAAGTAATGCCATGCGCCATGATATGCGATGTTCAAATCTCAGCAGTAACAGCCGGTTTAGTCATGGTCTTTAGGGTTCATCTGTGTGTGGTAGTTTTTTTTTGAGGATATCAAATTTACGTGGGGTTAAAAAGGGAGGAATATCATTATTGTAGTCCGTCAAGTCAGTTTTGTGTACTTCCGGTTTTGTTTTAGTTGTTTCCTGTCTGGTCCTGCGTGCTCTCCTCTTGTGTCTTTCAGCTTCACTCCCAGTGCCCATACTCACCTGTGTCTTGTCAGTAATTATCTCCAATGTATCTCACCTGCGTTATTTCTACGTGTATATAAGTCTGTGTGTGTTCCCCTGTCTTTTGTCAGATCGTTGAGTGTCTGGCCTGTTGGAAGCATTCTCATCTTGCCTTGCTTTGTCTTGCCTTTATCCTGGTGTGAGTATGTGGTGCTTTAGTTTTCTAGTCTTTTGATTTTGTATTTTTGTGTATAGTGAATCCTTGTTTAATAGATTTTCTAAATTGTAATTTTCTTCGTAAGAGCGATTTTGAGTTTCATTAGATTTTTGTTGATTTTCTAAATAATATTTTTTCATCACGAATCATTTTGAGTTTCATTTTGGATTTATGATTTTCCCATTGTGGGTTTTTTTCTTTATTGTTAAAACTATTCCCGTGTTTTTGTGTGGTGCTTTTGCTTTTCTGTAAATATAATCATAGTCGAATCCGTAGAGTTAAGTGTTGAGTGTTCTTGAAGAAGGCAAAAATAAATAATATATTTTGGAAATCTAGACCGGTCTGCGTCTGGGTCTGTCATCTAGAGCGTTCCCTAACAAGGAAAGCTGTACATAAGAGTGGGTTTACAGTTCACAATGATGCAGAAGTCCAGGTAAATAGAACTAAAACATAATACACTAAACAAGGAGGTTCAAGGAAATATGCATAGAACCTTGTGTAAAGGACTAACTGGCTGAACAATTTCCTGTTGGCTGAACACCAACAGGAAATTGAATTGAATTGACAGATGCATTTTCCTTAAGGTCTCACAGTCGTGCAGTTTTAGTTTTTTATTTGAGTAATTAAATCATGGGTGAAACATGTGTTATAACTCAAACTCCATAGAACATGTACTGAGTAAAATACGACTGGAAATTGATCCGTAATATCGTACACTGTTGTAATGCATTACTCCCAACACTACTTATAACTCCAGTTTGTCATGAAATTGTGATTATTCACAAAAAACTGACAATTTTTTTTTTTTACCGTTGCTGTTTGCTCTTATATTCCCATTAAGTTCTCTCCTTGAAATAACAAAAGCAGGTGATGAATAAACCTCATCTTGACTGTCTATTCCCATTAGTTTCCACCTGTGATTGAGTACTTCATTTTTCTGTTCCAGACACGGTCTGAGTTAGGTTCATCTGGGGTCAATCTACATGTTGCCTTGAGAAAACAAAAATGTGAGTCAGAAAAAGGAGGAGGCCCCATTGAGTAATGACAGCGCTATGTCTGCAGGGGACTTGAGCGGCAGATGAGAGGAGGAAGAATAAAAGAGGAGCATGAAAAGCTGCGACTTATCGAGAAAGATCTGGGAGTATGTTTGAGTGGAATGAGCTGATCTGCTGTCAGGATGATGGAGGAGGTGGCCAGGTGTTGCCCAACATCTGACTCTTTTACAAACCTCAGGCTAAAGTCTCAGCTGATGACATTTTTTTCCACTTTTTTTCCTCCTCTATGTTTACACTCTAACTACAAGTGTTTTCACTCCTTTTACCATCCTTTTCATAAATGTCTGCCATGTATGAGCCCAGGATTGCATCTGAGGTTCACAGGAACTCCCAGAGGAACACCTTGACAGTTTTTATCCTTAAAATGAAATATTGTAATGAAGTCATAAAAGAAATATTAGGATTTTGGTACTATTTTTGGGTGACTTTATTGGCAGACAGTCACACTGATATCATATGTGTAAATAGCAGAGTAAAGGAAATGGATCAAAAAACTAACTCTAAAGTGCAAAATAGAATTAGACTGAACTGAAACTTCCCTGTATTCACAGGCCAAAAATAATGACAACTTCCATCATACCTTTGATAAAATGTCTTCCTAGTCTTCTTGACATATATTATATGATTCTGAACAGACGTGGATGGAACAGAACAGGCTTTAATAGAACAAAAACAGACAGGGATTCGAATGAATGCATTTTGTTTTATTGGAAATAACCAATGACTCTGGTGAATTAGCAACTGGAAATGCAGTCTTGATAATGTCCAGAGGAACTAAATGGAAAAATAAATAGCAACACTAATTCAAAGACCCCTCTGAAAAACACAAATATGATAAATAGCAGATTCAAACAAGGAAAGAATTAGTATGTGTTTGCTTCTGATTTCTCAATGGGCTGGTGCTTTCTTTGTTAAATAAAAAGTCATATTTACTGTATATCAGCATGTTGTAGAGAAATAAATTAATAGTCTTCTGTCCTAACATGCAACTTGGATGTGTCTGAAGAAGTACATATAATACACTATGTACAATCATCAACAGGTATGGATCAGTGTTGGCACTTCTCACTTTCAGAACTGATGTGGATTACCAAGAATGGATTTGTTTCAACTTTTGAACTGAAAAAACAAACAAATTCAGTGTTGTATTACCTATGGAGAAATACAAAATATAGAAAACCTAATGACACAGTTTGAACAATCTTACCCTTATAACCTCTAAACGTCCACTAGGTCACCGTGGTCCAAAAGTTTTAAGAGTAAGGGTCACAAGGTTACAACTTGTAGTTTAGATTGTGTTTTAGAAAATTTCAAATGCAGTGTAATGTGCATTTAGGCCTCACGCAACCTCTAATATATAAACCTAAACTTAGACCCGATGAGCTTTAGGTTTGGCAGTTCCATCTAGGGTGGATGTTAAAAGGCTTGAATTTACTGAACATTTCCCAATTTTCACAACATTAACAATTTTTGCAGCAATATCTGTACAACTATTGACAAATATTTTGTCATTAACATTAACCCTGCTGATGGTCAACTGAGTTTAGTTGCCTTCACAGACAGTGTGGTGCCACGGAGCGGCACCTGGTGTTCAGGTTCCTCTGTCCTGTGGCTGGTGGGTGTATTTAGTGTGTCCTCTGCTGCAGTCCTAAACCCCTGCCCACAGACTGCAGGACAGTTTTGCAGTCTTTGTACCTCACTGCACACATGTGAGCTCAGGGTTTCCGTGCAGGGAGGTCAGGTGATTGGTAGGAGGGGCAGCCGTCTCAGGAAGCGAAGTAAGAGCTCTGCATGGAGTAGAGGCGGTCGATGGGATTCCCTGCCCTGGCCTGCAATGAGCCCACGTCTGGGGTGGCCATGAAGCAGTCACTGAGACTTGTCAGAGAGGTGTCACTGTCAATGTCGTGGAAAATGGAGTCACTACCTGAGAAGAGAGAAGGCAAAAGACAAGTTTAACGCAAATATGAGGCAGTTGCTTTGCTATTAAACCCATGAAGAACCACTGGGGATTAAAAACATTTTATGATCTCAACTGTTAATACCTGTAAATCCGTTGATCATATCAATACATATCAATAATCTGTGTGTTCATCTTTTCATCGTCATCCTGTACACTCATTTCTATGTCAATGACATGTTTTTTTTTTAAATCTGATGCTAAGACTTGAGTTCTTCAGTGTCTCTGCTCTTCAATGGTAATAGAAGCTTTAGTTAACATCAACCTTTGACTTAGACTTAGACTTAGACTTAGACTTCCTTTATTGTCATTACACAGACACACACAATGAATCTGGTAACGAA
>JAPTHA010000005.1:7247784-7261055 GCA_029814585.1 Gymnapogon annona | reverse complement strand
TATATATATATATACACACATACAATTTTTTTTTTCCAGGTGCAGGGTCATTAACCAAAATAATATTATAGTAATTAACCAAAGCATGAATATGGGTGTGTTGCCACTGTTTTCTAGTTTCTTCATTTTCCACATGGATAGACACAAACTGGATAATTTGTACATATTTAGTATTTTTCATTTTCTAAAAATGTCCAACTATACAACCAAAAAAGCTGTTAAGGATCAAAATCTAGAGAGACCTGTCCACTGAGTGAAACATGCATGCGTGTAGATTGGAAATGGGACTACAGTCTCAGTAATATGGTTTTATTTTAACACAATTTAGGAAAAATACAGTAAATGAATGAAAAATAGAGGAGAAGTGCATATATGCGGAACACATATATTCTGCTGTATCTGTGGTGGATGTGTAGGCTCTGTGTCATTGCGAACTGTCTCTGTGTTAGTACCACAGGCCTCCAGAGCTCCAGAACAGGTGCTGTTTTGTGTTTGTTTGTTTGTTTGTAGGGATTTCCTGAATGCGTCCAGTTCAGTGTGTGCGCTCTCAGAGTTGTTTTATTATGTGGTCTCACAGAGGGAGCAGTGTTTGGATTAGTTTTTCTATGATGACCTCTAACAGAAGGAAAGGAGTGCAACTAACAAGAGGAGCCAAGACAGGACTGAAGAAGAAGGAGGCCTGTACTCAGAGCCAGCGCCCATCTAAAGACACAGTCTGCACACAGGCGGGAAAAAAACACACACTGAGATGGAGAGGGGGTGGATCCACCCAGTAAAGGAGTTCTGAGGTTCCCCTCCCCTGTCCTTCGTTCCCATCTCCTCCCCTCTCGTCCCCTCACCTAACTCTAAGTGTACACAGCCATTCGGACTCAGATTAAGATTGAAAAAAACAAAACAGATCTAATAACGCCAAAAATTGAACAGTTAGCATGAAATGAGTCAGAAATAGATCATAGGATTCGTTTTTGTCAGTGAAACATAAATGAATCTAAAAACACTGGCAGATGTGGGTCAAACTTCACTCATATCGGAGTTCACATATATACAAAATTTATGTTTGGCAGTAAAATGAAAAAATTCAGTCTCTGAAATTAATAAAATAGATTTTTCAAAGGCCTTTATACCTTCTTTCTTTCTTTTGCTTCTAAATTAGTTTTAAAAGGTCAACACACAATAGCAATATGATAATATTTCACCACAATTAGATGTCCTTTTCTGTAAAACTATAGTATACATACCGGTGCTAAGTTGTAGTGGAATAGGGAATATTGGGAATGTGCGTAATGATGTAAAATAAAAATACTGGCATGCATTAAATCTGAATTTAAACCACTTTTCAAAATATAGCTCTATAGGTATTTATATGTAAAAAAAAAAAAGTATATGACTGTGAGTATATACTTAAACACCTTAAACCTATTTCAATGTAAAAAAAGGACAGTATCTGTGTTTTGTAACTTCCAGGCTCTGTTTATAGATGAGAAACTCGATAAATATATTCAAGCATATATCTTGTTAAATATATGATCTAAAAAATTAAAGTGAAGACAATCCAAATATTTGGATTCCAGTTACATGTGACAGATTTACTCTTCAGAATATATGAAGCATTACTGAACGGAAAGATGTCGGGTGTTTTAACGGCAGGTGTTCTACTCCATCATAGACTCAGCCTCGTTTGGACGTCTGTGGAACTGCAGGTTCTGATTTCAAGCGCTTCATTTTTCCAACCAAGAGTTTACAGATACAAAGCCAAGACAGGCAGAAATACACACACCTGAGCAGTTACTTTGCAAAGTGGGCACCATGAGGAAGTATCTACAATGCAAATGTGTCTGCGACATTTCCAAGACTAGGATTTATACCAACAATTCATTTATTTGTTTGAATCCATCCTTCTGCATCTTGCATAAAGCGACCCTCCAAACGGATACAACATGTACACTACTCTGTTGAGACGATGGTCTTTTAGGTTAGGGTTTGGTGTTGGTTTGTCTTGATTAAATATTGGAACTTAAGAGAAAAAGCAACAAAAAAGTGTGTTTTAACTGAGAGGTGGCCTTTGTGAGTTTGGACAAACATCACTGCTGAAGTTTGAGAAAGAGTGAAGCAGGGGCTGGCAACAGAGGGCAGAACAGAGGGATGATGGAAGGAGGTAGCAGTAGGGCAGGTACAGAAGGGCTGAGTGTTTGGACAGCTGCAGTCCTCCTCCTCCTCCTCCTCTTCTTCCCCTATTCAACAGCTCTTTCTCTGTCCACCGCTCTCCCGATCAGCTCTTCACTGTCAAACTGAGT
The DNA here is from genome assembly GCA_029814585.1 of Gymnapogon annona. Lineage (NCBI taxonomy): Eukaryota > Metazoa > Chordata > Actinopteri > Kurtiformes > Apogonidae > Gymnapogon > Gymnapogon annona. Next base: position 7,258,761 of record JAPTHA010000005.1, on the reverse strand, counting down.
CTAGTATCTATCATGTACACCATAACTGTATTTACACATTCTCATTTTATTTACATTTTGGAGTCTTTCAAAACACACCAACATTTTTTCTACAAATGAAGTACTCCATTTTTTTAGTTGCAGTACATTGTAGGAGGTGGACACACCTGTACCTTAACTGATGAAAATTCACTTCACGTGGAATCAGGTGTTTATGGGGTTTTCCTGGACCATTGGACAGTAGTTCATGACCATCTATGATTATGACGTCAACTCAAGTTGGCCTAAAAAAATGTATACTGTTATATTTTATGTTTGCTAATTGTAATACACACATTTAAGTCAAAGGAATCAATAATAAGGAATACATGGAATAGTGCATAAATATCTAAATAAACACTCTGAAACTCAGTATTGATGTAAATGTAGAAAAGAGCATATTTAAGGTGAGGATTTGACTTTTTTTTTAACGCTTATTCTCCTCCTCGGAGCCTTTCGCAAATCAGAAGACTAAACTTCATCCACTACCGGTTCATCACAGTTGGATATTATTTTATAAATTCATTTGTGTAAGAATAAGAGGTGAATGCGTTGGTGCTGCATAACAGTGCACGGCTGCCAAAAGCTGTTATTTTCATCTCAACCTACACTTTTAGTGTAGACCAACAAACTCAGAAAAATGGGGTGAGGATGAGAGAAAAAATGCAAAGCAACACATTTTAGTACAAATATACAGTGTTGAAATTTATTTAATATTCTGTTGCAATAAAAAAAGGTCCTCAGCTGATAACATGAGGAGGTTGTTGCAGTTGCTGGATGGATAGGACTAATCCCCACCTAGTTTCAGCCACATCACTTGATGCCAAAAGACTTGATAAGGTGGACTGGGCATTTTTATTTGCAGCCCTCTCAAAATTTGGGTTTGGTGATGATATTTGAAAATGGATAAGAATCATATATTCGGGCCCTACACCTGCAGTTCTTATCAATGGGATAAGATCTCAGTTTTTCAATATAACCTGGTCAACCAGAGAGGGGTGCAGTTTAAGCACACCATTGTTCACAATTTTCTTAGAACCAGCCGCCACATTGATCGGAGCAAAGACAAGACTTAAGGGGGTTATGGAAGGTAGCAGGGAGCATAAATTGTTTCTTTATGCAGACGATGTTTTGCACCAAGTCAAGATCCAGTCAGTTCTGTGTCAGTCTTACTAGAAATTATTGAAGGCTATTTTAAAGTCTCTGGCTATTGCACAGATTGGAACAAATCAGAAGACATGTCAGTGTCTCAAACTTGTTTACACGCTCAGCTTTCTGCTTTTAATTTCAAATGGCTACTAAAGGGAATGAACTATCTGGGAATAGAATTGTACCCAGATGCAAGTGTAATTATCACACCAAACATGGAAAAGGTAGAGAACAAAATCAAAGTTAATTTGGACAATTAGAGTAAATCACACCTGACATTATGGGGTAAAGTAAATGCAATAAAGATGGTGATGGCCCCACAAATAAATTACCTAACTGTGATGATACCCATGTGCATTCCAAAACAACTATTAAACATGCAGTTAAAAATAAAAAATAAAAAAAATAGAAAGTGATGAATTATATTCCAGAGTATATAAAATTAGCTGACAGGAGGTACAAAAAGATGGGAAATTTCTCAGTATACTCAAAAATATGCATCCATATGGAATAATCCAAGAATAAAGAGACAGGCAAATTAGCCTTGATTGTCAGGAGCACAGTACACATACAGTACAAGCTAAGTTAGCCATCAATTATACTATACTGGAGTCAATGGTTAAGCAAATGCATTAAATGAACTATTTGAAAATGGCACTTACTTTCATATATCAGATTTAAGGAAACATTAATGAATGAGGTCACTTTTGGAAAGACTTACAATTTAGGCATTGTATTAAAGAGGCTGTTCCTGCTGGTCAGGATGCAAGTCCAGTTGAATGTGTGGAGATGGAGATGTGAGTGAGTGAGTTAGGGCTGTGATCTGTCTTTGCTGTTATAAATGGTCACATTTGAACTGTTAGCAGTTAGCACCTAAAGCACTATGCTAACGGTGGCTGTGAGGACTTTTCACTTCGTCTCTGCTCTGGATGATGCATTCAACAGCCCCTGTTGATGGGACTTCAATCATGTATATTGTCTTTGTGGTCCATGTTGTGCAGGAATTCAATTTGTTGTCTGTTTTGGTCTGTTCTTTTTTTCTACTCTTTGTGTTATGCTGCCTGTGTGGGAAATTTCCCCTCGTGGGACGAATAATGGTATATTCATTTCAATTCAAGTATCCTCCCACCATCTAAACACATGCAGTGACAGGTTCATTGGTCGATCTAAAATGGCCCAGAGTGTAACATGCCACTCAGATGACTCAGATGCGGATTTCTCTTTTCAAAATAAAAGTTTTATTTTAAAGTTCCAGAGGAACATATAAATCTTATCAATTCTACTTTTCCTAATCTATTTTCTTGGGACTAACAAAAAACACTGTAGAAAAACACGGGAATATACTTTAACTATAATTAAACACAAAAACCCAGCACAGGGAACATAATTCAAACAAATCAAAATCACTTTTTTGAGGAAAAACAGGAATCTAGATAAACAACAAAAAGCGCTCTTACGAGGATTAATCTAAAGAATTTACACAGAACATGAAAAACACACAAAACTAGATAATACAAGACAATACACTAGGGACAAAGACTCCTTACACAAAGGGCTTGGATTCAAGACAGGAACGGCGAGACGACATGGAAAAGCTGAGGCAAAAGCACACGACGGTCCAACAAAACAGGGGAGTAGACTGAGACCTTTTATACATGAGGGGAAAGGGCAGGTGGAAACACTTGGAGGTGATGAAGACGAGACACTGGTGTGTGAGGATCCGGGGTGAAGCTGGACACACTAGGATGCACACAGACAGGAACAGGAACTGAACACAGAGACACAACAGACAACTTGACAAGGTGTGAATGTCACACAGAGGTGTCAATGTGATTGTTTGTCTCTGTGTCAGTCCTGTAATGAACTGGGGATTCATTCAGGCTTTCAACCTTTAGTAGCTGGTATAGGCTCCAGTGACCCTAATGAGGATAAAGCGGGTTCAGAACATGAATGAATACTCAAAAGTAAGAACACACATTGCTTAAGTCAATGTCACTCACACGTTTTGTAGTGGATTTTCAAAAGGGGGTCCCAGCCAGAAGCTAATGCTGTTTAGGGGGCCTCGCTATGGAAAAGTTTACACCACGAAATGCTTATCATGATAAATGTCACAAATTCCCTCCAATCTTGCTTTTATTTATAATTTTTTTTAAACCAAGGTCTTGTGCTGATGGTGCATGTCAGACCACAATGGAAAGTCTTCTGTCAGGCGAACGTGATAACCACTAGACTTTGGAAACCAGTTGTAAAGTCTTCTGTATCACATTGCATCAATTCTCAATGTGGTTCAGGTCTGATCTGATCACTGAACAACGCATCTCTGCCCTCGTTTCATCATCGACTCCGGGACTTCAACCATGTATATATTGTCTATGTTTTGCTAAGATTTCAATTTTGTTGTCCATCTGCCCTGCCCTTTGCTGCTGCTTCTATGACATTTTGTTGACAGACCATTGGTCTGTGCAATGACAATAACATGAATCTGAATCTGAATCTGATCTGTGGTAGTCGGGTTCTCCTGAACCACTCTGTCAAAGTCTGGTGTCATCAGTCCAGACGCTATTTTGATCTTTTTTCTATTACATTGATGGTTGTTTAAGAAACGAACTTGCACTAAGCAGCTCACTACAGGGCTTTAAGGACTGAAGCTGAAACACATGAATCACTGCAGTAATTATTCAGTGGCGGGATCTGAACTGTTTGCTTCGTTAAGCCCAGGTGACTTTCTTTTGTTTTTGGGATTTTTTTTGCCTGGTTGTGTATTTCACTACTAATATTAGGACTGAACAGCTTGGATCCCATTAATCCAGGGTAGACACCATGACGTCATCCATTTGTTTGTTCGTTGTTTGTCTGTTTCATAATATTACAGTTTTTGTTGTAGTTAAACACAGATAATTCTGCAGTTCCAACTGCTGTTAAGAGTCTGGAAAATATATAAATAATATTAAAAAAACAAAACAAAAACACCCTACTTTCTGTCTCTGCGCTCAAAGCTCCACTGGCAAATCTGTGTGTGAGAATTTGGCAGAACGTTTAGAACACACTGAGCATGAATCAACAGTAGAAAGGTGACCTGTCCTGCTGGTGTGATTTCAAAGCTACTGCGAACATAATCTCCAGCAAAGTATAGGTTTTTCTCCCTCAAACCCTAACAGGAACTGGAGATGATAAAGTTGAAAGGACTTTATTTGGAGTGTTGTGACCTCCCACGACAATATGCATTCAATGAGTATTCAGCAACATGTACCTCTTTAATTTCATGTGCTTTGTATCAACATGAATAGAAAGTAAATTGGAAATGTTGGCTAAATAGAATGAATCTGTGTCTTCAGTTTGACTGGTTTGAAACACTGAATGTATAATTAGTGGATGGAGGACCTGCAGCCAGTAGGTTGTGACTTGGCTGTTTGGAGATAGAAGTGACCATATTTGGAGAAAGAGGGGTGGGGATATGGAAGCGTAGGGGTCAGGGTGAGCGGTGTAACAAATTAATCAAACAATTAGTCAAACATGTGAAAGCCCAACTACCTCTGAGCTGTCAGGAAAAATTGGTTTTATTAACCCTTTCATGCATGACATCAATACAGTTATTCAGTCTTTAATTAAAGCTACATTTTTTGCAGTAATGACGCTAAATCTTAATTGTTGTTTTGTAATATTTGTTACATTCACATTACCATAAATGCTGCTGTGACAGTTGAACTTCTCCACTGTGGGATGAATAAAGTCTTCTTTAATCCTGATTACATGCTTCCACCAAACACGAGTCATCAGCATATGTGAGAATTTTAGGTTTCACCGAAAAACGTGTTATTTAAGCAGGTCTCACCACAAAAAATATCAGCATGCTATGTGAGTTTAATTCCTTAAAATAAATAGTTCCCATTCCTATTAAATGTTGATATTGATTTTAATGACCCCTTGGTTTTCCACCCGCAGCAGCCTCAAATCTGTACATCTTTTAAAGCTATTGATAAAGCTATAACATTCCTCACTTTGGTGTCTACCAGTAATACTTCAGACTTGTACAAACAGCTTCAACTGAGGCTCAGACTTTTAGTCTTGTTTATTTTAGAATCTTGTTTGGTGCGGCTTTCAGTGTGTGCAAACGTTTGTTCCAACAGTGGATTTCTGAAAAGTCCTCAGTGGTTGATTTCAGTGACGGCTTGGACCACCACTGCTAGGGGCCACCTCTTCGGAGGAGCCTGCTTGACCCCCTGGCCCTATGCCCTGTGCTTCCCCACTGCTCCAGCAGCTTAACAAGCATAAAGAGGTGCAGGATTAAAGAGGATAAGAGGCGTGGAGAGAGGATGAAGGAGTAAAAACAGACTGTGTGTGTTCCTTCACTCTCCTCTTGTTTGCTCTCCCTCCTCCGGGAGCTGGGTGACCTAAAGGAGGAGGCTGGGTGGGTGGGTGACGGCTTTCGGGTGGCAGCTTGTTGGAGTTTTAATTAGTAGGAATAATCAAAAGATTATTGTGAAGGAGGCACAGGAAAATAAAAGGCGGATTGAGGGAGTGGGGATGTGCTGTTTGCTCAGCCAAAGCTCAAGAAGTCAGAGTGAGGCCTGGAGACCCTCTGGGGACCTACTTCAACATGTTTGTTAGGGAAATCAACTCAGCAATCAATCAGATGGACTCATTTACTCAGCTTCAGGAGCTTCACTGTACCCGCAAAGTCTGTCAAGAAGTGTGAAAAAAACAGGTTAATGGAAAAACACCCTTCGTCCTCATCTCTATGAAATGTACACGTGTAGATCCTGTGACCGTATCAGAGACCAACACAATGTTTAATCTGGTTTATATTAAATAACTGCCATCAGGCAAAGGGTTTTCAGATACAGTTTACATCCTTTGCACTGAACTTTTTTTTTTAAGTAAATCTGGACCAAGGGGAGGTTCAGACACTGATTCAACTGCCTCGGTTCCAGAAGAGACTGAACCTGTGTGCAGAGATTTAAGTCCTTTCATTGTCAAATGACATCCAGCTCTGGGCTTGTCTCTGTCCAGCTGATTTGACTCACACTTTCACTTAGTACATAGTGAAAGTGGATGGGACAAAAGTAACACACAAAGCAGATCCTCCTCCAGTGTATAAGTGGATGCAGAGTCCACAGAACAAACACAGATGAAAAACACAAAACAAAGAAGACGCGACCATGAAGAAAAGGCAACTGATGAATATGGCAGGAGGTTCAGTCTGACAGACAGAAATGGAGTTTTAAGACACACAGCTGATTTTCTACCTGTAATTTTCAATGGATGTGAAAGGGTACATAAAGTGCATACTTTCACGGCCTTTGGTTACTTACTGTTAAAATTTCCTCTTTTCTTACTGTTAAAACAGTGATGTTGACTTCACACATGGAGGAACAAGAAAAAAACCCAACAGAATAATTCAACAGACAAAAAGTACAGGAGCATCCAAACCACAAAGAGAAGCAAAACAGGGGAAACTCCGCATCATAACATCATATTTGAACATTACCGGCTCCAGCAGCTCTTGGATAATTCTTCTTGCTCCATAAATAGGTGTGCGATTCTGATTGAAACTGCTTACATGTTGATGGGAAAGGGGGTAGGTAATGCTATGTACCACGGATAATGTTAAATAATATCACTGTTATTAGCATTACATAGGTAATGCTATGTACCACGGATAATATTAAATAATATCAATGTTATTGACTTTTAGGATTGGCTTACTGTAATTACGAAAGCGAAATCTCATCACCGAAGGAGCTCAGAGAACCTTATGTTGAACGGTGGTACCAAATGGAAACGTAAAAGGCCACTATTTTAGGTACTGTTTGTACAGAAGGACAAAATATATCATGGAATAAATTCGAAATGTTAAGCATTCTGATTAATTACCATTATCCTGCTTGGAGCTAAGAAGCAAAGCCTGTAAAAGTAGATGAAGACTGACAGTACGCTCACATACTAACAGGGTTTTTGAGTGAAAAACACCATCATTGCAGAGACAGACTGTGCATTGTGTTGCTATATAAGCGTCTGTTATTATGTTATTATTATTATGTTGTTATTATTATGGTGTTCCCCCAGTTGGTAAAACTAAGCCACTCAGATCTTTAGTCATGTTTTCTTCCTAAACTCTAAGCTGACTTGAGAAACATGCTAAAATTGTAATGTATGAAAAGGCAGGTCACCATGGCAGCTGCTGGCAGGTTATATGATATCAACTCTTGGCTGTAGCATTGCCTCGTCTTGGCTACAAACCAGAACAAAGTCTGATGTCAAGTATCCCACTGAGAGAGTCAAAGAGGAGTCTAGCCAGAAGGTCCTCAAGAGATTATTCTCAGGTCAACTGCATGACAGATGAAGAACAAATGCAATTCTGGATTATCGGTAGAAACGTTTGGTTATAGCAAAGAGATAAGATGCATCAGTGTCACTGAGTGCAGAAAATGTTGTCAAAGAATGAGTAGATGAGCTTCTTTCAGACAATCTGAATATAATGTGTTAGTTTCTACTGTTTTTGGAGCGGGTGCACTATAAATAGCACATCCTGGTAGCTTGTTTGATGAACCTTGGCTTAATGTCTTAAAATTCACAATTCAGAACATGAAGTTATTCATTAAGAGTTGTTTGTACATGTAGTATGACTACTTAATTTTTTTAAGAAAATTAGGAATAAAATAAATGTATTACATCAGCTTTTATTCATGATTTTCTCAGACTGAAATATTTCAATGTGAATATTAAAAGGTTGAAAATGACTGAAATTCTCAAAAGTAAAATCACCTTCAATGATGCACAGAAAAAAACATTAAACAACACTTCAAAGTAACAGCACGATTCTTAACCTATTTCTATTTTATATACAAGACCAGTGTAAATGATAAATGTAAGAGAGGAGTTGAAATATTAAATTAATTATATGAAAGCCCTACATCTATAGTGATCCCTTACAATCCCTTTAAGGCACTGTAGCGTCATTGTTTCTCAGACAATATTTAATTTCTGCATAAATAAATGTTATAAGGTGTTATTAATGTATAGTTAAGATACTTCAAATGTAATCACATACCCATTCTTTTTTACATCCATATCATACACTGGGGCAGCAATAAACTTAAAAGGAATCTAACATTGTATAGGAGCCTTTAGACACACGCGAAAATGTCACAAAAACTCTAAACAGCTTCAGATATCAGACTAGGGATGCTTAGAGATATCCTATAAAAACACTTAAACCGTGAGTCTGATTTTACCGTGAACTCAAAGGTCAAGCGCGTCAGATTTAAGAGGGTTACAGAAGTTGAATATATTATCATTGTCATGTCAGCCGATATAGTTAATTAAATATTAAATAAGTGTTCAATGAAAGTTGCCAACGCAACCAAATGTGTGTGTGTTGTTTAATATTCAAAATAATAGAAACAATCATTCCTGGTCGCAACAAAACATGAATAAAATTCAACCAAACAAAGCATGTGAAATATTTTGTGTTTTGTTTCCCAAAGTGAAGGAACCAGAGAAGATTTTCCAACTTCAGATTTAATAAAACCCACGAGTCTAGAGAAGATCTGGAAGGTAGTGAGGACATTTTCCAACATTGTCCCTGTGTTACCCTGACAACAAACAACCATTCACACTAATTCATGTTCACCAACTTACCTATTAAAGTAGGAGAAACACACAAAAGCTGGAACAGAACTCAGGACCTTTTTTGCCATTGGGTAATAATGTTAACTAGTGCACCACCACAGAAAATTAAATTAAAAAATATACAATATATAAGAAATACCAGTGTCTACATCGCCTATGTTTGACAATATTCAAGCACTGCCATTATAAGTCAGCACTGGATATGACTGAGTATCACACACTGCAGCTATAAGAGTTTAATAACTTTAACAGCCTGTGTTTTTAAATGAATTAATTTTATGCCTTTAAGACTTTCTAAGTATCGCCAGGACAGTGGAACAGAGACAGACTGGAGTTTCCATGACGACAGCGGAAAAATAACAATAGAGTCACCCCCCCCTCCAAACAAAACAATGTTGGGACATACATGGTGAAAATGAGCGTGTGTGAGTGTGTGTGTGTTTGTGTGTGTTTGTGTTGAGTGTCTAGACGGTACACCACAAAGCGAAAAACCCTCGGAGCAAAAAACACCAGAAATAGTGAAGAGGAGAAGAACAGGTCTGTGGGTCCTGCTTCAACACGCCGCCGCTGTCACACTCTTATTTCTGTTTACATCAACGTGGGGGATTTCTCACCTCCTTCTGGGCAACGGCAGTTACCGGCCAAATTACTGAGACTTCTAAGATGGTGATATGTGAACGTGCTGGTGTAGGGAGGACCCTGGGCGGACTGTTAAGTGTGCGCTATTGTTCACTCCTCAACTCTGTCTAGGTTTGGGATGGATCGACCTCGCACAGACCCTCAGGTCTGCAACAGCTATAGAAAAGGACACGACGACCACAGTGGAGGACTCAGAATCAGTGAAGTCAAAATGAGCGCAGGTTAATCCAACATCAGGATTAATCTGATGAAAACATTTAACACATTCATCGGAGCAAAAAAAAAAATAAAGAGGGAACTGACTGGAAAAAAGTATTATACACACAGTGTGCAGGAAGGAGTTTTCACCGAATCACTTCCAACTTAAAAATCCATGAGTGTACTATATATATATATATATATATATATATATATATATATGTATACACATATATATATACAGTATATATACACACATTTATTATTTGAATGGCAGGGGAAATTCCCTTCTCTTAAGACAGTTCATGTGATTCATATTTGATAAGGTTTTCCACATTTTTATGAAAGGACGGTTTGTAAATGTAAAACATTTTCAGGCAAACTTTTGCAATGAAGTACAACTTAATTATAATGAATTATTATGCAGCAGTGGGCTCAAAATCTACGCAATTCACACACTAGGACACAACAAGAGGCTGTACTATTCTTACAAACACCTTTGGCCTCCAGTCAAACATATCTGAGGCTTGAGCGCAAAGACAACACATTATGAGCCAAACGCAGATAAACTCAAACACATCATCCAGAAACATCGCCTGAAGAGACAGTGACAGACTCGTATTTATTTCCAGATAATGCTCCTGCTGCTCGACTATATTTTTGATCGCCAAAGTAAGCCCATTTTCTGGAGTAGAAAACAGCAACGTGGATAATGTGCACCAGACCTGTGTGGATGGTTAGCATGTGGAAGGTTTGGCATTTTCCCACCCCTCATATTCACGCCACCCTCCTGTGGAACAGCTTTTACCCAAACCTCAACACACCAAACACTGACTCTTGCACTTAATGATGCTCATTAAGCAGACTTGGGTTTGCTGTAGTAGTGTAAAGTCACTAAGAAGACACAACCACATGTAGAAACCCACACATATGTACATGCATCCATCACTGACAGGTGTAATATTCCCCACCTGCTCAACTCATGCTTCAAATTACTGAATGAAAATTTGTATTTTTTTCCTCAAAGACCCAAACTTCCACCACCGACCAAAAGCATGTACTCAGCTACATAGGTTTAATACCTATATATCCACTAAACCTATCAATACATGTCAATAATTGGTGTAAAATTCACTTATTCATCTTTTCATGGTCATCTGGTATGAATTGAATTGAATATACCTTTATTATTCCCACCAGGGGAAATTTCACACACGGCAGGGTAATACAAAGAGTAGGAAAAAAAAGAACAGAACAGATACAGAACAAATTGAATTCTTGCACAACATGGACCACATAGACATGATTGAAGTCCCAGAGATGATAACGATAACGAGGGGC
>JAPTHA010000005.1:7228089-7239336 GCA_029814585.1 Gymnapogon annona | reverse complement strand
TGCCCCCCCAACACACACACACACACACACACACACACACACACACACACACACACACACACACACACACACACACATATTATTTGTCTCCAATTTCCTCCTTATAGATATACACCAAGAGTCACTGACTTATTCTGGTGTTTCCATGGTGAGGTCGGATACATTAAAGAAATTACATTGAACAAGGTTGTACGAGGATTATGTGTGTGTGTGTGTGTGTGTGTGTGTGTGTGTGTGTGTTTAAACATAAACATAATCACGCATGTGAAGAAGTTTAATTCCGACAATGAGACGGTCAGCACACCTTATTGAGGCTGTGTATTATCTGACGGCCCAATGATTAGGTCATACCATGCTCATTAGTGGATAATATTGAACATGAAGTTGTGTACATGACTTAATTCTTGCAAACACAACCGTGTGTGTGTTCATGTTTCTTGGTGACCTGTTTGAGTTAGTGGTTGGTTGACTGGTTAGTATACTGCTACGGCCACTTCTGACTCCAAAAAACTGCCATAGTGATTGATGACCATAGTGTAAAGGTGCATGAGGCTGATGGTTGAGCCCCTGAAGGCTGCGTCCACTTATTCTATACTGACTATGGTGCAAATATTAATAACCATAACAAATGTGGTACAGATATCATGCCTGTGTATTCAAAAAGGATTCTTTAGACTTCACTAATGCTGTAATTAAATCCCAAGACATGAAAACATGTTCCATTTGAGTAAGTTTAGAGTATTTTGATGTAAACATACTATTTTATGTCTGGCTAGTAACTCTCTCTGGTGAGTTATATAGTCCAGACTGTAAAAAGCAACATAGCATTGAAAAACGAAGGTGTCTGTGTTTGCAGAGTATATTTAAATAGACTTCAATTATCCCCTAAAGCTACACTTGGAGATTTTGAATGGTGGTGGCACCAAATGGCACGAAGAACTAACTCGATCAGAGATGCTGTGAGGTGACTTCAGTAAACTGTTCACAGCATGATCGTGTTTACTCACTCTGCTCTTTTATGTGCCTTTATATGCAAAAGGGACAAAAGTCTTACATTGGGAAATTTTGTTAAAGCCACAAAGTAAAGGACTTGAACCTTTCTGATACTAGTGGCTCCCCGGTGGTATTAGAAAGAACAACAGCAAAGACAGGAAGTGGACATACTGGACATAGAGTTGAATGCTTATGTTGAAGTTCCACACAGTTCCACACTGTATACATCCTTGAAATAGTTCTAAACAATGGTTTTTCGGCATGGGACAGGTGTTCAACTGGAGACATGGGAGGTAGATTCCAATTTCCCCTTTGCTGACTCCTGATAACGTCCCGTAGTTGGAGAAGAGAACTGAAGAAGTCTTTGTTTGTCAGCACAAATCTTTCTTTTAGTTGTTCAAACGACATAAATTCTCCGTCCTTGTAACAGTGTTCTATACGACATATGTCTTTCTCCTGCCAGGATTTAAAGATACCGCTCTGGAGGATCATGGGTAGTAATCCATTCCCCATAGTGGGGACTATCTGTTTTTTTGTAGAGAACCTAGAATGCTCAATGTATGGTTTTTAGGTATTAATCTCCCAAATGTTTGAAGATAATCAGTCACTCGGGACAATAATGTAAGAACTTACTCACTTTGGTAAACTTCTTTACTACTTTGGTAAAACTAAACATCGACACAGCTTTGGTGATAAATGAACCACGATTTGTTTGTGTTTAGCAAGGACTCTTTCCACCTACTCCTGTAACCAACCTATTATTTATAGAAATCACTAGATTCCTTATAATAATACACTGTTGCGACAATTTACATAAAATACAACTCTGTCCACAACAATTTAAAAGAACAACACTGTACGTGATGTCCTTGCAATACACTTCACCATCACATTAGTTCAACAATATAACAATACAGTATGAATACACTGTGTTATATACAGGATAAATAAACAGTATAATGTTTGCTAATATTTTGTTTAGCTTAGTTCACTCATCAGGATGTGTATTTAAGGAGTGAAACTCATTTATATGCTTTCATGTAATACAAGTTTTCTAATTCTCATTCATATATATGATGATGCCACAGTGAATCCAATTCACATATTACGTCGGATGCCTTTCCTGACACCACCCACTGGACGATCATATCGGAGATCGAACCCGGGTCCTTTATGCACCAGCCCGGCACCTTAACAACTGAGCTATCCAGCCAGATTATTATTCATATATATGATTTTCATATAAAGCTATTTATAGTGTGGTTTTGTTTACTCAAGGAAAGGAGTTGCATATTTTTCCTAATTTACTGTCATAAATACTGTCAATTTATTTCCAATTCACATTTACAATTTAGTTGGTGACCTTGTAAAACAAAAGCTATCCAAATGTCTCTACAAGTGTCAGGTTTAAAGAAAAAAAAATTACACAAATTATTTCTACCCCAGACAGCCCCAACTTCTCATTGGCAGACGAGATGTACGCCAGAGCATAAAAAGCCTAACAAGATTACAGACATCTGTTTGCCCTCATGACTAAAAAGGGGAGAAAGATCTATGCAAATGAGCCACAGCAGTGTAATTAGCCTAGGAATATCAATGAAGTAATTACTGTTTCACTAGTGCTACAGACGCTTTCTGACAACACACACGTCATGTGTGACTACAAAGAGAACTGGAGGTGGCGGTTGGGACAAAAGTGGGAAGAAGGTGATGTAAAAATGGATTGAAACAGTAAAAAAAAAGATACAGAGAAAGAGTTATAAAAAAATAAATCAAAAATAAAAGAAACAACTGAAGGAGTGTCTGTGGGGTTTTTTGTATATGTGTGTGTGACTGAGGTCTCCTCTGAGAACAGGGAGCTAATAATGTGGACAGCTTGGAGCAGGCAGGTTTTGGATGAGCCCTTGGGGTGTTGTGTCGTCTCAGGCTGCTAAATGCCAGCCAGATTCCCAGGAGAGACTTGCAGCAGTGATAAAACGATTAAACAGGAGAAAAGAGGAGGAACAGAGGGAGGGAGACACACACACGCAGCCAACTACAGACTGGCAAACATGTATCTGTGTCAGAGGAGGAGCTGAAGCAGATTCAGAGACGACAAACACACACACAGACACACACACAGACATACAAACAGACACGTACACACACAGACAGACAGACATCCACACACACAAACAGACCTAGACAGACACACACACACACAGACATCATAGCTTGTTTTGAAGTGTAAACCATATACATAGACTATATTTAAACCTAAAGTACTATGCACTAATAACCCGTGACAAGAGTGGAGATATTTCCACTATAGTCATCTGTTTCATGCTAGGATGTAGGGCTGAACGATTTCCAGAAAAGAGTTGTATTGTGATTTCTCTGGCAGATATTGCGATTTCGATTTCAACCATGATTTTTTTTTGTTTTACCAAGTTTCAGTGCAAATTAATTCAAACAATAAATTCAATATAGCTAATGCAAGAATGAAAACTAAAGTCAATGGATTTCAAATGCAGGACTGTTTGTTAACATTTGGAGCCTGAGGAACAACAGTCATAATAACTCAAAAATATACAAATAAAAAAAGAGCCTCTTTCTTAATTCAACTGCTTATTTTACATTTCCCATTGACAAAATATCAGGCATTAAAAATGTTGATCAATGGTCCAGCAACAACAAAATAATTACTAAATAATACTAATACAATCCAAGCCATTTTCATAAACTACTTATTGGAATTTTTTTGGTATTAATTTTTGAATTTTGCATCTTACACAGTCTTGGACAAAAAAGAGTTTTGTAGCCTGAAGGTGATTTTGCAGTACAATTACTCCAAAAGTATACAGTTAAAGTACTTCATATTTTGTGTACTGGTAGTATATGAGGTACTAAACCCATACAAGCCAGTTCCTCGGGGTATTTATTGGAAAAATGAAGAGAAAACACCTTTAAAATTATTTCGGTAAGTGCTTTTATTTTTAATGAAAACAGAACGTATCTTTACATTGTGTTTGTAGGTGTTCCGTAAAACGCAGCAGAGTTCAGAAGAAACGTTCAGTTTCAGAAGAACCACCACAAAAAACGGTTCGGCTCAATAACGAGACATAATCTGATCCCGAACCAAGTACCAAGTAGAATTAAAACTCATTTAATCATCTCATTTCATTTCAGTCAAACCCCTCGGACCCGCTTCTATCACGTCTGCAGTTGAATGAGCAGCGACACTGTTGGGAGTGTAGAACACGTGACCTGTCCACGCGCAGCATAGAGCTTCTTGTTTGGTAGCTGACACAGAGTCACCACTCTGGGGGTTTCTACACCATGGACTACCGTGTGAGAAATATAAAAAAAAAAGAAAAACAAAAAAGAAAAACCGTCGGTTTTGATGACCCGAAAATCGTGCTGTCTGAAATCGCGATTTTCGGTCTAAAACGATAGATCGTTCAGCTCTACCAAGATGCATTCAAAGTATAACTTTGGTGCAGATATGTAAATGCCTTCTGCAGATAATGTAGTTAGGTTGTTGAATGGACAGACAGAGAGATGGACAACCAAACGATTACATTACCCCTGAGCCGAGGGGTCATAAACTAGATGAAGCCTGTTACGATATGTCCTGTGGGTTTCCGTGCTGAGTTCGACTTGAGGCTGTCTGAAGTATTGGCCAGGATTTACTGACGGTGTCCGTGTGTAAAAGGTGCACAAACTTGAATGTACACGCGCAAACAGGTTGAAGCTGATCTACTGACAGGATGGAATTGTCAGAACTCTCTCGACAACAGACCCAGACGCAGACCAAACTTCAATTCAAAATAAATTCTTTATTTTATCCTTCTAAGTGAACATACAACAATTACCTTTATGATCAGTCAATGGTTTTTAATTTAACAAAAAGCGACACACAGAAACACGTGAATAATAATTAACTTAAAATTCGCACAATGGGTAAATCATACATCCAAAACTGTAAATCGAAATCCCTCTCGCCAGGAAAAATGTACAAATTTTGAAAAATTAACAATTATCAAAAAGGCAAGAAACAGAACTAGGAAAACTATCAAACAACAACTGTATCAAATTAAACTAACAGCACTAGGCATACTCACTCACAGAAACAAGGCAAGGCAAGACAAGGAATGCTTCTCAAGACAAGACACTCAACGATCTGACAAAAGACAGGGGAACACACACAGACTTATATACAAGAGGATCACACCAAGTGCGACACATTAGGATGATTAGTAACAAGACACAGGTGGGAAGGGAAACTGTGTGTGAAGCTACCAGACACATAAGGAAAGAACGCTGGACCAGAAACAGATGGACCCAGCTTGAGTAAACATCAATCATAACAGCACTGAGGATTGTGTCTCTCAAATGAACAGAATATTGCGCCAACAAATGTGGAGAGTTTGATTTGATTCACAACATGGACGTTTCTGCCCCAACACACACAGTCATTGGAAGGAGTCGATACAAAAACTGAGTTCGCATTTAAATGTGACTGAGCTAACCCGAATGACCGGTGACTGATTTTGCGTACTATGTCCATAGACCTAGAGAGATCTCCAATACTGTTATCATTTGGCCAAACTATCAGTTCATCACTTTATCATATAGTTGTGATAGTGTTTATTATATAACTATACATAGATAGTAGAGTTTTCATTTTTTAGTTTTAATTTTTTTAAATTTTCTAGCACACTTGAAGTAGAAGTACATCCACTTTGAGTAATTGTATTTGTAATTTGTAGAAGTAGTATTAACAGTAGTAATTGTATCTGTAATTTGTAGTAGTAGTATTAACAGTAGTAGTACATCCACTGACAATACTTGTACAGTCAAACCTTGGTATGCGAACGTTTCACAAGTTGAACAATTCAGTACTTGAACCAAAAGTTCGAAATTTTCCAGACTCGGTAGTTGAACCAAAACCCAGTAGTCAAACTTGGCAAAGTAGTGCCGAGTGATACCCGATGATACCCAAGCAACCGAAGTGGTCTGACACGTGGTCTGCGTACAATATGGACAGTGACTTGTGTGTGTGCGTTGTTTGATTTATATTTTGCCTGGAAAAATGTCTAACAGTACTAGTGGTGTGAAACGTAAAAAATGTGCGTACCACTATCGAATTCAAAAAGGAACTCGTCCAAAAGTAAGAAGGTGGTAAACGTGTCTCCGACCTCGCCAAGGAGGTCGGAGACATGGTGCTCATTGTGGCAAAGTCCACAATGAGCACCATTCTGAAGCAGAAGGATGTTCTGAAAGCGAGTGATGTCGCGGTAGCAGTGAAGGTGATTAGTAAACAACATGTCTCTAGACAGATATTTTAAACGTAAAGCTAATCCTGTTGAAGAAGTCGTCTAGATCAAAGAAACGTCGGGAAAGTACCCCATAAGAGGAATTTATCCCCATAGTGCTGGAGGGAGACTTAAGCAATGACTCCCCCCACAGCCCCCCATGCACTCAGCTGTTCACCAAAGGTAAGAAAAAAGTGACATTTGTTAGTTACTTTATTTCTGTTACATGTGATGTATAAATAACATTACGGTTATAAAATGGGAAGCAATTTCACACTCAAGAATGAATTAAATTCTATTTCTATTATTTCAAACAGGAAAAATTAATTCAGTACTCGACCAATTCAGTATTTGACCAAGATTCTGGAATGAATTATGGTCAAGAACCAAGGTTTGATTGCATTTGTAGTAGTAGTAATAACAGTAGTAGTACATCCACTGGTAGTACTTATATATGTAGTAGTATTAACAGTAGTAGTACATCCACTGGTAGTACTTGTATTTGTAGCAGTGGTATTAACAGTAGTAATATACCACCCCAATCTCTCTCTACTTCTCTCTATCTCTTCTAGGGTTGCAGCTATCGATTATTTTAGTAATCGAGTAATCTATCGATTATTTACTTTGATTAATCAAGTAATCGGATAAAATAAACTTAAAGGAAGAACAAAACAAATGAAAATTTTAGAGCTTGCAATAACATTTATTCCGAATTGCACATCCATCAACATTGCACTTTTCACCTTTGCAAATCAATCAATGCAAATCAATAAAAAAAAAACCTGAGTATTTAAACAAATGGAACATGCAGGAGTCATTCTCAGGAAGATGTCCATGCCCGGCTGAGATTTACTGAATGAAAAAGAAAAAGAAATGCTGTTTTCATATTTCTACATTAATTTAAGACATACTGTAAGTGCGGTCATGATTTTCGCATGCGCCTTTAGTTTGATATAATACAGTAAATTAGACATGGTAAACCTATCATGCATTGCACATTTTTAAACTGTAAATTAAAATAAAATGAAATAAGTCATGTCTTCATCCATTTCACACACAGTAATATGCTATTAAGGCGTATTGTGGTGAAATATGGACCTTTCATAGGCGTTAAAATGAATGCATAAACTGCAGTTGCGTTGCTGTGTTTCCACACGTACACCTCACCTGTTGTAACAACAGGACTTTAGCCAGAAAAAGGTGGTGATCTGGAAACATTGCATTTTACCTGGTTTCTGTCGGTGGTCTTGTCACATGTGTGGTGGTTATGGTCCCGGGCGCTCTACCGCCGCAGGTTTTACTTCGTTTTCATAAGATGCACTAATTAAACGAATCATCGAGGCAACAAAATAGAAATCGAAGCATTTTACTAATCGAATTACTCGATTTAATCGATTATTCATTGCAGCACTTATCTCTTCCTTGACCCTCGCTCTTTTTAACCCAACTGGTCTCAAGGCAGACGTCCATCCTCCAGGATGTGAGTTCTGCTACAGGTTTCTTCATGTTAAGGGTACTTTTTCCTTCCACTCTCAGCCTTTACTCCTGGAGGATTCTGTTGATATCTGTAAATTGGCTTGATTATCGATATATGTAAAGTATCATTAGATGTGATGATGTGGTGCTATATGAAAAAAAAATGGATTCATTGATTTATTTTTCAATAGCAGCTACAGTAGAGCGGTCAGTATTTCTACATGGATAACAGAATATATCCACCTCTGTGATACTTAAGTAATAGAGACATATTTATTTGTGCTGTGAAGTTGACGTGGTTTAACATGTGGGTCTAAAGGAATCGACTCACATTTTTAGAGTCTCTGCATTTCTGTGATGGATTAAGTTTTCAACCCTGGAAGTTATTGCTTAGTGTAAATATTCAAATATCTGCCACATTGTTGTACACTAGACTCAGCTGTGTTATTTAGATGCTAACAGGAAACAAGCCACATCTGTTCTAGTCCCATAAACATCTGTATTGTCAATAAATAAACATTCTGATCTGTCACCTCATGGACATGCATTTCAACCCCTACGCCGATAAACACAACGTACGTAGACGAGCATGTGAACTACGCCACATGCCTCACCCACACACTGCTTTTTAAAACAGTGTGACAGCTCAGTCTCACAGTCGGCGGTGCCTCTGTGTGAAAAAGGAGAAATATTATAACCCCACTGAGCCTGAGCTGAAACAACACGCACACGGGCCAACAAATGACTGTGAACACCTCCTCTGAGACGCCACAGTCATGCAGATGGAATCATATGGAGAAGGATGAGGTGACAGTGCTCAGAATCAGTCTGACGTCTTTATCAGTCTCCTACTGGGTTCTTGCTATTCGATAATATTCAGTAATCAATAATATCAATGAATGAGCACAGACCAGACTCCAACACAAACTTCACATTAGCCACAGTGGGGTGTTTTTAGATCAGTAGATGGTTTTGGTTAATGGTGGATGTTTGGGTCTTTATGGGTTAATAATCTGACAAACTTGCAATTCTTCTTGCTCTTTGTTGAAAAGTGATCATTTGCTGACTAGCACAGGTTCTGATACCCAGAGTTAAATTTCTAAGAAGCTGAATCAGCGTACAGCATCTCAAAGCACAAAAACAGACTGCACTATTTACTGTGGCGGTCAGAGACTCTGACACAATCAACCAATCAGAGCAGGAGTCTTGCCAAGCCATGGCGAACAACACTACACAGAGCGGGTCAAATAATAACAGTGTCCACACAGGATGACGTCCGTCTGCGTCTATTGTTGAGGGCGACCGGGAGGATCTGCTTCTTATTTTGTCAGCGGTAATAAAAATAATGAATTTAACCAAGTCCTCCAACAGGCTGTCCCACCCTCAGTCATGCTATAAATCCAAAGGTTATAGCTCACACCACAAAGTAGCTCTGCTCCTCCACCATCCACCCCGCCATCCACCCCACCCCCACCCGCACCCCCCGACCTCCGCCACCCCCCTCCACCCTGACGGCTCAGTGGTTTGGCTCTGCTGCCGTGGCTCACCCTTTGATCCACAGGCCCATTATGAATCCATTGCATAAACGACTTCATGTGGAGGACACTTTTAGAGGTGCAGCTCTGCTCCTTCAGACGTGGATGAAGTACAGAGACTGGAAATGTGGACGTTACCGAGCGGTAACAAAAGGAGCAAGAAAATAAGACCTACAGACCAGACAGTTCATCAGCTACTGCATCTAAGCCAGAGACCATGGATTACACAGAGCCATGGAGATGTAAAAAAAAAACAACGTATATAGCACAGATATATTCATAATGACCTGCAGAACAACGGTAATAGATCGTAATCATACCAAATTTGTTTCTTTGTTTCTTTGTTTCTTTGTTTCTGTAAGTTAATAACTGACCTATTCCTTTTTACGGGCTGTACACATTAGCTGATTACTCATTGGACAATTTCATAATAATAACAATAATCATAATAATAATAAAGTTTATTTTTATAGCACATTTCATACAAGAAATGTACTACAGAAGCATATAGAAAGTGCTTCACATCAGTTAAAAATTTACAAGAAATTACAAAGTTACAATTTACGCTCAGCATCTCCCTACTCCTAAAAGCACTGTTGAAAAGACGCAATGAAACAGTTATATATGTGTATGATATTAATTTTCTTTTTTGATTATTTTCTTTCCACATACTGGAGTGTCCTTCTAAACCTGGGATTTATTTTGCCCACTTATTTTCCAAATAAAGTCTATCTATATTCATATCTATCACTCATGGCATGGTTTAGATTTATCTAATGAGTGCTAATGTGACGCACGTGCAGTTTATATCACTCTTCTTGGCGTGTGTTGGGTTTTATTCATCGCCGTTGGTGAAGTCGATTCAGTGATTTCTGACTTCTGCGAGGGTTCAGTTCAACCTCATAACGGGGAACTCGAAAACTCTGACTTGCCCGTTCAAATGGAATGCAGCCCTATTCCATCCTCACATCTGCAAAAAAAGCAAAGAAAACCATGGCTGCCATTTTAGATGGGAAACAGCAGCCCAACTCTTCTTCTACTCCAGCTTCTTTCATTAGAGCCATGTGTGTTGTCATCTATAGCTCCATCTTCTGACAACATCACTACTTATTTTTTGTCAATGTGTTGCCGTAAATTCAGATGAAAGTATCCACTGTGGAAACACGGTTAATAAATGTTTATAAAGTGGCAGTATGTATAACCCATAAACTACCAAACCCAGAAAATTTAAGTCATTTTTTTCACTAAATCACCATCTTATTTCCAGATGTGCCACTAATGATGGAACGCTGACTACGGTAACCCCACCGATCACCATCGTCAACAGGCCAGGCATGACTCAGGCAGCGGCGGCCTCAGTGATTTGTGCGTCTCTCAGGTTTTCAGTTTGTCTCAGTGTGGTAGAGGAATTCCACACTGTTGTGAGGAAACACAGATCACTTCCTCAGTGACTCCAACACCTTATTTGCTGCCATAAAACAACAGGAAACTACCTGCAGAAAAGGAGTAGGACATACCAGTGTACTCATTTACACATGTTCTGTTTCTTCTTTTATATTAAGCTTTTCTTATAGTTCAGGGAGTTTTCTTTGTATTTTATACAAGTAGAACAAATGTTTAGTTATTTTCAATCCAATTGGTGTGTGCGCATGATGAGGCATATGATTTATAAACTCCCTGTTACTGACACCATCAAAAATGTTGATTTAGTTATGTTCCAGATGTTGTAAGGCTTCTCTCAAAAAAGAACAAAATGCATGAATGAGAAACATGACCAAAACGTGCCTTAGTAGCAACATGAATGTCATGTACTAAGAAAATTCATCCTACTGCTGAAAATACTTGTTTTTAATTATTCACTCTCATAATTATTCATTAACCCTAACCCAACCCAGCCCCCCACATTCACAGTGAACAATGTAATGAAACCAATGCACAATGTAATA
>JAPTHA010000005.1:7163220-7180154 GCA_029814585.1 Gymnapogon annona | reverse complement strand
CTCTGACCTTATCTCCAACACCTCTAACATGTGCTGTCCCTCTGACGTACTGGTTCCTAATCCTATCCATCCTGGTCCCAAAGAGAACCGCAGCATCTTCATCTCTGCTCCCTCCAGCTCTGCCTCCTGTCTTTTGCTCAGTGCCACCATCATAGTCCACACAACATGGGTGGTCTCACCAGTTTTATACACCTTTCCTTTCATTTAGCTGAAACGATAAACACAAAAATTTGCTTTTGCTTGCGTCTCTGATGCAGCCACATTTTTTTAAACATAAAAGACAAGTGTTTCATTATACTATTTGATATTATGTAAAATTGTAAGGGTGTCAGTAAACTTTTTCCATTACTGTTTGTTTTACAGCCACTGGTGTCTGGAACTGCTCACCCTATAAACGTGTACTGAGGAGGGGCCTGCTTGGACCGTCCCAGAATGCGAATGTCACATATTGCTGCCTCTGTTGAGTCCCGTGGAATAAACTTGATGCAGAGTCGCCTCTTCCTGAAGGCCTGCTCCTCTGTACAACACACACTGAGAGTCACAACACTGCAAACAGCCCATTAATCCCAAGTAATGGCAGAGAGAGGTTGTAAACAAGGCAGCTATTATTATAGCCAGGCTCTGTATTTACTTCATATCAATCTTATAGCCAGTTACTTACGGGTGTCGACAGTCTCCTGAATTGGGATGAAACCCACAGGCAGGGTGTCCTTTATATCAATCAGCTTCATGTCCACAAGAACGTTACCTAAGTGGCTCTGCAATAACACAGGAAGAAGACAGAGAAAGTAGCATTAAGAATCTGAAGGAAAGGCTTATAAAGCAAAAGTATAAACGCAGAAAAAGCTCTAAATCTTGGTCACGTGTACGTCACCCGACACCAAATCCTCGTAGTGTTTCTTTCTGATGTTTTGTTGATTTTACTTACATTTTCTTTTGAGAAGACTCTGGTGAAGCACAGGTAGCGGGTCACTTTGGATTTAAAGAGCCCATCTTTCCATAGATCAGCATCCAGGCCATCTGTTGTTGTAGAGACCTATAGGTTGAACAAGCATTAAGTAAACATGTCTCACGCAAATGAGTCAACCGTATGCAAGGCCACCAGCTATGACAGACATGACACCCACTGAACCTGACGCCTAGGTTTAGCCTCTCACACTGGTTCACTGGAGCTTTGTAGTCAGTCTTTACAATTCATCACAATGAAAGCAACGTCTGTTGATAAATACTGAATGTGTAAATGACAATAGAGTGATATACCAGATACAGTATGTTGGCTTTCATTTCCCAGACCGCGTGATTTGATCATAACCTGCATTAGCTAAAAAAAAAAAACCCTAAAAAAACAGCCTTAACACTGAAACAGGGAGCAAACATTAGAGTATACTTTACTGCTGGAACCCCTACAAAGGCCTGTAAATAGCATACTGAAGACACAATACACCCCAGATGATTTGAAAAGGAGTCAATGTTAAGGCTGTTGGTATGCATTTGGTTACTGCAATATTGCTGGAATAAAGTGACATTAAATCGACATTTAACATTGTTCTATTGTTTGTGTGACTGGATATATTCTATCTGCAGTGTTTTAAATAAGACAATCCAGAGCGCTAACATCTTTCCACACTGACAGGGCTGTCTGCTTCAGCTCAGCTGAACTGTAGATGTGTCTGGATTCAGTTATTCTGTTGTCGTTTACCAGCTTCGTGAAATACCTATAAAATAATCAGTCTCATTAATCACCCAGCCTGTAATCAAAACTGTTGTTGCAAACGTTTCATAGATACTCATTACTTAATGATGCATTAATCTAAACCTTCACTGTTCATGAATGAAATAACAATGATATTACTGTCTTCACAAAACCACAAACCTACATACAGTACATATTATTGACATGTTACTATATCATCCAGCCCTATGTACAGGTAACTATTAATTACCCCAATTTGCTCATGTCTGTACATTCTAAGATAGACTGCAAAAATTCCACGCAAAAGCCACTGCATCAGTTTTCATGAAACTGAGTCAAATATTGGGATAACCCGTTGCATTTTGGATCAGGTAGAAGACAAAAACAACAGTGTTTAACTGTGGTCAAATTAAAATGTACATTACAGTGGCGCCAATCCATTTTCCTTATTAAACCCAAGTATACTTACACTGTGTAATAATGAAGTGACTTGTGTCTAAAATTAGTTTCCTTTAGCTGAAGCAGCTGCTGCCTTCGCTTTGCAGACAGAGATCCAAACTAGCGACACTCTCACTTTCATTATAGGACTCCACCATCCCTAGCTTTCCTTGTCTTCTGACCTTGTCAACCTATTCACTTCATGAACTACATCATCATCGTTACACACCAGCTTTGCCAAGTAAGTTACAACACAGTGCAGTACTCTATGAAGTCTCTAGTAAAACATTTGTAACTCAACAGATTGAACAAAAATTAGCACAAAACTTGGCAGATATTTGGATAGACGACACATTGAGAAGGATGACAGCTGGCTAAATACTTTAAATATCTTTGTTATTCTACCACATGCAAACGTTTTAAAAGACTTTGTATATGATCTCCATTCAGTGTGTCCATTTGGTGGTCGTCTGGTCTCCTAGCTACTCACCACGTCATATCCAGTGGGGGCTCTGTTCCTAGAGGCCACTACACCGACTCCGGTGATGGGGTCCATGGGCATCTCAGGCAGTGCTTCAGAAAGGTCCCGAACCTCAGGCATCTTCTTGCTGTGCAAGAAGAAAACAATGAAAAATTAGCTCCAGAGAAACTATAACAGTGTAAAACATGGTAAAATCCAACAAGAAGAAAAAAGGGCAGAATTAAACTGTGATACATGATTACAATGTGTTTGATACAATGGGGTCCTCAGAGAATGTACGATGTACAAAATAAAAAGAAATACTTGGATTATGAAATTAAAGTTTAATTGCTAGTATTTATGATGGGCTACAAGCATCCCTATGAACCATCTGATTGCAATATTCTGCAGACAGCTTTACAAGGCAACACAGTCATGGTCTATGTCAGGAAATGCATGTGAAGAATTCAAGAACATCAATGTGCAGTGCATGGCTCATGATGCAGTCAATGAAAGTAGTTATTGACAAAAGAATATAAAGCCCTGCAAGTGAAATTGGAGTGGTGAAGTCAGAAAAAAAATGTTAAAAAGAGAAGAGGAAACAAATGTGGATTACATGAGCAGATGGTGCTCAATTCAAGGAAAACTTGGACATAATAACAAAAACAACCCATTTGGAGAATAATCTGCTCAAAAGCAATAGGGGGCCTTGGAAAAAAATAGCAGTTTTTTTTTTTTACTTTAAATGATATGGGCATAAATTACCCTCAATCATTCTTCTCCTTTGACAAATGTGGAAGAATATGTCAAGGGCTAAACTCAGCCTATCAATGAGATCCATCAGATCCACCATGACGGCAGAGCCGTGAGCATTCCCTTCACATGACATCAGACAGGGAAACACAGCTCCTGGGACAACGCCCCAAGAACTAACATAACAACATATGTCTTCATACACACATGCCATCAACCTTGATAGCATGAAGCCAACAGTGAGACTGCACAAGATTTGAATATGACAATATGGCCACATGGAGTAAGAGACTGAATAAAACATAATGAAAAACCAGGAAGTTGCCAGAGGACACCGGTTTGTTAAAGCCAATGTGAACATTCTTGTTTTAAAAGAAGTGCACACCCACACATGTTTTCATTCGCTCTGGCTAAATAAACCCTGGTTCAGGTTGAGGCTGGGTTTGGTCACAAAATCCTATAGGCCAAGAACAACTGAAGAGCTGTCCTGATCGGGGGTTTGTGTTTGAGGTCTGCGCTGTGCCAGAAGTTTTCTCAAGTCAGCATGAAATATAAGGCTCAACAGTGGAGGAAAAGACAAATGGGAATCGATAGGATTTTATTGATCCATTGACAAATATAATTAAAAAAAACATTTTTATCATTATTTTATCTTTTGCTGAACCGAGGCTATGGTTTCCTCAATTTTCACTGCCACCAAACATTTGTTGCACTGCTATGTTTCCCACAGACGCTTTATGTGACGCACATTATGCCGGGATCAACAAAGTATGATTTTAGTTCCATCTTAAGTTTAATTGAATAAAAATACATAATTCAGCAACTTCCAAAATTACCCTGGTCTCATCCACACAATGAATTGTACTGCTTATTTATTCAACATTGGTACCTATCTGTTGATACCTGACATTTGGGAATCTGAACTGCCAACACTGAATCAGTATATTCATTGCTTCAGTGTCAGCAACAAAACTGTTCTGAATACAACAAGAAAAATAATGAAACTTTAATTTGACAAGTCCAAAGTCTGCTGTTTGTGAAATTTCCCCTCTGGGGACTAATAAAGGTATATTCAATTCACTTCAAATAATAATGAACAGACCTTCCATCTGGTCAATTTATAGAAACTATTTGCTTACTGAATTTAAAATGGATGTTATGCATGCTGAAATTCATCAGCGTAAGTAAAATGACCAAGAAAATGCAAATTCACTGAGACTAAATTGTTCTGCATTTTTAAAGTTTTATGTGATTTCACAACACAGCAGCAAATTAATGAAAAGTGAGGCAGTTCCACAGAGCAGACACTGGTCTTAACTGTCTGGACAACACAGACCTCCTGCATAGCATCTCCTAGACTACCACCAGCCTCGGCTCAAAGATGTGACAAAGACATAAAATTAAACCCAGCAGAAAAGGCTGACTGACTCAATACTGTTTGAGGCTGAATGGCGTCTCCAAATGCAGTTGAGCGTGGATTTACATACACTTCAGCTCCCATTTTCACCCTTTAACATCATCATTGGTAGATTCATGAACCCGAGAAAAATGAAACAGGGTGACTAATAAAGAAAAACCTTAACGACATCAAGAGTTTCTGCAGAATAATACACAGCATTTAAACCTATCTGCGACACTTTTTGTCATTTGTCCATTTACTTCAGAATACTTTCATGACCTGTCAACATCGAACAGAATAAGCCACATTGGTTTCAGTGATTTACTCAGGTAAGAAGGGACATTAATATACAAAAATGTGGCTGCAATGGAATCTCTGATGGTTTCAGGGCCTTACTGAAAAGGCCTGTGAAGTAGGGGGGGAAAGGACTGGATGTCTGAGAGGAAGGCAGACTGGGTAGTGTTACACGCTGGAGCTAAAAGTAGCAGATGAAACTGAGAGGGGAAGTCTTTCATTCTTCAGGCTTCCAGCTGTGAATAAAATTGCAACAATGGTCAGTTAATGTTTTGACTGAACAATCTGCAACATGCATCTGAAAATGCAGACGGAAAATGCTTTTATAACACCTTATGTCAAATCAAGATCTTGTAAAGACATAATGATACAAACAAAAACATGATTAATCCCTGCAGTATATCAACACGCCATTGGTGAATTTACATTCCGCCAAACTCTCAAACCTGTCAAAAACTCAAACCTGGCACTTGTGGGATAAAGCGATCTGCGTTAATGTGAACCAGCTTATGTGCAACTGTCCAGTTCTCACATCAGTGCAAAAAAAAATATCAGAGATGAAAAAGACCATAACAAGTGTAAGACTGTACCAAACAACAATCAAAGTGATCTACAAGAGTTTAATTACAGACGTTCAGTCACCATATACTGCTCTGCATGCTTTCAAAAAAACTCACACGGGCTGTAGCCATTCACTCCACCACCTTTCCTCCTGTTGCATAGCTACCAAGGCGAGAAGAATTTGCCTCCACTGATCAGAAAAACTTTCTGCAACATTTGAAAAACATTTAAGTTGCAAAGATTCTGACTGATAATATTCTATTTGAAATGTGTCAGTCTACATTAGTGGGCTGTTGTTTAGTACATGTTCACTCTGTTACACATGTAACTACTGGACTGACCATAGTATAAACGTGACAACCAGTCAGTGTTTCTGGTTCGATGTTGCCCTGTACAGAAGAATCCACGTACAAGAGTATGTTCATGGAAGTGTGCATTGTCTGACTGGTACACAGCAAATATGTGAATTAAAGCAGATAACATCTGTGATACATTATCAGACATAGATCCATTTGAGTTACTTGGCACAATGAGGCGAATACTCAGCTGGCTTGAAGCCATTTTGGAAAGTTGCAAACTAAACTGCAGTGCGGTGAAAATATGTTTAAGGCGTGTTATCTGACGGTTGTATGTTCAGTTTGCTTCTTTTATATCCGTATTCCTCCTGGAACACTGAGCTAAATGCACAGTACTGACCCACATACAACAGTTTCTTTCAGCTTCAACTAGGTCTACATAAGAGTGTACCTCGTATCGGGCACTGTTCAACTCACACGGCCCAGTTTTGACCCACTGAATGAGGCGGTTAAGTTATAAATTGATGGTGAAATGTATACATTTGCGAGAGAGCTAGCCGGTTAGCATGCTAGCATCTAACAGCCATTAGCCAGAGATCAGCTGCGTCCAACGGGCAAAACAGTTGATGCTAACGGTGGTCTAAGGCAGCGAGCGTGAAGGTCAGACGACAACCGGGCTAATTATCTACGAGACAAACATACACACTCGAGGCCAAACCTTGCCCCGCGGTTTCAAACGGAGGCGCATTTTGACGCCACAGTGGCATATCAGGACACGACTACTGCAGAAGCTGTAAGAAGCAACAGCGACAGCGTTAGCATTAAGCTAGCCGCAGCTCGGATCCACTCACCAGCGAGATTATTAACAGCACAGTCCCGGCCGTCGCCTCGTATTTCGGTCGTACGTTTGCGGTTCGATTCTCTCACGGTTTGTCACAGTGTCGGAAGGACTCGCATCTTGACGGCATTAGTATCACTAACGAGTCAATCCAGAGGTGTACAGGGCTTTCCGGGTGTTTTGCATCGTGCTTGTGTTGCTAGCGGTTGGAGTCGGGTACCACCGGAGGAGTGGAGTATATGGAGGGGCTAGTCCCCCCGGTCCCCCTGCACACAGGCCCCGCCCCGCTGCCCACGGAGCCGTGGGATGTGGAGACACACAATGGAGCGGACAGCGGACAAATAAACGCCGTGGACATGTTACACTCTGTTCATTAGAACAACCAGAGAGAAGGAACATGACAAAAGCAGACTGTTTTTAAACTGGGACAGTTCAGCACTTTATTTATGACATTAAACTATGTGGGCTTTTCAATTTATGTATGTTTAGGAATGTTTATGTACGCATGTGTATATGCATGTGTGTGTGTATGTACATGTGTTTGTGTATATATATGTATCTTTTTTTCTTCTTCTTCCCTGTCTGTTTTCCCTTTTCTTTCTTCAACTCTTTCTTTCTTTTTTATTCTGCAATGCTCTGGAAGAGCCCAACCAGGGACGGGAGTTGAAAATAAGCACTAGCTATAAGCTCTACATACATCACATTAGTTGCAAACTTGTAACTATGTTTGTCTGTATTGTCCCTGTCAAATAAACAAATAAAAAATAAAATGTATGGATTTCTTTTTCTATGTAAATATCCTGTTGAGAACCTGCAACGTCTTTTTGTTGAGTTTCAAAGCTTTTACTTGGAAAATCAAAACAAAACAAATACCCCCACCTCAAAAAAAGATGCAACCCACTGAAAAAGGACGTACCATGAACAATTTAAATTAAAAATGTGATGTGAAAGTTTTTTTTGCCAGGGCTGTCAAAGTCAATTTAGTTTAGGGGCCACATTCACCCCCATATGATGTTAAGTAGACCAATAACAGCGGAAAAAGTATATGATAATCTTTAAATACAATTTCCTTAAAAATCTGATTATTGGCGACAACTTAAAATGTCTTAGCTGTACAAGTGCAATTTTATTATTATTCTGAATCAGTTTATCATTTCCACGTGAATTACAGCTTACATTACAATTACACACATTTGCTAAGAGGTTATATATTGGTAACATTGCACTGATTTCTCTTGAGACATTTCAGGCTGTTTGTATTTGTTGGGGTTATTGTGTTTTGTGTTAGACAGTTGTTTATTACGATTTACTCATTGTTATTTTTTTTTCCTGTGCTAGTTATTTGGTAGTCATGTTCCTTCTAATGGATATTGTTCACTTTCCTGTTGTTGTTCTTGTGCATTTGCTTGTTTGTTTTCTACTCAGTCTATTTTCCTTAAATAACCAAACACAGCTGACAAATTATAAATATTTCTTTGTTAGTGCCGTTGTAATTCACGATATGTTTTGAATAAAAACTACAGCCTCTCACAAATGAGCTCTAAATCACAGAAGAAGAAGAGAAAAAAGTAAAGTAAACTTCCAGGAATTCATTGATGTCCTGCCTCCTGCAGGGTCTGAACCACTGGTTTGTATTGATAATCCAAACCCTGATGTTCTTACATGCATTGTCTCTAAATATTTGCTACAATGAACCTAATGGAAAAATACCCCCAGGGGGGCCCTAGAAGGGAGGATGAGCACCCCATTCGGACGGATACAATGGCAACTGACCCAGGAAACGGACAAATTATTATGAGCAAGCAGTGTACATGTGGCAAAATCTGCAAGAACATCCATGGCTTGGAGATCCACCGAGCAAGGATGAGATGTGCTACAGGACCAGGAGGAAAACAACGCACAGGTGTTCAACATGATAAGACGAAGGAGGGGCCAGGTCCGGAGGCACCCCACAGCACCCAGTATCTTGTCCAGTTTACTCTGACAAAACATCACGTCCCCAGCAGGTGTAGAGCCCTCACTGCTGACTACTACAACAACTTCAGGGTGAGGGTCTTTGCAGGAGCAACAGCATCATGGTACAAGGTGGAGGTCGGCATTATGACAGGGTGCACAATCTCTGTAACGCTGTTCTCCCTAGCCATGAACATGCTCATCAAGTCTGCTGAGCCAGAATACAGAGGGCCTGGTTCGGGATACAGACAACAGCAACCAGCCAACAGGGCATTCATAGGTGACCTCACAGTCACAATAGAATCAGTCCCAGGCTGCCGGTGAATTTTTGAAGGGTCTCGAGAAACTGGTGAAGTGGGCCGGGATGTGTTTTAAACCAGCCAAGTCAAGATCCCTGGTGGTGAAGAAAGGAAAGGTGGAGAACAAGTTCCGGTTCAACATCTCAGGAAAAGTCATCCCCACCATCTCAGAAAAGCCAGTCAAGAGCTTGGGCAAGATTTTTGACTGCTCTCTGAGAGACAAATCATCAATTTAGTCTACCTGCACTGAGTTGGATGGCTGGCTGAAAACCGTAGACAAGTCAGGTCTCCCAGGTAAGTTCAAAGCCTGGGTCTACCAGCATGGTATTCTCCCCAGGATCCTGTGGCCCCTCCTCAACTACACCTTCCCAATCTTGGCGATCAAGACCCTGGAGAGGAAGGTCAGCAAGGGAGGGTCAGGGAGCGGTCACAGGGGGCCGAGCTGTGCTAGGGTCCTTCCCAACTCCCCAACTGAACACCAAGGGAAGGGAGAGGCGCTGCCTGGTCCAGGAGGAAGTGAGAGCAGTGGAGGAGGAGACAAGATCATGCAAGGCCGTGGGGATGAAACAACATGGAACCTGGACAAGATGGGAGAATGCGATGGAGAGGAAAGTCACCTGGACGGAGCTCTAGAAGAGCCGAGCCGGAGTGCATTAAGTTCTTCATTCAGACAGTTTACGATGTGCTCTCCAGCCCATCTGCACACTTGGGGTTTAGCAGAAACACCAGCTTTTCCCTTGTGTTCCAAGTGAGGAACCCTTAAGCATATCCTCACCTGCTGAAGCAGGGTACTTGGAGATGGAAAGTACCACTGGAAGCATGATCAAGTCCTTAAAACCATTGCTGAAGCCATCAGCACTGGACTGGTGTTGGCAAAGCAGTTTCG
This sequence comes from Gymnapogon annona, assembly GCA_029814585.1. Lineage (NCBI taxonomy): Eukaryota > Metazoa > Chordata > Actinopteri > Kurtiformes > Apogonidae > Gymnapogon > Gymnapogon annona. The sequence goes on along the minus strand of JAPTHA010000005.1, from coordinate 7,170,284 downwards.
ACCCTCCAAGAGACCCATCGTCTTTGTCAAACCTGGGGAGAAAGCAACCCTTGCCAGAAGAACATCTCCTGGTATCCTGACTTCTGCAAGAGATTGGCAGCTACTGGTGGACCTCAAACGACAACTGAATTTCCCAGCCACATCGCTGTCACCACCCTGTGGCCAGATATTGTCCTCATGTCGGAGTTCACCAAGCAAGCGGTGTTGCTGGAGCCAACGATCCCATGGGAAGATCGATTGGAGGAAGTCTTTGAGCAGAAACTCTCCAAGTGTGTGGGACTGGTCAGTGATTTCCAGCAATATGGGTGGAGAGCAAAGATGTCTCCCAGTAGAGGTCGGATGCAGGGGGTTCGCAGCCACAAACATTCTTTGGCCAGGGATTTCAATATTTTAGGCATTGAGGACGAGAGGAAGAGGAGAGCCATCCGCATTGTCACCGACGTGGTAGAGAGACCCTCAAGATGGTGTGGCTCAAAAGAGGAGAGCCATAGTAGCTAGCCGTCTGGATACAAGCCGGGGTCTGATTACCCCCAGCTGGGTCACCTGGAGGAGAGTGTATGACGTTGAAAGACCCGAAACACCCGATGATTCCAGGAATATCACTGAAGAATGTCCAGAGGCATCAGTAGATGTATGTACAAAGTCTGTTTATATTTTAACTTTATAGTTTTAAAATGTATTGTCACTTGAAAAGACTGTTAAAGATTGCCTGAAATAGGTATCCATGATATTACATTACCAGTTTCCATGTTCATATGTCAGGAAAGACTGGTTTCAGGTCAAGAAACACAAGGTTTGAACAAATGTGTCTGTGTTGTTTGTTTTGTTGCTTCTGTTTTTGTGAAGTAAAACTTGCTTATTTGTGCTTTTCAATGTACAATCAGAATGAGAGATTGATTTTTTTCTAGATTTTAAGAGGTTTAAGGAGTTACAAATCCATCCTTGTACCATGAGTCAATTCACCAACACATTTGATCTGAATCGGTCGAAACCTACTGATTAATTTATAGCCACTGACAAATAAATGCACATAAAATGCTAAGTGTTTTTTTTTGCCTAAAACATTTAAAATGTCCAAGTTCTAGGATGTTCTAGGATTAAAATCAGCTGTAAAAGTACAGAACCCTTCACTTCCCACTGTTCCTTATCATGGGACGAACAGGACAATCAGAAACAGGCAACTAGAACATTCTTCCTACAGCCACCAGATGGCGCTGCTGTCTTGTATTATGCCTCCAGTGGCCTTAAATGAACCTCTACAATATTAAGGTAAGCTATGAACTTGTGTATTTTAAAGGCTGCACTAAATATAAGCTCTCTGAGTGGAGGAAGTGAGGACTCCGCTAACATTAAACAAACACAAATACCTCTTAAGACCTCTGACACCATTTCTTCAAACACTCAAGATTCCAAACAGAATTCACAAACATTCAGGGACCAGCACTCAACTCTGTACAGAGAGCGGTAGGGAATGTGTAGAGTGTCTATGTGAAAGTGTAACATGTTTGGATCATTGTGAAAATCTGCCGAGTATGTTTAACCATATTGTATGGATTCACTAGGATGTGTTTAATAAAACATAGTTTTTCTGTTCATATGAAAGGGTTCGAGACATCATTCCTATGCCCAATGAAAAATAATATATACTTAATATGCATAGTATTTGTGAAACACATCAAAACATAGCTGTAATCAATTGAGTAGTTTTTATACTCGTATGTCTTTGATGACACTCATATGTTCATACAGTAAATCTATTTTTTCCAAATGGAGTGCAGCTTTGCTTATGTGCAGGGAATTCCTATGTCATCTTTGTCTGACTGCTTTTTAATGATTTTCTGTTCAATAAATGTCTGAAGATGCCTTCTTAGGGAATCAAACCCCAGTCTCCTGGTTGGAAGGTGATGTCGTAGATCACTGAACTGTCTTCAACACTGATGGAAACTCAGACCAGGCATCAGTTCAATATCCAGCTGAAAAAAAAAAGAGACTGAAACATGAAACTAACCTGTGATGTATGACTTATGACCAAATTAATTATTATGACCAATATTACAGACACACCATAGTATGACAAAGTATTTTAACATACTATACAATTGCCAAATTTTTCCACAGACTGGGGTCTGACCGAATGTACGAACATAGTTTAGACATAGCATATCATAAATCAAATCAATCTCACCATGAGGCTTGAAATAAATATATTTTGCTTAAAGTAAGAATTTTGTCATTTTATAATCCTTAGACATTTTCTCATTTAAAGAAAATTTGATAAGTGCCATTTTTTTTATTGTACTGACAGACAATTTACTTGAAATAAGAGATGTTCCCCCAATATTGTGTTTAATTCTCTGATTTTTGTAAAGGCCTTTTTCAGTGATATAAAATGTTTCAATCCAATAGAATGCATTAGTTGATTTGTTATGGTCTACATTCCAGCCACTTGAACTTTGTAAATGATGATTTGTGTCCAGTTATTTCTATAGAATATGTTACAGGAAGTAATATTCCAAACCTACTTAGAGCCTATAAAGAGGATTGGGTTTAAAGCTCACATTGTTTGTCTCATATTGATAGATCTACTGTATCCACACTGCTTGTTAATAAAGACTCCAACCACTCTCATTCTGGATTAGGAATAAAAGTTTTGTGGGTTTTTGTGAGTGAACGGATTGGATTTGGAACATACTGTCAGGAGAGAAGTTATAATCTGTGTAAAAATGAAGTACTCTGTTTTAGTGCATGTACTCAGCAGGAATAAAGGGGAATACTTCTGTCAAGCAATGGCAGTGGTGGTTGAAGTTTATCATTCTGTGCATTACATTTTGAGCGTCTCTGTAGCTCTGGACCTTGAAAATGTCAAAGTTTGAAACAGACGTGTTTTTGTGTCATTTTGTGTTTGAGAGATTTAATAAATAGATAGATAAAATCATACTGAAGACTATTACCGTACCTTTAGACAAAGTGATACTACATCGATGTACTAGTGGAATTAAGTCTTGTAATTTTCTAAATCCACGATTCATAGATATCAAGGGTGCTGTATATCAAGATAAATGTATTGTCATTTGTGCTGAAACACATAGGAATGTTTGACTTTTTGTAGGTGACTGAAAACGAAAGATATGAAGGGTCAGACCTATTAATGTCAAATATGCTTTTGATTGAAATAAGACCATAGGTCTAATTATTTTTACTGACTCAAATCTTTTGGTTTGTGTCACATCTGTCCTTAGATTTTAGTTTTCTGTCTGGTCTCTTCTTGTTTTATTTTGATAGGTTCCCTCTTGTATTGTGTGTGGTGTCTTTACTTCGTTACGTTTCCTGCTTGTGTGATTACTGGTCCCCGCCCTAATGTGTTGCACCTGTGTCTTATTGTCTCCCCCCCAAGTGTGTATTTAAACCCAGATTAACTTGTCTTGCATTGCCAGTTCGTATTTTCGTTTATCGTTGTACTTACCCACGTTCCTTGTCCTGACTGCCTGTTCTATGACCACTTGCTCGTCTTTTGTGCTCTTCACCTTGCCCCTCTTGTCTTGTTCGCCAGATTGGATTGCCTCACTGATATTGGAGTGCTTGCCTTCATCTGGACTTATCCTGAGCCTGCTCACTCCCTGTCAGCACTGTCGCCCATCGGCCTCTGGTTTCGAACCCTGGACTGTCCTTCACTACGTCCTCGCCTGCCCCATTAGTACCATCACCCTTCATCTCCTGGTTCTGAACCCTGGACTGCCCTGACCTGAATCTGGATTTCCGCTCACCCTTCGAACTACTCATTGCATTCATTAGTTATTTAGATACGGACATTGACTTGTACTTCCAAACCTGAAATAAACTGTTAGTCATTCTTCATCACCGACTCTCGACTCTGCATTTGGGTCTTCCATCACGTTCAGACTTTACAGTTTGTTGTTCTGGTGGGAATTGATTCATCAATTTAGAGTCTAGTGTGTAAGCCCTGGGATTTGCACCTGTGACCATTGGTTTCTTAGGTATCTACAGAACTGTCTTCACCACTGAAGACTCAATAATTCCCCAAGAATCAATAAGAGAATCAGTAGAGGAATGAATCAATAATTGATATCAGTGGAACTGGAATCACTGAATTCTTATCACTTGCCATCCCTATGTAACCTCTCATCTTTATGTGGTTCTGTTAGCGTTTAACGAATATTTGTGTTGAAATACCAACCACAAAACCTGGAAACTGCCAAAGCAAAGCAGCCTTGAGGAAGCCTTTATAACCTACATTCACATATAGTTGTAATACCTGTATTATTGTGCTTCTGTTTCATTTGACTGAATTCTGCTGTCATTTTTCCATCTAACCGGGCCTGAGCTCATACACACCAAACACTCATACATTCCAATGAGGCTAAATTACCTCAGCTTCACAAAGAGAGATCCAATCTCTCAGAGCATGACACGGGACAGGAAAGGCTTCTTACTGGTATTACGATGTGTCAGCTCGCATTAGGCACAGAGGGAACTTGTTGGCCATTGGGGAAAAGAGGATGGGTGTGGGTGGTGGGGCTCAAGACTAGAAATGTCTCAGTCACATTTGTTGCCAACGCGACTAGTCTCCCAACACTACAATGCTATGATTACTGGCTCCAGATGGGCTTTGAATGAGGGGAGGGTCAGTGATAGGAGGGCGGGGGCGGATGGTCGCATAGCGAAAGATGAGAAATGGATATAAATGTAGGTTTCATGCTTTCCTTCCCAGCCTGCTAGCTATAAATTACTTTTTCACATCAATAAACATGTTGCTCTTTATTGCTTGGTGACGTCCACTGTTGAATGTTCTGTGACAAGAATACTTTTCAAATACTTTATTCAAAGTTCAGGTTTGAACATTTAAGGGTTATCATTTAACACAGGGGTGTCAAACATACAGCCCAGGGGCCAAAACCGGCCTGCCAAAGGCTCTGATCTGGCCCGTGAGATGAATGTACCAAATGCAAAAAATTACACTGAAAACATCAAGTGGCCCAGAAGAGGAAAATAATAACATAATAATTAATATAAACAATGACAATGACAAAGTTCCTCTTTTATTTTGGTGTGTGTGCAGAAAGTAGAATTACATGAAAATATTTGCAATTTACAATTTCTCTCTAGCAGAATGAATAAAATCATATCAAAAGTGTGATTTTAACCCCGGCTGGAAATTTCAGTTGTTAAGGCACTGGGCTGGTGCATAAGGGATACTGGGTTTGATCCCTGGTAAGAGTGTTCAGTGGGTTGTGTCAGGAACGGCATCCAGTGTAAAAACTCCTGCCAAATCAAATAAGCTAATTGGATTTGGTGTGGTGATCCTGGATGGGAAAAAGCCGAAAGAAATCATCACACTGAAAACATCTCAAGTGGATCAGACGAGAAAGTAGAATTACATGAAAACATTTACAATTTACAGTTCCTGGGGTGAGTGTCCAGCGGGTTCCATCTGACATAAAAACTCCTGCCAAATCCAATATGCAAACTGGATTTGCTGTGGAGACCCCGGGAGGGAAAAAGCGGAAAGAAATGATCATCATCAAAAGTGTAATTTTAACAATATTCTACCTGTTACTGAGTGTTATGTGTATTTGCAGATCCACTGTGGTCTGTAAGTTGTAATGTACATGGGTAAATAATACTCTGAAGTGCAATATTTGTAAAACTGCAGTTTTACTATTGTGCGCAAAAACAAAGACAAATATTTCATTTAAAAAAAATTAATTTTGGAAGAGTTAAGTAGTAATTTTAATATTATGTGTTATTTGGCCACGTAAGTGTGAATCTTCGTTAAAGTTTACATTATATCATTTACCTGTTGTAGGACTTTTTGGGTTAAAATATATTCACGTGTTTTTGACGTCGCTTTTGTTTAATGATATTGAATTAAGGTAAATCCTAATTGGTCAACTTGCAATCTGTAGATGATTAAAAGATAAATAAATATTTTTGTTAAAATTACCACCGGAGTCTGTCTGCTTCTGGGTCCTACCTGCTCTGAGTCTGACAATATTGCGCGTATGTGGCTCCTAAACTAAGCTGAGTTTGACCCCTCTGATTTAATAGATTCTCTATACACCTGAATTGGAAATAACAAAAAGTGCTGCTTCAAAAACATGGGAATACTTTTAACAATATCTTTAACCAAAAAACCCACAACGGGAAGTAATAATCCAAAACTATAAATCAAAATCACTCGCAAGGAAGAAAACACTGGAATCTAAATACTAAACAAAAAGTCTCCTAATGAAAACCAAAATTGCTCTACAGAGGAATAAACTAGAAAATTTTGGGGGAATAAACAGAAAACAGGACTCGACAAGAAATACAATACTCAAGGCGTCTGTTCAACATAATACACCTGGCTAACAAGGATAAAATATCAAGTGTGGCTGTGTCACTAGGTGCTGAGAAGGCTTTTGATATGGTTGGATGGCCGTATATGTTAGCGTCTTGGGAAAATTTGGATTTGGTGAAGCATTCATTGCCCTGATTAAAGCCTTGTACGGTTCCCCACAGGCCAGAGTCATTTCTAATAGCGTCACCTCAGGCCCATTCCGCCTCTACAGAGGGAACAGAATTAATGTCATTAAAATGAATATCCTACCTAGAATCTTATATATATGTTTCAGTCACTCTCCATCCAAGTTCCTACAACATTCTTTCCCTCACTTAAGAAAGTAGTTAGGCAGTTTATATGGCATGGTAAGACACCAAGAGTTAGCTTGGATAGACTAACCTTAAGCTACGAGGATGGGGGCCTGAAACTACCTAACCTTCAACTGTACTACTACGCTGCTCAAGCTAGATTTCTAGGCCAAATGTTCGATACAGGCCCCTGCCCCTCATGGGTCGACATTGAAAGGATAGAGATGAAAGAAGAGATACCAATGAATACATTGTACAAATGAAATAGAAAAACTATTAAAACAGCAACTGACAACCCACTAATCATCCACTCAATCCAAATCTGGTGCAGACTTCGGCATCTGTTTGGGGTGGATGGGTTTCTTTCTCCCAAAACCCCACTATGGGGAAATGGATTACTACCCAAGACCCTCCAG
>JAPTHA010000005.1:7150499-7163120 GCA_029814585.1 Gymnapogon annona | reverse complement strand
AATCTATGACATTTCTTTACCAGATTCATTGTGTGTGTCTGTGTAATGACAATAAAGGAAGTCTAAGTCTAAGTCTAAGTGAGGAATACATGACGACCAATAAGTGTAGAATGATGTGGCTTTTGTGACATCAACTCCAACTTTTTTAAAAGGAAAAAAAATATTCCTCTAATACAAAATTCAGAAGAAGAAACCACAAGATGAAGCATGAAATGATATAAATGACACTTACAGATGGGATTATGTGTGAATACTCTTGAGTTATGGCCTGACAAAGTTCCTGTTCCTGAAATATGGTGATAATTGAATGACTGATTGAGAACCCTACTTATACATTAACAGAGGGCTGTACAACCCCATGTGGTACTCAGACCACAGACCACTAGACCACTATGAGGAGGTTGGAGACAAAAGAACATGAGAATATGTGATGCTATGAGGCATTTAGTGACCTTTCTGTAAATGTTAACTACAAAACATCGAAGCTCTAATAATCAGAGGAAGCATAAGGTTCATCTGAAATTTAATCTTTGTTAAATTACCAAAGACTCGTGAATACATAATACTTAATACTGGAAGATCTGCGACCTTATGATTGACCTCCAATGCCAGCAGAAGTACTAGCATCTTCCATGGTTATAGATTTGGACAGTGGTGTGTAAAGACATTTTGGGGGGCAGGTGCTCAGTGGAAAAAATGGGCATTTTGTGCAGCATTTAGAACCACTGGCTGCATTAATATAACAGCGTGAGTGTTTTTTTCAACAGCAGTGTTCCACTTTTTTATGCCATCAGTCGTCTATACTTTTCTGCTTTTATACTTTTCTTCAGAGAGGAAAAGCCAACAACTAAAACAATGAATTGAGTCCACAGTGGGTGGCGGATTTATCTGGTGATTTACCTTCCTCATTATCCATGCAGCCTATTGCAGGACAGCAGAAAGAACCAAATAGGTTCATTAGATCAGACTGTTTGTTGAGAAGAGTTACTGCATTACAACATTGAGATCAACACAACAGACTGTAAATGCCATGACTGTAGTTCAATTCCCTACTGAGACAGTAGTGTTCTGAAGACACATTTAATAGGGTATTTAAGTTCCATCCATCTTCCAAACCCGCTTTATCCTTTGCAGGGTCGCCACTGGAGCCTATCCCAGCTACTCAAGGGCGAAGGCGGGGGGGCCCTGGACAAGCTGCCAGTTCATCGCAGGGTTTTTAAGTTATCATTGTTAAAGTTTTCATTATAGCCTATTAATGTAAATACAAAATTACTACAAGCGTTGTAATGTTGAAGTAACTCGTGGTTATTACAAAAACATATATATATTGCTAATACAGCCTACTGCTGGACTTAATTCTGTCAAATCACTTTGTTGACAAAATATATCAAGAACAGCTTTCAATAGATCAATAAAGTTAGAGGAAACGGTCCTAAACAGTTAACATAACTGTGACCTTTGACTCTGACCTTTCTTCTTCATGATAATGATCTGTTTCTTCGTCTCCTTACATATTGTTTTAATCAAGGAGAGCAGAGAGCTGCTTCCCTGCTGTAGCTCCCTTTCTTTTTGTCTCTTATGCCTTCCCTTTCTGGTCATGCTGCAATTGTTGAACTAAAAGAGCTCAACAATATCCAGACTGATTCCTGACATTAGGCTACAACAAGCCAGGAAGATATTTTTTCTTTCTGTCATTTAGCAAATACGTCACAGCAATAGTTGCCTCTACCCAGTGGCGGGCCGTGCATTTCAGACCTGGGCTTGCAGTGATGCCCTACCCAACTTAATCCACCTCTTAAAACCATAATTCTGATCCATGATACACATGATGCATTTAGACCAAAACACATACAACTGCACGGTTGCTGTCCCTGCAGACACGGTCGCCAGTGGCGTCTGGGTGCGGTCGGTTGCCATGCGATCTACCCACAATACCTTACTATTCATATTCGTTATTAATATATTTTTAATAATAATATCAACTTACTTTTCAGAGCCTCCCACCCAGGGGTACTGTTCGTAGTTATCAACTTGAAAGTGTCGGATAAATCCTTTTTCGTGCTGAGTCATTCTTGCTATCGGACACCGGCCTCTCTTTATAGTGTTTAGTTTTTCTTGAGAAGGGCATTGTAACTAAATCTGTGACCGAAACGATATCTTTGCCTCCTTCAGCCATTGTGGGTTGAAAAAACTAAAACAACTTGTCTTGCTGAACAAATGATCAGTTTCCTTATTTCCTGTTTATCACATAGATGTGACTGCTCAGGTCTGTCTGCACAGCTTTGCATAGCTCCGCCTCTCCATTGCGTATCCAATAAAAAGGCATGCATGCACTGACGCCATGGTAGGCCTGCAAGTTCGCCCCAGTGAAGCCAAACTTGACGCTGATTGGTTAATGCCACAGGTCCATTCTTATTCACTTTAAGCTACCATGCGCCAGCATTGTCGCTTCTGAAGGCCTAGAGGCAGATTTTGGACCCTGGCAACACATGATAGTGAATAATGTTTGGATAAAAACTCTAACATAAACGCCACCCTCGAATTCTCCACCTGGGGCTGGAAGCTGAGCAACCAACTTAGGAAAGCTATGAAATTAAAAGTAAAGACCATGGGGAATAATTTAATACATATTTGTGGAAAAAAATCTATATTAAAAAAATTATATTCCTGATTATGTTTAGGCCAACAGAGAAGGCCCTGAGGGTTCACCACTGCCTCTACCTAATGTAGCATCATAATAAACTCACACAAACTAAATATTCAGTGATGGTATATGATCATATGACCAGTGTCACCAAATAACATTGGTGATGTGGTCATGGTCGTCACCTTATGTGGATTCATTTGTTATTATTATAATATATATATAATTAGTCTTTAGCGCTGCATGAGGCAGGCTACTTGACAACAGAGACAAATAAAAGCACTGTGTGTGTAGCTTTGAAATCAATGTTTATGAACATTTTCGTGTTTTCTGGTTCAAGTGTGGAGTTGCTGCGTGTGGACTGTTTTGCTGCGTCCTCGTGCATGTTCAGTCATTGCGTTCACGTTACACGATGGGGCGGGGTTTGTGTGTGTGCGCGCACCTTTGTGTGTGGGTTTTTGTGTGTTTAATATTTATATATAAAAAAAAGGTGAGACGAGGAGGGCACCCGCTTGATACTGAGGGCAAGGGGGAGGTGCTCTAGCACCACCTGGTGTCTATGTTTGGTCACGTCTAAAAGTAAAGATGCAACCTTCATTATGGATTTAATATTTTATTCATTAAAAATGCTGATACAATTATGAAATTTGCCAGTGAACCAAACAGACATAATGTTGGACGAAGACAGGTCTACATATTTAACTATTTTTGTCTATTTATGTTACTGATGTATATTCCCAGTATCAGCAAACCACACCTAATGTTTGCTCACATAATGTCAGGTTGCACACTAAATTAACATTCGGTAATTCAACTTTATCTTGTTGTAAATTAGATATTTGCATCACATCACCCATCTCATTAGTTTGAGTTATTCATGGAACTAACATATGGACTCATGTTAGTTAAGATGTTAGCATTACTGTAGTAGCTAACATCAATAATCTTTTTTTCATATTTGATGGATTTGGTGGATCAATGCCACATAGTCGTGTTTATCTGATAGTTCTGTTAAATTCAATATGAATGATTAATTATTTATTCCGGTGCCACATTATTTCTTTCAGCTGCCTCCCATAGTTGAAATAAACATTCGGGATGCTTTGCCATGAGCCACAACTGTGGGGACTACTATATACCCTGTTTAACATCAGTGAACCCACCCTGAAGGAAGTTAAGGAGGTCATCAAATCTGCCCGAACAGCATCAGCACCAGGCTCAAGTGGAGTTCCTTACAAGGTCTTCAAACAGTGTCCTCGTCTGTTTGGAGTGTCTTTGGAAGATCTTCAGAGTCATCTGGAAAAGAGGGAAGGTGCCTCAGCAGTGGAAGTACACCGATGGAGTATGGATTCCCAAGGAGGAAAATGGATCGATTCCACACAAGTTGGTGGAGTTGTCCCTGAGCAGATATCACGTCCCAAAGAAGGTCCGCAGTCTGATCCTCGACTATTACAACAACTTTAGTCTGAGGGTGTCCTCTGGGTCTTCAACATCAGATTGGCATCGTCTGGAGAAAGGGATCATAACAGGCTGCACCATCTCTGTATCCCTGTTTGCTCTGGCTGAATTCCCCATGACCACTGTGGAGGGTTTTGAGAGGAGGATCAGCTCGTCCCTGCGCAGGTGGCTGGGGGCCTGCCACGGAACCTGAGCAGCATTTCTCTGTTTGGGCACAACATCAAGCTGCAGCTTCCCTTCAGTAGTTTGGCAGAGGAATTCAAGGTTTCCCGGGCCAGAGAAGTTCTGTTCTACAGAGATTCTGTTGATGGAAAGGTGTCTTCAGCAGGTGTGGAGGTCAGAACAGGAAGGAAGTGGTGTGCACAGGACGCAGTAGAGCAGGCAGAGGCGAGGCTGCGTCACAGCACCCTGGTGGGGACCATGGCCGCAGGTCGAGCGGGGCTGGGTAGCAACCCGAAGCCTTGCTACAGCAGAGCCAGGGGAAAGGAGAGGCAAAGGCTCATCCAGGACGAGGTTCGTGCCAAGGTGGAGGAGGCTCGCCTCAGCAGAGCGGTGGGCATGAGGAAGCAGGGGGCCTGGACCAAGTGGGAACACATAGCTGACTGCAAGATCACCTGGACCGAACTCTGGAAGGCAGAACCACGCCATTTCAAGTTCTTTATCCAATTAGTCTATGACGTCCTCCCAAGCCCTGCTAACCTGTTCACCTGGGGACTGACCGAGTCACCCGTGTCCCAGCTCTGCCAGAGAAGAGGATCGTTGGAACACATCCTCAGCTGTTGTCCAAAGGCCTTGGGAGATGGCAGGTACCGTTGGCGCCATGACCAGGTCCTGCGGGAAATATCAGATACCATCTGCACTGGCATCAACACCAGCAGGCGGCAACATCCAACCAGGAGCACAATTGCCTTTGTCCGAGCAGGAGAGAAACATCAACCCCCCAAGAAGACCCAAGGAGGCCTGCTCATAACAGCAAAGGACTGACAGCTCCTGGTTGACCTAGGGAAGCAGTTGTGATTTCCAGACATCGCAGTTACGACCCTCTGGCCAGACATGGTCTTGATGTCTGGAGCCAGCAAGCAGGTGTTGCTCCTTGAGCTGATGGTTCCCTTGGAGGACAGAATGGAGGAAGCCCAGGACAGGAAGTGAGTAAAGTATGCGGATCTTGTGGCAGAATGCCAGAGGAATGAGTGGAAGGTCCGCTGTGAGCCTATTGAGGTGGGCTGCAGGGGCTTTGCAGGCAAGTCCTTTCATCGGGTCCTGGGGCTCCTTGGGATTTGTGGACTGCACAGGCAAAGAGCCATTAAAAACATCTTGGAGGCATTGGAGAAGGCTTCACGTTGGCTGTGGTTGAGGAGGGGGGATGCGTGGCTTTGTGCACTACCTGGACACAAGTCGGGGGACTGATCACCCCCGGCTGTGTCGGCCGGGAGATGGTGTCTGATTCAGACCCGAAACACCCCATGACCCTGGGAGAATCACTGATGATGTGTCCAGGTTGCACCATGAGGTGTATCATAGAAGTATGGTGATGTGCTTCCTCTTCCTAACTTGAGCATCCACATTGTTGTAACCCTTCTGCATTGTCAGTAGGGCTCTCAGAGTATTCAGTGTTTCGTCCTTAACCTGAATACCTTGTCTGAGTGGGGCATCAAAGACCCAGACTAGTCTTCTCCTGCAGAAGAGTTCCAACTGTGGGCTCTCTTCATCCATATCTTCAGCCATCTTGAGCTGGAATCAGCTGCTGACACTATGTCTGGGGTGGCTTTCTTCAGCTGTTTCGAATCCAGGACCAACCTCTGCAAGAAGGAGCATACTGACCTTGCCGGAAAGCTGCAGCAGTCGACTTCTATGGGGTTGCTACTTGCATGCCACCCTTTTAAACCAGCTTCCTCAATCAAATCTTGGTATTTGGCTTTTTTTATTAGATGGGATGTACCTAGCCTGTCTTCCCAGGGCACCGTAAGCTCTATTATAGTTTTTGTGCTCCTGGATAGCAGGATCATATCTGGTCAGAGGGTGGTCGCTGCTACATCCTGTGGGAAGACAAGTTTCCTCTTCAGGTTCACGTTCAATTTCCAGTCCGAGGCTCTTTGTAAAATGGATGGTGGGTTCTTGGCTGCTGTGCTAGTCCTGTGAGTCTTCCCTCCTTCACAAAACATATGGGTTTGGTGCTTTGGGCAAGTCCGTTATTTATACATAAAGTGGTTCAGTTAATTTACAACTCACTGATTATGATGTCAACAGTTGATGATCAACCCTTATACTGTATGTGCCCAAGACAATAATCCTTTTTCACAGTCGATATTTTGAGTCACTAAGACACAAGTCATACAGGTGCATTCAGAACAATTAAAATGGCTGCATTAGTTTTAAACCTCGGGTTGTTATGGAAAAGTACCACCCAAAAATGACCTCTCATCTACTCCTAATCACATTTCCAGCTGTTACCTAAAATGGAAAACCCACATTTGTTTTCATGAACACTCAGTTTCATAAAGGGTGGCCAGTGCATTCTCCTCCAAGGGAGACATTGGAGGAAGCACAGGAGCTCCTGTCCTTTGTGCTTAAACAATTAGAACAGGTTGGTTCGTGGCTGGTGCAGATACTTCCATATCATTGCACTGAATGACTGTATTACATCAACAAGACTGGACATGCATAATCTTATGGCGGAATCCACATATTAGTAAGAACACACTTTGACCACAAGAAGCAGCGCAATTAATTACTGAAGTTTCTACAAAAATACATATAGCATACCAAGTTTGATTAACTATTACTATTTTTACAAATTTTTTGGTATTATTTGTTTGTTTTTTTGCAGCACCTTATGCATGTACATGATAAGCCAATGATATGCCAGTGAATTTTCCCATTGTGACATCAATAAAGTTCCATATAATGCAATGTAATGTGATGCAATGTAATCTAACATAACTTGTTCCTTTTACTCCAATTCTGCTTCTGGTACGCCCAATATTATTAAACGTATCTGTAGTTAAAAGTCCACAGAAATATCAGTCATTTTGAGTTTTTGTAGGGGTTTTTTTGTTTCTTTTGTGTTGTCTATTTTGCAAAATGTAGGTCATGTGGACATAATTTAGTGCACATTAATTACCCACCTTACAACATAAACAGGACAATTTGAATACAATTTTGGAACACTTTACATTTCCTCACTGGAGAAAATAAAATAATACAGTATTATTTGCTGATTATAATATTATCACTAAAACCTGTGATTTGGCTTTTGAAGCCAAATTAACTCCTCATTTCTGAACACCGGTTTCTCTGTTTTTGTTTTCATGACTTTTGGCTGCACAACAGGCTAAACTTAACTATACTTACATTGGCTATTTTCTTTCTAAAACCCACAAAGCAATCATGTGAACACTATCTTCTGTCTGCAGGCTCAATCACACTGCACTCTGTTTTCCACACACACCACAATGAAGGCACCATTAAATTACTCTGTGTGTGCGTAAGTGCATGAGTGTGTGTGGAGTAAGTGGTTGTGGGTGAGGTTAGCGATCACACTGACAGCTGAGGTTAAAGGTCTCAGGTGAAATGGAGAGAGGCGCAGAGGAAAGTACAGAGCCATGTTCAGGTATCTGTGAACCACCAAGGGAAAAAGGGGACGTTATCAGCACAATGTCTCAAATACAGAGCTGTTACGCAATAAAACATACATGACAAAGTGAAAGGGTTATTAAACTAAATGGAGATAAAGTAAAGGACCCACAAGTAGAGTGAATATTCAGTGGAAGAAGCAAAAATGTAGAAGAATATAACCTATTTAACATAAATAAAGTGATATCATGACAATGGGATCATACTTAAATGAAGAAAAAAAAGAATTACATTATAAAAATGTAGTCACAATTTTCTTTCAAATTGTAAATCATGTTGCATGACAATTTTGCTGGTTCAGCAGAAAAACAACTTTTTTTATCAAGTAAAAAACATAAGCTGTGTTTGTTTCAGTTGGAAATTAAATTTACAAAACTTTGTTCTTTATGACTTACTTTAACAACTTTTTACCTAAAATATTAAATGTTTTTCCATTTGTGATTTTTCAACTTAAAGCAACTGATTTTTAGTTCAAGCCTTTATTAGTTAATCCCATTGTCACACTGTTTCACACGGGCTGGTGCATAGGGGACCTGGGTTCGATTCCCGGGATGAGCGTCCAGTGTGGGTCCTTGGGCAAGACCCTTCATGCTACTGCCTACAACTGTAGCCTCAATGTCTTATTGAGGTCCCAAGCCCGGATAAATACAAGGGTTGTATCAGGAAGGGCATCCCATGTAAAAACTCATGCCAAATGAAAATTGGGGGTTGGATTTGCTGTGGCGACCGAAAGAACTCATCATATTCTTTTAGTAAACCCTATTGTTATTATTTCTTTTGCAGATGCATTCTCTCACAGTGACTACCGGCCCCAACAGCTGTTTCTTCACCTACTTCTGTTCCAACCCTGTCAACCAGAAATTATATTAAATACGACTGAACTGCAATTATTCCCTTCGAACATGAGTGCCTCGATAACGATCTGTACCACCATCATCAATATCTGGATTTCAGTCACTAATCAAAGCCAAAGGGATGTTGTTTGGGCGAACAGGAGTGGAAAAAAAAGACTAGGGTTGGTAAAAATTAATGTGCATCAATTATTTAAATTAATGAATAGGTTGTACTTTTGTTTTTACATTTCGTCCAGAAGTGTCTTGATCCATGGATGGTTACTTTAGTTGTTAGTGACCTTTGACCCCTCTGTGGGACTAAGGCCTTGTTCATGTAATTGTGCTGGTTATTTAGTTAAAATCATTGTCATCTGCTTTCTACAGTATATGAAATATTTATACCAATGATTATATTAATTTTGTCATGTACGTGAAGGACCAAAGCTCAGAGAAAGAATGGTTTTAACAAAGCGATGATTTATTCACACTACTAACCCAATAAGTAAATAACAAAAGGTGACCCACCATGGGAGAAAAAAAACAAGAAACAAAAGGTGAGTTAAACTTTAACTGTATAATAGGGGAAAAAAATCAAATGGAAACCAAAGTCACTAAATACGTAAATTCAAACTACTCAGAGTCCGTTCCCTCTATACACTAATCGATTGGATATATATCTATTCTGTATTTATTTTAATCGTGTGTGTATTTGTAATTGGAGAGCTACTGGACAAACTTGAATTTCCCCCATGGGGATGAATAAAGTATCTATCTATCTATCTATTCCAAGTCACTGTTTCAGAGTCCAAGAATCCACTAAAAAGTCCATAAACAGAAAGAAATCCAAAACGAGTTATCGGCAGAGTGGTGATACGAAAGGCGGCTGCGGGAGGCACTGCGAACACAAAAAACACCAAAAAATACAAACAATGGTCTCCACAAACCCAGAGGTGTAGCCCAAAGTCAGCAGTGGCTGTATGCAGTCCGTCGGTACCAGGCAGGATTTCAAATAACGCTCAGACGCCGTAGTGGAGTAAGCCGGTCCCTCTTAAAGGCAGCTGATGATGATGGAATACAGGCGGTTGTGGTCCTCTGCAGTCGTGACCCGGAAGTATGACGTCAGACATCACATCCACCTGTATGCACACAGAACAAACCGGAACTGGAAACCACAACCCACCCAGCACAATAAGAGGAACCCTGACCAATTTGTCTTATTTCCGATTTCCAAAACTGATGTTGTATAACTGTGTGCTGTCACTCTTTTAATACTGACTCTGCCTCATATAACAATTCCACAAAATGACATTAAAATAGGTTGAAAAGGTTGCCCTGCTCAAACAGGGTTAACATTTTGTGGTTTAATGTGTAAAAGTCAAACCCATGCTCAGTTGGTAGAGGCAGTTGTTCAAGTAAATTACTCCCTTTGAAGCCTGGCAGCGCTTTGCATGGCAGAACAGAACAGGCATAATATTTGCATTATATGAGATTGTGGCTTTTATTACATGCGAAATTCATGATTTGTTTTTGAGCAAAAGTTTTTGTTAGCTTCTCCTACCCTCAGCTGCTGTACAGTCTTCTTCATCCATGCGTTCATATGACTGTCAACCAAATTTAAAGCAAACTTTTGAAGTTCATTGATTTTTCAACCAAAATATCAGTCAGCAACAAAACACCAAGTTAACAAAGACAAAACCCTTGGCTGTTGACTGTTTCAACCAGTTGTATCAGTGTCTGCTGGAGGTCCAGAATCAGTGAATCCTCAGTTGTAAAGAATCCAGTAGCTCTGATCGTGATGACATGTTAAGTCAACAGGCTGAAGTCTCATAGTTAAGCCTTAATCAATAATATTTTTCTTTTTTAACTTTTCCTGATTCCATCCCAGATCCGTGGCAATTGCTTTTTCTGAATCTTTTCCGTTCTCCTAGCTCTGCTGAAGGTCACTGCAGAGGTGAGCACAGATAGTGAAACTGGCCCTTAAATGGACCAGAACTTCCCATCAGGAACCAGAGTAATGAAGGACACGGAGCTCATTCTATGTCAGATCTGCGTCGCCTTTTGTTTCTGACTCTACTGCCCTCACACAGGGCTTTCAGGCAGCACACATGCACCTTGTGGACTGATGTTGTCGTGTTCACATGGAGAATGTTGAAGTGTAAGTGGGACCTAAAAGGCATCTGTCAGGGCAAAATAAAACCCCCCACTCACCTCAACAGCATTCGAGCCCAACAGGCAGGCAGTAATGAGATTCATAGGGCAGCACCACTGCACTGTGACTGATAGGCCCTTCACTCGGGGCCTTACCGGTCACTCCTCCAAGACCTCCTCCCCTCAGCAACATTATCCTCACACCCGCCTCAGGGACCTGAACAGGGGATTGCTGATCCAGTGTAAATGACGCTGTGAGGAGGTGGAGGAGAAAAGACCTGAGAGATGGTGATGAAGACAGTCCACATGTAAAAGGTACAGATTTAGTGACAAAGTTAAACACTTGGTATTCAGGTCACTAATCTAACACACACAGCCATTATATATTTAGAACAAGAAATATATTGTTAACTATCTTTTTACAATTCCATTTTATATCAGCATGCACTTAAAATCACCAAGTTGCTTAGAAATCCAAATACAGCCTGAGTCTTACAGCCATAAGGGTGAATAAAGACCTTTTTAAGCCAAATTCCTAATTATGTCAATTCCACTTTTTGTGAAATGATACTGGGTTTGTATTATATATATTTAGACTGCAGAGTTATTATGCAATTTTCAACTGCCCCACTAAAATTTACGTCACTTTAACTTTTATCTTGAAATTCAAAAGGTTTAACTGTTTAAATAAACTTCTTTTCCTGGGGGATTGTCCAAAAGAATTTAAAACCTCAGAAGATCCCCTTCCTTTATTAAACTCTGCTCTAGCATGATTCTGAAAAGTACTAGTAGTTGTACTAGCGTCTGTGAATGTACACATGTGTAGTTCAGGGATATCCGTATAACAGAGAATCACTGGTCACACAGAGGTATAGGCACCTCTGACAGGGTTAAGTATTTAATTTAAGCCTATATAGACTCATCTATGAATCAGTATGTGTTTAAGTGTGCACTACTATATGTTCAACAGGTTTTTGCTGCCTTATGTGTCATCATATATAGGGCCTCTGGTTACAGGTGGTAATGGTAACATTAATTTTTTTATATTTAATACCAATTTCATGATGTCGAATCATATCAAATGATTGATTGCTTCATCATCAGGGAGGGATGGCAGAAAAGGACTTTAAAACATCTGTTTTACCTGTAAACTGCTTCATTTTTTTTTTTACCATATTTGGACTGAGTGGCTAATATTTAGTATAATTTTAAGAAAATAATCACAACTCACTTCTGTTCTAATGGATTATCATCAAGAGTCAACATGGAAAATGTTGTATCTATATAATAAAAGGCATTCCACCAGGTGCTTTTTACACACTGACCTATTTGTTCTGTCATTTGGCCATGTCTGCATTGATAAAGTCAGTAGTATTTGTGGATGCTGGTTTAACAGTTTAACTTTACATTCCTTTCCTCCCAAAAATACAGATTTAATAATGAATTATTTTCATGTTGAATTAGCAAACATCACCATAACAATTAAAATCAAACTTGGTTTCAATCAAGAAAAGCAGAAATTCTAAAGTTAGTAGATGTTAATGTGTAAGTAAATAATTTTATATACCGGTTGATCTACGTTCCTACCCTCACCTATGGTCATGAACTTTGGGTCATGACCGAAAGGACAACATCTGGGATACAAGCGGCCTTAAAGATAGGATGAGGAGCTCGGAGCAGAGCTGCTACTCCTCCACATCAAATGGAGTCAGCTGAGGTGGCTCGGGCATCTGTTTCGGATGCCACCCGGACGCCTCCCTAGGGAGGTGTTCCAGGCATGTCCCTTCGGGAGGCGGCCCCGGGGCAGACCCAGGACACGCTGGAGAGCCTATGTCTCTCGGCTGGCTTGGGAACGCCTTGGGGTCCCTCCGGAAGAACTGGAGGAAGTGTCAGGGGAGAGGGAGG
>JAPTHA010000005.1:7118726-7135788 GCA_029814585.1 Gymnapogon annona | reverse complement strand
TGTGTGTGTGTGTGTGTGTGTGTGTATATATATATATATATATATATAAAAAGATTTAATACCACTCTGGAAGAAAATATTTCAAGTATGTAACAAATAATGAATGAACATCTGGGTTTATTTATGTGTGTTTGTGAGGCTTTAGAGAAGGTCTGGTTCTGACAGTGTGTAAAGAGTGCAGTTACTGTCAAACGTAGAACATCAGATTTATTCATGTACAAAAAAGACAGTGCGGACAGCGATCACTCTGATGAGGTAGTGGATGTACGAAGGTCGGATGGGGTTTGACTGAATTTGTAGAGTGTTTGCCGTGATATTTCAGTTTACTTGATGGATCCAGTCCACTCACATTTGAGACTGACTCCCTAAAACAATGCAGAATTCTGAAAAACCTCCTCACTCACAGTCTGCAACTGTATCTGCTTAATTGCTGCATTAATGACACACAACTGTGCAGATTTTCTTTAAGATCCAATTCCTGGCTCGACCCAGTGTTTTTAGCAGTGCATTCTTCACATGATGACATATTTTCCCGATTGGTAGCAATACAGGCAAAAGGACATTTGACAAAACAAGTAAAAAAAAAATAGGAAACCACCTTTTCTCTGACAGTGCTGTGATTCATGTGTGGTTCAGACTGGGCGACAGAGTTTCACAGATGGTACACATAACCAGTAATTTCTACAGAGATTTTCTGAAAACACCATTTCGGCACCGTCACCATTGTGAGTAGATTTGGAAGCAGAGCCAAAGAAATACAAGAAGAGATGAGAGTGAAACTTATGAATCTAATGATACTACTATTTTACAAAGGAACAGAATGAGCCGATAGAAAATGTCAGGTTAAACAACACCAAGTAATTGTAGCTTAATGTTAACAAATATGGTTGTGCGTGTCAACACTATGGTCGGTGTATGAAGACTCTAATAGGCGGGTTAGCCAACCTTACCAATCCCTATAATGGTGCTGAATTGACCCGGTGAACCTCTTCATGGCTCACTGATTTGGAAAATGAATGAATGAATGGACTATAAAAATAGCTCAGGTAGCTAAATGATACAAACAGGTCTGGTATTGTAATTACAGAAGAGTCAGTGGTAAACATTTATACCCCAAATTTTTAGAGAGTAACAGTAATGGGACTCAAAAGCATACTTCATAACCCTGTAGTATCAGTTTTTAATGTGCAAGGTACCAAATAGAAATTCACGAAAGTCAAAAAACTGGTCAAAACAGACAAAAGGCCAGGCAACAATATTATGAAACAAAATTGAGTTGGGATGGTGACTGAAAACTTACACACCAGGATTTTTGTGTCCAATTTCATGTTATTTATTTGCACCTCATACCTACAATTTGTTTTCTTGTCAGTTTATTTTTACACTTAAACCCAACCAACTGTGTCACTGTCAAAGGCTTCTGTTACCGCTGAATGGAGCCATAATTTACTAAAAACACAAAGACAGAGACCAGAATGAGTCCCAAATCCAATTATTGATTTAATATTTCTATAGAGAGGCTGTTTGTTGCTTGGATTGGGACTCAGTCAATGCCTAGAGTTTTAATATCAACAGTTTTTTATCACCTTGTGACCACGACGGATTAATGTGCACAACATGCACGTTAACTTCCTCCGCCATTTGTATTTATCAAGTCTAGTCTTAAGTAATTAATTCGCGTAGTCTGGGTATGTAAGTATTTCCATATTAATGAAACTAACATTAATTTTGCTGGATGATGAACTAAACAGAGATTCCGTTTCAACTATGCTGAATATGTCATGTGCCTTAATTCAGTTTAACTCCAGTTTTCACTCACTCTTACCTAATCTAATCCTAGATTAGATTAATGTTGATGGTGAAATCTTGTGACTTTGTGGATCCAGACTTGTTGGAAGTTCTTCACATCTTCCTGTAGACCACCACTCTTCAGCGGCCTGTGTGATGAGTCAGTATTGTTTTAATGCCATCTTCTGGTTCCAGAGAACATTCCTCTTCAAACATCAGATGCTTAGAAGGTCCGAAAAGTGATTCCAGCTGCCTGTGTTGGCAGGTCCAGACTTCACATTAGTTCTGCTCCATGACAACACTTTGCTGAGGTTGGAGGGGTCAGTTTGAGGTGTCTGAGTGGACACTGGCCGGCCCCTTTTCAGGAGAGGTCACTGAAGTTCTGGGTGTGTCATGCCAACCCTCATGAACCTAGAGAGAAAAAACACAGGGCTGGAATTAAAGGTACAACTTCCACCTTCGAGGAAAAGGATGTTTCGCCCCTATTCACAGACATGGAGCATAATAACGCTTAGAGGCATGTTGTAATAATATGTTCAAGTAAAAGAGATCCATCCGCATTAGTATATTTAGTAAAGAAACAGAAATAGCCACTAAGTATTCTAATGAACCTGAAACCTCCCATTACAATATCAGGTAAATACAATATACAGGGAAAAAAAATCTCAAATAAATAATCAGCAGTAACATAAATGTTCATTTTAACTGCGTGACAGATACTAACAAAGAACATTTTCCTGAATGGGGATCAATAAAATCTTAGCTTTTTAACAAAACATGCCAATGGACCTACAAGTTTATACAACTTTTCATTCACCAATCAATAGGTCATGAAAGATGCATCAAGTTCATCATCATCCAGATGTTTTTATATGCAATTCAAAATGAAAGAATGCACATATTATTTCTAAATTTTTGTCTGTCCACATTACGATGCAACTCTGGTGTCTACTTTTCGAAATTCAGTTTTATGGACCTAAAAACATTGCAAAAGGCACTAACTTGGAACAATATCGCCATGGCTTCATGTTCAAAATGTGCATTCGCTAATTAATAAGCAAATATCCATGTACTTAAAATGTGTTTACCGTATTTAATACATTTCTTACATGTGTCACAGCTGATTAGCCTCTTTCAGTAACACCATTGTATATGGTATGAAATTAAATAAAATTTATATAATGACAGCATCCCATAATGATGTAAAATGTTTTCGCCACAGTCTGGACTTGTATGTGTTTCAACACGGCAGTGCAGTGCTTGCTAACCTCAGTGTGGGTATGCGTGTGTATTAGTCTTCATGTGTGTTGTGGTGGTGTTATCTCCTCTCCTTCCCTCCTCCGCTGCATCATTATGAATCATTATGAAACAGTGTGTAAACACTGTTTGTCTGCATGGACGTTTCCATCCTTCTTGCTTTGTTCTGACCTAAATAAGACGTTGTTAATCTAAGTGGTAGAAAAAGAAAGTCAGATGTCTGAGCTTGAAACTGCGCGAAGTTGGCACATGGCCTGCAGAGCTCAGGGCGAGATGGGCCAGTCAGCAGAAGCTGTCTGTATGCCTCAGATCATAGGACTTTACTTCTCTTAATGTCATATTAGCATGTCTGCAGGCATGGTGGCTGAGCTATTAACAGTAGAGAAAAGAACAGCGCTGCTTGAATAATGGGTGCAGCGTCTTTTTTGCCAAAAAGACCCAAAGTTTCAGAATCGGTTATATTTTACCAGTCTAACCAAAACAAAATGCTAATTATTTTCATGCTTGCAGCTGATGTGTAAGCAACATAGAGGCTACTAAGAACTTCTCTGACAGCTAAGAACTTCTCTGACCTTCAAGAGCACTAGAAACATCCCAGGATGTGGGATAAATTAGGGGGCAAAGACGTATCAGAGAATTTAAAAAGTGAGGATAACTTATTCTCTCTCTCTCTCTCTCTCTCTCTCTCTCATATATATATATATATATATATATACATATGTATAGAATAAATTGAACAGAATAGAATACATAATAATAAAAATATATATAATAAATTATATTTCCATGTAGTCCATGAAACATGGACTACATAGAAACATGCTGTGGAAAACAAATAGTTATAATTCTCTATTAATATTATTATAATTCTAACACTTATAGGATATCTAGCAACAGTGTGAGCATGTATGTTTACGTATGTCCAACATCAAACGATTATGGACAATTACACATGTTGACTCTCATATAGGACACGGACATATAGACAATGAGACATTTTGTTGTTCATTGTCATGTTGCAGTATAATAAAAACATTTGATATAACTGCATGGTCCTAAAAGTACAGTGTGATGTGACAGCAGTGACCACAAAAAAGCGCACAAGCCCTGAAAAAAACAAGACATCCCTGACATTCTGTCTCTGCTTCATCTGGGGTTTCATTCAAGACTTTCCACTTTACAACTCCATAAACCTGACGTGTCTGTTTCTTTCCAATCTACTGCCAACCTATCATTATTTACTATCATCATCACCACAGCCATTATCACTTGTCATCTTTGCAGCACAGAAATTTGTTGCCATGGTTACTTGCACTTACATTGAGGCCATGTGAGGTGTACAGAGGATGTCGGAGGCCATTACTGTAGCCTGTCTGACTGATAGCACTGTGGATGGAATCCACCTAGATGGACAACAGGGAAAAAAGGAACCAAAATGATGATCAATAAGAAAGTAGAAGACATCAGAAGAAAGGGAGAAAACATAGGTACACAAGAAGACTTTATTTTGTGGGTGAGTGTTTTTACATTTAGAAGAAGAAGACCTTTATTAATCCCACAGTGGGGAAATTTGCACAGTTACAGCAGCAAAGTCTCAAAACAAATGTGTAAACCTTAAGTATTTACAAACACAGCTGCTTTTGCTGCTATAGGAGGAGGAAATAATCATCAATATTAAACAATTCATTTTATTTAGCAGCTTTTGCACCTTCTCAACTGATTTCAGCCTAAAATGGATACAAAAGAAGATGCACTGATCTGTCTGTTCATTCATATCATACGTGACAATAACTTAGAGTAGATTAACGGCAGCACAAGATGAATAATGTAAAAATGTAATAGGATGCCACTACATATAAATGATATATAGAGACATAGCAAGACAAAAACACACAAAATGCATCAAGACAAAGTATGTGTTATTGAATAAATGCTGTGGAGGACAAATTTCATTGAGCATAAGAAATATTGTAACAAACAGATTTGACGGTACATTTTTCATGTTTATGTAAAGAAATATGTTGTTTGCCTTTTGTTTAATAGAAGAAGTTTTATTTCCTTCTTAAGTTTGAAAATCATTAAGAAAATTATTTCCATATATGACAACTTCAGAATGTTTTGTTTAATGCATTTTGGGTGTTATTTATGTATTTTTTGCTGTGATTTTTCTACCTTTTTATGCACAGACATGGAAATAATATAAAATTAGGTCACGTCATACACTTTTTTTATTGGAGGAAGCACAATTTGTTTGCAGGACACTCTAGAATGTATTGGACAATGAATGCACGTTTAGTACCCCCCATCCCCCTCCACACACACACCACCACCATCACCACCCACTGAAACCACAAACACATCAACATGCTGAATGCATTTCTTGACCTTTTTGGCATACACGGCTCCTACCTGAGACTGCATATTGGCTCCGACTTGAGTCCCTTGGAACGACGCCCCATTAAGACTCTGCATGCTAATGAACATGTCCCCTGAGTGTGGGAGGCTAAAGGAACCAGGAGAACCTGAGGAGGATGAGATCAAGGCAGCTGAGAAAGAGGAACATGTTGAAAATAAAAACAAAGCATTTACAATTCAACAGGTATTATATGATCCTACACTGATCTACAGTTTAAATGAATATCACATGTAACCAGGCACAAAATGCTGTGTACTGATTTGTTGTGTGTTAAAAGATTATTTGATTTTCAAAACAGTGAAAGGTTAAAAGCATTTGATTTGATTTAAAAATGGTAAAACATTAAAAGCATTATTCTTTTCATGTTAAGAGGCTAAAACAGTATATTACATATTTGCAGTGGTGGACCCTCAAGGCCAGCAAGGCCTTCTCTGCTGGCCTAAACGTAATCAGGAATAGATTTTTTAATATATATTTTTTCCACAAATATGTATTAAATTATTCCCCATGGTCTATACTAGGGGTGGGCAAACTTTTTGGTTCAGGGGCAACATTGACTTTAAAAAATTGACAGACGGGCCAGTCCAGCACCCAACGCATACATATCAAATCTAAACAAAAAAAGCATTACACTTAGCTTTAATTTTTTTTTTATTTCTGCAAACGCATCTAAAATTCTAAGGTTCTTTGGCAACATTTATTTTCAGATATTAAAAATTAAACATGACCGAAAAAAAACCTCATCATGACTAATAATATCCTTGATTTTTAAAGTGAATCCACCCAAGGAGACAGTGTTAATACAGTGTTAATACAGTGGGAACAGTGTTGCTGATCACCTTTTTTTGCCAGTGCATCAAAATGTGGTGTTACTGTATTTTCCACACTGTAGTAATGCACACTTAAAAGCATGTAAGTTTCTCTAAAAATGATGCTGCACCTTTTAACCTGGTGCGCCTTATATGTGCAGTGAGTTCCAAAATCTGTACAAATGTTGTGTGATTATAGTCAGCGCTCCGCTTGGTTGACTGTCGGACCATTTCCCACCGATGGGGAAATGGTCCAGGAAGCACCAACAGAGAATCAAAAGAACTGACAACCATCAGACACAGGTTTTTAGGTGGCATCCACCAGACCCATGGAACAGACCCGTGGAACAGACCGCGTGGACCAGACATTCACAGACGAGACCCACGGGAATGAGACCAGACCCGAACGAGTGTGGTTAGTGGATATCTGATACGAGGATCCGGTCCATGGAGGTCTGATCTACGTGGATCTGATCCGCGCCAGTCTCTTTCGTGCGAGGCCACAGAACAGACTAGCGTGGACCAGATCCCTGCGGATTTGCGCGAACGAGACCGACAGGGATCAAATCCGCGCTGGTCCCACACTCGTTGAAATACTTTACCTAAACTTAACAGTACTCACCAATCTGCATGATCTTTCATGGGAACTATAGTGTCCTTCATAGGCCTGACTGTACATCATGTTGATTCTGTGTCGGATTTACCGTCAGGTGTAATTTACTCTGATTAGCTTGTAGTGATTTAGCAATGGTTCCATCAAAAACAGAACTCCTGCGACGCTGAGAGACACTGAGACGTGACATGATAGTGGCATGCGGTAATAAGTTGAATGCGGCACCTACTGGCAGCACCAGTCATTACAGGACAAGTTCAAATGAATGTAGTCAGAATTATCATATGATTTGGACAATTCTGTTCTTTCGGCAGGCCAGATTAAAAAGACCAATGGGCCGGATGTGCCCCACAGGCCATAGTTTGCCCACCTCTGGTCTATACTCTTCATTTCATAGCTTTCCTAAGTTGGTTGCTCAGCTTCCAGCCCCAGGTGGAGATTTGGAGGGCAGGTTTTTTTATCCAATCATTATTCACTATCATGTGTTGCCAGGGTCCAAAATCTGCCTCTAGGCCTTCAGAAGCGACAATGCTGGCGCATGGTAGCTTAAAGTGAATGAAAACGGACCTGTGGCATTAACCAGTCAGCATCAATTTTGGCTTCACTGGCGCCAGCTTGCGGGCCTATAGCGTCAGTGCATGCACATCTTTTGATCGCATACGCGATAGAGAGCTGCATGGAGCAGACCAGTGCAGGCACAATGTGACAAACAGGAAATGGATCATTTGTGTAACAACAAATTGTTTTTGTTTTTTCAACCCACAATGGCTGAAGGAGGTGAAGATATTATTTGGTCACAGATTTAGTTACAACACCATTCTCAAGAAAAACTTTTCAAGAAAAGCTATACACTGTCAAGAGAGGACGGGTGGATCTGTTAGCAAGAATGACTCAGCAGGAAAAAGGATTTATCCAACACTTTCAAGTTGATAACTAACTACGAATGGTACACCTTGGTGGCAGGCTCAGAAAACTAAGTTAATATTATTATTAATAATATATTATTAACAAATATGAATAGTAAGGTATTGTGGGTAGATCGCATGGCACTGCACCTGACCGGCGTCGATTCCGCTGGCCGGCACCGACTGGTACCGGCGTTATGTCTGCACACATCCAGTTAAAATACAAGAGCTCAGGGCCCGTACCATGTAACGGTTATTGGTGGTGTCATGGTTCAGTGTGTATTTTTGAGTGACAGGAGCGTCTCTCAGTGGGAATCAACATGGCCTGTTGGTGAGGTCGACTCCTCCCAGTCCTGACCTGAGGCGAACCCTTCCACCTGCAGGTCACCGGATCATTTGGAGGACCTTAAGAGGGGCGCTGACTGGCATCACTGCGATGGAGCGTGGTCTAAGATTCACTTCGGTACCGCTGCCATTCTGAAAAGAGATCTGGCTTCTAGGACGTTGCCTTTTGGAGTTTTTCAGGGACTTGTGAATAATTTTGTATGTTCTTGTTCTTTGTATTTTTCAGTGTTCTCCGCAGTGGCCCATTGCCTCCTCCCCGACCAACGTTTTCTGTTTTTTGCCCTCCCATGTGGATTATGATTTTTGTTGAAGGAGAGAAAGGACTCTAGGACTACGGACCTATTTGTTAGAGCTACACGGACTCATTTAACGTTTTTTGTTTTGTATGATTATAATCCAGTCACTTGTGACTCGCCTTTTGTTGGAACCTTTTGAACACTTATAAAAGTATTCTATTTTTGCGTTTACACTGAGCCAATAAACTCAGATTTACTTTTCCCTTATTCTGCCTCTGGATCCATCTCTTAGTTATCCGACAGGTGGGCTACACACATACACATGGTTTGAGTTCTTTCATTCGATACAACAACATAAGATGTAGACTGATGGCATTATGAAGTACTGCATGATCACATAATTGTTTTCAGCACTGTGTAATGGAAATAGAACCTAACTCAGAAATCAATGGAATAAGTCACAGGTTACAGTATAGTCTTTACTAATGTCCACCTGTGGAAACCCCTCCACTCAGCCACCGAAAACACAGTCAGTGTTTACTTCGGTTCTTTTTAGTACTTATTGGGGTGCTAACACTGATCAGACATTGTATGTCAGGGGTGTTCAACTCTATTTCCCTCTTTCATCACACCTGGGTGTCACTAAGTCATTATCAGGCTTCTGGAGAGCTTTGGTGATGAACTGATCATCGATTGAACCAGGTGTGATGAGAGAGCAAACATCTAAAACATGCAGGTCACCAGCCCTCGAACACCAGAGTTGAACCCCCCTCTTGTAGATGATATTAATACACTATAAATGCTGGATGCTAAACACAGTAATCCAACATGGTGAGGTCACCCACTCCGTTTTGAAGGCATAAGAGTATATTCCAATGGAATCAAAAACCCAACAGTTCCTATTTTCAGATGATTACACTACACTAATTATGCTTATATGTTATATGCAATAATCTATGTGTATTATTAAGTCTACCTAAGTCATACATAGTACATTTTTACTCAGCTGTTTAGTAGTGTATATTTAAGTAGTGAATAACCCTAGTTCACATAAAGTTTGCTAGACCATGCTGAAGCCACTGCTGTATTCAGTATGGTTACTGACAGATGGATTCAAGTTAATTACGTCAGACCTTTCTTTATGTGCATATACAGTTATAATATGTTCCCACAAGTATTTCTGGAAGTGTCACCCTAAACACTCCACACACTAGCTCCATGACAGAGATTGTCCATTCGTCATCGTTCATTAGGGGACTCCAACAAGTCAGGGACGAATATGGGATTGATGAAACATAATATAAAGTTATATAAGTTTGGAATTTTATTATGAATATTACTGATGAGTAAAATAAAATAAAATCAGTCACACTGTGGACAGTCTAAAAACGACCACTGCCAATATGAAGCTACAGTACCTGTAAACATGCTGGTTAACAAGGAGCTTTTGGTGTCAACATCATCCATCTGGAACTCCTTGTCTTTCAATTGGAATCCTAGAAAAATGGAGTGAATGATAATTACCATTTTGTATTTCTGTAATATTACCAACAATTGTTCTGATGTTAATATTACCAATCTTTTAGAACAGCCTAATACTGTTTATGTGCATAAAAAAAACATAAGGACAGTCTTCATAAAGCACCATGGTGGCTCAACGGGGTTAAAATAACCAGTAGATAAATATAAGCGTTGCATTGGATACCACATCCTACCCGTGTTGGGTGTGCTGGGAGAGTTGTCTTGACTGTTGTGGACGGCTGCTGCTACTGCCTGTGTTGCTGTCACTGCTGTCTTTGCTGCATACAGATTAGCTTCTTCCTGGAACTTTCCAATGTTCTTCTTATATCGAATCCTCTTGTTTCCAAACCAATTAGAAACCTGACACATAAGGGAGAAGGAAAAGACAAAAAAGCAACCGTCTCATATCTGGCATCTTACAAAAGCAGATCCAAGTGTTTATCTGATTGTTTAATTAGGTGAACACCCCTCAGACTGTGTGTACAACAGGACCTGATGTAAATCCTATAACCATTTTTTTCTTCAGTTGCAGTTTGCACATCCTAATGAGACCAAACAATGCATTTTTGTGTTTTTTGAGAGTTTTACAGCTCTCAGCAAAGGACATTTTATTAAATCAAGACAATTATTTGATGTAAAAAAATCCCGAACATTCACTTTCCTGTATCTCAGCAGGATGTATAATGACGAACCATTCAGTGTCACTAGATGCAGACGATAGACCAACGTATGTCCCAGATCCATATATGTTTATTGTAATAATTTCTGAGTCCAAACTCTTGTCAGGTAGGCGTAAATGGTATTGTGTGTGACATATGGTGACATCTAGTGGTGAAGTTGTAATTTGCAACGGTCTGAAAAACCCCCAATTTACCGTCCTACTTCCAAGTTCCTTAAAGGGATGTTAACTTGTACCCTTCCACTGGATACTTCCTGCTACTAAGTTAAAAAATGAAGAAGAAGATGGTTCACAACTATTGTTGAAGGCGAAACAGTCTCTTTGTAGATATAAATGGCTTATTCTTTGGCAGTTAAATGCAGCACTTCATGTTTTCTTGTGATTATACAGTAATGAAAACACATTTGGACTGTTACATTCCATTTCATATAACTCACAGTTGGTACCTTCAACAGAGTGAACACTACAGTGGTGTCATCTGTGCGTGAAAGGCTACCGTGTGGTTAAAGGAAGGCCACTGAACAGGACAGGGAGTAATTCCGGTCAAACACACAGGGCTTGTAAAGAGCAACCGAGGATAGACAGTAACAGCATACGACAGCTGAAAGGTCACTGGCCACTGTTCATGCATGTGTGTGTTTAGTGCTGGTGGCCTTTGTGTGTATGCAGTGACATTTACTAAATATTTCACCCTTAAATAAAATTGTCTCTCTGTTTTTTCCAAAACATCCCTATTGTTTGGCAGGCCAACAGCAAATTAACAAAGAAATTAGGGCAACATATTCTGTTAGACTGCCCTTCCATTCATCTCAGGTCACTCTGGCTCACATCTAAAGACATTAAGAAATATCTGCTTCTAACAGCTTGGGAGAAGGCTGCAGCTGGCAAGTTTGTCATAAATAAGACAATAAGTTGAACCCATTGGACATGTTTCCTCAAAGGTCAGCACAGTTTTATAGCCTTAAAACACAAAGTCGGAATTGTTTGTGCACTTTCTAAAAAAAAGACCTTCTTTAAAAACGTCCATTAGTTTATGAAGCACATGTGGTGAATCAACTCTCATTAAATAATAATAAAATCAGTGTGCATCAGAAACAATGTACATTTTCCACCACTATACATTGTTGCGCCCTTGTAACTTGGTGTACCACAAAAGCTATTCCTCGGACCATTTGTTTTTTGCAATTATGCTGTATTCCCTCTTAAATTAAGCTTGTATATACAGATCATTGATCACTTTATGTCTACAAATGTCACTGTTGTGCATCTAATATTAAAAATGTATAAAAGGTGAGATCCATATGCCCAAACATGTCTCAGTGTAATAAGAATTACATTTCAAGTATGACATTAAGTATTAATTTCTTATATTATTTTTTATTTTATTCAAAATGATTACTGCAACAGTCTTCTACTAACACTGAAGGGAGCAGTCAATCATCAAAACAAGGTGCTTGTGTATCTGAACCTTTTAGAGCAATGGATATATCTTAGCTGATCAATAAAATGATCTAAAACATCAAACAGTGCCTTGTAGTTCATTTTTGTTCATTCATTCATTCATTCATATTTTCCTTATTGTTTCTCCACCCAAGTTGGATTTGTGTGGGTACCACCAGGAAGAAACACAACCAAAAGTTTTGAAACTGCACCCAGTGTTAACTGGGATTTTATGAGAAGACAATCTCATACTACATCTGACACCCGCAATTCCATTTCAAACATCTGAGCTCTCGAGTTGCAACACTTCTGCTCTGTTGTGTCACTGTAAATTTGATTATGCTTTCTGTTGTATTTTTTGGGAAAACATAAAGAATAATTCAATGCTGATGCAAATACAGTTGCATTTAATAAAAACAAGATGACAAAACCAGAGTAGGAAGAATAGGAAGACATAAGGTGAGATGAATTGTGTCACACTGGGACCTGACAGCTAAACCCTCTCCAGCCAGTGTGCTCAGAGAAACCATACCACTGCACTTAATAATGCACATGCACATACACTCCTCCACATTTTCAACCCCTACAGCATTCCCTTTGTCTGTTCTAACTGCCCTGAGCCTCTAACTGTAGCTCCATGCATACCAGAAAATTACATGTTAACTTGTACATATGATAGACAGTATTCGGAACTCATAAAAACTAAAACAAATGCTCACAAAACAGCACATTAACAAGATTTATTTATCTGAATTACATGTGCAGTACTAAAGATTGGTCAAGATTGTATTTCTTGGCAAGTGGAGACCAAAACTGCATTAACAATATAGTGCATTCTCTGATTATTTGTTAATGTCATTTCTGTGATTCAAGGTAAACGTTTGTTTCAAATGCTTTCAATAATTTGCTAACTTTTAAGTGTATAGAGAGTGCAGCATTAGCTTCATGAGACATTTAGGGGACAGGTCATATGGTAGTAAATTACTGTTTACAAATAAAATTCTGTGACAAAACAAGGACCAGGTTTTTGTAATTCCATATTATTGATCAAATGCACTATAGTATCCGATATAAAGCCTGGTTTTCTCCTGGTCTAGATACCCCAGAGATCGGTCTTGACCACAGAGTGAGTGTGTAGACCATCCACATGAGAGAGAACATGAGCTGTCTGTAGATTACACCGAGCTGTGTATAAAACCGCAGGTTGACCCTAAAGTCAGTCATACCTGCAGACAAAATGACAGACAGCAGATGAGGAGATAGAATAATGACATACCTGTGACACTGTGATGGTGCTCCCCCCACCCTGAGGGCAAAAAAGAATGGGCTTTTTTACACTACTGGACTCTAACACTCCACACTCATCCCCAACACAACAGATACAACATTGAATTTAGACAACCAAAGTTTACATGAGATTGCTGGAGCGACAACAATCCCTTGGATTGGTGTGACAACAGTAAAGAACCTAAAATATTCTAGTTGACCAAATTTAAAATTGAACTAAAATTAAAATTGAGGCTGTATATGACTCAGGATACACTGAATGAGGACTTAAAAAACATAAATGGGAACTGTTATAATTATAATACATTTATAAGCATAAATCTACTTCTGTAGGTATGCTGCAGTGTCTGGAATTTCCCTTTGTGGGACGATTATAGGTATATATAATCTACGGTAATCTAATAACCTATAAATTTGCTTTTTGTGTGGAAGACTTTTAAACAAACTTTGATTCAGCTTTAACAAAAGGATTATCATCTCCAACATATGACTCTTGTGTGAAAAACAGGGCAAGTGCTGCGTCTGGTCCAAAGACCAAAAACCAGAGCTTCAATAAGGATGTGACATGGAACGTCAGTGATCTGTGCAGGAGTCAAACTGTCTTTTTGCGCCACAGCCATGTGTAACATGACACATCAACATGGCACTGAAAAACCGGCAAGTCAGTTAACATTACCCAAGCAAGAACTGCCCCCTTTGTGATGTCACATCGATGTTGTTCGTAACATTTATCAAATGGGAAATGAGTACACATGCTTCTTGATTAGTGTTAGCTGACCAAGCGCTCTCTGGCCATGGCCCTTGTTGTAACATTTCCATGGAAAGGGCTCATCCTCACGTGAACTAACTCTGACCTGGCACTGACGACAGATTAGTTTTGTGTTAATAGTAATGGGGTCTCCGCAAAGCAGAGGTGACAGATGTATCCACAGATAGTTCAAAGTGTCAACTAGTGCAAAACGAGCAGCTCCACCGGGTCTAAAGCGTCCTATAGTGACATGCTAATAGGCTGCATATGTGGACAACTCTTCGCATCATTTAGAACCATTGAAACCACAGCGCAGAAGGACTCTGAGATCAGATACAGTCATCAAACATTGTCTTTTATTTTACATGTTAATCAGTGGGGGTTTCTGATGTCATGTATCAGGTGTAGTTGTTACTCACCTGGGAAACAGTGATGCTGCACTTCTTAGCTAGCTCCTCTTTGGCCTCCTCACTGGGGTATGGGTTGCTCAGGTGTGAATAAAAATACTCATTCAGGATTTCAGTGGCTTGTTTGCTGAAGTTCCTCCTTTTCCGCCTGAGAAAAGAAAAGAGCAGAGGTTTTGGAACACTTATGATGATCATAATGCAGAAATTAAAAATACAGACCAGTAAACTGCATTTGGATTCAAATCTGTGTGAAAATAACCATCGTTATAAGAGTGTAGTGGTGTGTGTGTGTGTGTGTGTGTGTGTGTGTGTGTGTGTGTGTGTGTGTGTCTGTACGTGTTTTTATGGGATTGATAACTGAATAAAAAGTATGCAAACTTATAACAGTCTTTATCTGAAGTGTGATTATTGGTAAGATATTTGATCAGTTCTCTGCATGATTATTATTCTAATAATCAATGAATCTCCGTGAACATATTGGCCAGTGTCAGTATGTTTTGCCACGATTACGTCAACATTATCTGAACGTCCATACAGACCTTGCATCCAGGAACCTGGAGCGCAGGATCATGACGGCCTCACAGGTGCTCTGCTTCAGCTGCATTTGGATGGAGCTGAATTTACGGTGAATGATGTTCACCATGCGCTCGATCTCTTTTGGTGAGATGGGTCGTGTCCGTGATTGCTCTCGCAGCAGGTTCATGACATGGGTGGTGAACTCGTTGCAGGCCTGACCAGAAACATCATGCACAGCAAATATAATCATGGGCATCTGTCTTCATCAACAGTTGCACATATGTGCACTGTTCTGATGGTCACAAACAGAAACTCACTATGTACAGAAAGAATGTAATTTCAGTTGTAGGTTTTTCTCAGTGTGACATCATGTCATGCCTTTTTCTAAACAATGTGTCCACGTTTAAACAATATCAGCTATGACCAGTGTTATTGTATGGACATTTACATCCAAAACAACCATTTGGGATACAGTGAAGTACAAAACATTCTTAACCCTTACTATGAACCCAACAATTATATAAATACACAAATAAATAGATAAATAAGTATTTGTGCAGTTACTATCCAATAGATGCTAAATTAAGTGGATATTCTTAATCTGAATATAACAATACAATAGCTATGATGCAAATAAGTGACATTAGACATTCACGAAGATTGAGCACAACCTTATGATAAAAACTGGAAGATTAAGGTAAAGACAATACTCTTTGAGAAGATAATCACATATTTATAGTAGTAGTGGTAGTGGTAGTACTAATAGTAGTGATGGTAGTCAGTGGTGGACCCTCAAGGACAGCAAGACCTTCCCTGCTGCCCTAAACATTACCAGGAATATTTTTTTAATATATATTTTTTCCACAAATATGTATTAAATTTTTCCGCATGGCCTATACTCTAATAACCAATCAGCGTCAAGTTCGGCTTCCCTTGGGCCAGCTAGCAGGCCTATAGCGTCAGTGCATGCACGTCTTTGGATTGGAAACGTGATACAGAGAGGCGGAGCTATGCAAAGCTGTGCAGAGCAGACCTGAGCAGACATGTCAATGTTATAAACAGGAAAGAAGGAAATTGATAATTTGAGTTACACAAGTCATTTTAGTTTTTCAAACCACAATGGCTGAAGGAGGCCAAGATATTGATTTGTTCGCAGATTTAGTTACAACGCCATTCTCAAGAAAAATTTTGCAAGAACAGCTAGACGCTGTAAAGAGAGGATGGCGACACTCAGCAGGAAAAAGGATTTATCCTACACTTTCAAGTTGATAACTATGAACTAACGGTACGCCTGGGTGGCGGGTTCCGAAAAGTGAGTTAATATTATTATTAAAATATATTGTTAACGAATATGAATAGTAAGGTATTGTGGGTAGTTTATGGCACCGAACCGCGGCGCAATGCCAGCTGACACCGGATAGTGATAGTTGTGGTAGTAGTAGTGGTTATTGGGGTAGTAGTAGTAGTTGCAGTAGTAGTAGTAGTGCTAGTAGTAGTACTGACTCACCTGTTCGTACTTCTCTAGTTCTGTGTGATATATCTGTCTGATTTGCGTCAGCTTGGCCCTGTAGTCAGAGTGTTCGATGGAGTTGTCAGTGACGCTTCCTGCTGCAGCTGCTGCTGCTGCTGCCACTGCTGCCCCTCCCCCTTTCTCTGGCCCAGCCACCCCCTCGGCCAACAGCATGTTGTCCAGTCTCATTAGCTGGGCATCTGGAGGATCCTCATCCTGTACGCCGCGAATACTCAGACCTGACCAATAGACCACAAGGAATGTTTACAGTATTATAAAAAAATACATATCAATAAAATAATAATGAACGAATTCATCTGTGGGCACCTTTCTAAAGCCAAGATCATCTCACAGAACCTAAAAGAACAGTAAAAACAGTACAAGACCAAAAAAGATACATTGATAGAAGAATATAAATTTGATGTGTCCAAGGATGGAAATGGGATTGTTGCAGATTTACTTAACCATTACCAACGCTTAGGGATGTTTGACCAATGCTAGTACGTGCTAGTACGTTAGTACGCTAGTAATTAATTTTTTGAACCTGCTTCATCCCTTGTGTGTGTGTGTGTGTGTGTGTGTGTG
>JAPTHA010000005.1:7073862-7090641 GCA_029814585.1 Gymnapogon annona | reverse complement strand
AACCAGGGCTTGTCGTTGTTGTAACTCACCCTGGTGCGTGTTGGAATACAGCTGTCCTCACAGAAGCTGATGTAGGATGTCACAGCCTCCGTGTACTCGTCCAGACTGTTGGTTGCAGACCTGAAGACATCCCAGTCAGTATAGTCCAGGCACCCCTGCAGATCCTCTATTGTTGCACTGGTCCTCACAACAGGTTTAGACAGCTTAAGTTTCTGCCTGTATGCAGGGATCAGGTGGACTAAATTGTGGTCCGAGTGACCCAGCGCAGCACGGGGGACCACGTGATATGCATTCTTGATGGACGTGTAACAGTGATCCAGAACATTCTCCTCTCTGGTCGGACATTTAATAAACTGTTTGTATCTAGGGAGTTCATGAGTGAGGTTCCCTTTGTTAAAGTCGCCAAGGACAATAAGAGCCCGGGTTTGTCTGCTCCACGCGCAGTATCTGGTCGGCGAGCATGCGCTGGGCTTCCTGCACGTTAGCGTGCGGTGGAATATAAACACCAACCAGAATGAACAACACGAACTCGTGCGGGGAGTAGAACGGTTTACAGTTAATGAGAAATTATTCCAGGTCAGGAGAACAGTGTCGCAGGATCACAGTCACATCGATACACCAGCCACTGTTGACGTAAAAACAGATTCCTCCACCCTTCATCTTTTTGGAGAGCTCCGTGTCGCGATCGGCTCTGAGAACTTGGAAGCCTGCCAGCTCGACCACGGAGTCCAGTACCGATCCACACAGCCACATCTCCGTGAAGCACAGGACGGAAAACGACGAAAAGTCTCTGTTTTTACTTACCAGTATCCGGAGTTCATCCAGTTTATTGCACAGTGAACGCACGTTGGAGAGGAATATTCCTGGCAGAGGTGTACGAAGTCCACGCAGCGGAGTCGCAGCAGTACACCAGCATGTTTCCCTCTCCTATAGCATTTGAACGAGTGGACGAAGGCGAGGGCGCCTTTAGCGAGAACACTGATCAGTTCGATCGATGGCACAAGAAAAGTGGGAAACAATCCGGTGGGGTTATTTCTCTGATGTTTAGTAGTTCCTCTCTGGTGAAGGAGATCCGGGAACTACAGCAAAACAATGAATTAACAAATAAAACAAAACAAACTAGGGCACACCAAAACACCAAGGCAGCCGTCCACGGCGCCATCATATTTGCATCATATTTGAAACGGTTAATTCTACTGACTGTTCTACAACCATTTTACCATCGTGATAGTACCTAACAGCTAACGAGCTGCGACGCATGTAGTAGCTGTGCGACCGGCTGTAAAGGACTCCTGGCTCAGGACTCCACAGGACTCTTTCGTTTTTGGTTGTTTTTCTACTGGTGAGAGCGGACCGAAGAAGGAGGAGGGGGGGGACTGAAGATGCGTGTGAGTGAGTTACGGTTTGTGAGCGGTTTGTTGCGGCTAGGATAACTGTTAGTGGTTAGCAGCTAAAGCGCTATGCTAATGGTGGCCTGCAACGACAGTCACTACGTCTCTCAGCTCCGGAACAACGCATCACAGACCCTCGTTATTGTTATCAACTCCGGGACTTCAATCATGTATACTGCATATATTGTCTAGGTTGTGCAAGAATTTCAATTTTGTTGTATATCTACTCTTTTTTTTTTCTACTCTGTGCTGCTTTATGACATTTCGTTGCCAGATCATTGGTCTGTGCAATGACAATAAAGGAAATCTGAATCTGAATCTGAAAAGGTCTATTGCACTTCCCTGAAATAACTACTACCACTGTCACTTATTACAATAATAATCCATTTGAAATACATGAATTATCACAAACAAAAGGAGATAAATGAATGGTTTGATGTTCTGAAAATTAACTAAACACCATACAGTGAAAGTGACAGAAGGACACCTATCAAGGGGGCTTTTTTATGTCAGTGTCATGTAAATATACATCTCACACTATATTATGTTGGACTGTTGTTGTTGTTATCTTTGGTTATGGGATGTATTTAGTGTTTATCCCATCTAAAGCATGTGCAGTGTTAGAATATTTATATTCATATTTCCTGCCTGAGAATATTTTTCTTGCTAAGATCTTGCATTGATAATAAAGAATCAGATATGCTCCACATGTGATTTCTGTGATGGTCATTCAACGTATAAATGATGTCTCATGCTCCTGAACCACTCAGAATAGTTTCATCATGTTGAATCCTGGTGTTGTCATCATGGAACATGTCCAATCTAACCTTAACCCAGTCTAAACCTGGTCATCCAATATATGGAGGTCCAGGTGACCTATTTTTATGGACACATGACAGTACTGAATGTAGACTTGACCAACTAAACTGAACTGACTACAGGTACTAAGCATGATGCGTGATCATTTTTCTCACCCTGACTTTTCTGACCCATTATATGGGAGAGGGTCAATCTAGACTCATCAGACACTGTTTTTGGTGTTTGTCCAAAAACAAAACAAACATATTTACAAAGGCTGAAATCTAGTGATGTATAAAAGCCCCTTAAGAATGAACCAGAAGAGCGTCTGGATGTTGTCTTATCAGTAAATTTTACTAGCAATACAAAAAAATTAACAGTGATTAATTATTCATTCATTAAAGCCTCTAAAATCTATGTTGTCACTTCAGATTGTGTTTCAGTCACAGGTTAAAAACAGAACCTAAAAGTTGTTTTCTCTCAAATGAACCCTAATAAGATGCACACTGGACTCAGTCGCTCTGTTTAAGATGACACCTAAGTGAATAGAAATAATTATCTTATGTGTTTCCCAGCTCTGATTGCTATGTGACATTGTTTTGAAGGCTTAGATTTGTCACTGAGCTAATACTAACTCTAGGTTTACACAACAAAACAGCAGCGATTCTTATTAACTGCAGCTTAGCATCTTCATCATGTCATATTCATTATATTACCCCTACAAATTTTCCCTCTGGGAACTAATAAAGGGTTAGGGTTAGGTAGTATATGGTAGGTATATTCAATTCAATTCAATTCAAACCCCCAAAACACAGGAATAATACATGTAGACCAGTGTTTTTCAAATGGTTGGGGCTGTGATGGGAGATGAGGAAGTACCGAGCTTTGGCTCTAAAAATGTTGGCAGCGGACAGCATGAAGCCAAATAAATGAAATAAAGACATTACACCACAATCACACTAAGAAGTCATGTGAGGTTATTTTTAGGCGAAATGTGCCAAATATTGCCAACGATTCCACTTTGTAAACGCTACTACAATAAACCTGCCAACATGTTAGCATGATAGAAGACCAAAACAAACCCACACCAGAGCAGACGACTTACTTATTAGAGTGGTATTACAATTTTAGAGACAAATGATATCTTTATTTAAAGTTGCGGCGGCATTGGTGGGCGGGGGATTGGGGGGGAACAAAAGATGCACGGTGGCAAATTCAAGTTAATAGACTGACATGGGTTTGACGACATTTGTAGATAGCGGCATTGGGACTCCATGCTTGCATCGGGTCTGCAACTGGCTGTTTCTCTGGCATGCATCAGAATTGGATTAGGGATTTAGCTTCAGGCTGATGCACTAGTTGTTCCCTAAAAATATCATCACATGAAAATAAGCCCCCCAGCTATTTTTTATGCCTGCGGCAGCGTGAGTCACAGGGAGAAGCCCTTCGATCGGCTGTGGACAAATTACACACAGCTCTTTTAATTTTTACACTTTCTTCTTGGAAGATTGTTATACACAGTCAACTTATACCCCAGACTATGAGCTGTTGGTGTGTATTAATGACATAAAATGCTAGTGATACTTGTTTGTCAAACATAACAACGACTGTTGATTAAAAAAAAAAAATCAGTATTCCATGTTTTCTTTAAACCTGAGGACGGATTTTTCAGACTAGATCAGGATTACGTCTCAGTACAAACATCCACAGCTCCGTTTTCTCCTCACTTATAAGAAAACAACTCAGAACCAATTAAGAGTTGATTTAAATGTGGTTTCAATGGCAAACCTGGACCTTTCACAGGATTCTGACCCAACAACCCTCAGTTGTCTTGACCATGGCCTTGAGCGTGTCACACTGAAACATAACCAGAGGGTTTTTTGAATATTTTTTTGTTCACGTTTTATCAAATGAACATGTAGACAGATTTATTTGCCTCATTACCTCTCTGTTTTATTGCCCTGAGACCGAGTGTCCCCGCAGGCCTCAGAAGTGCTTACCTCCTCGGTCTGAGTCGGCCGCTAAATCAACTTAATGATTTGAGTTGCCCTCACTTCCTTTAATTACAGTCTAGGTTCACATTGATTGATCTGCAAACACAGATGAAATGCAGTTATGATATTAAGTGTTTGTGAATGGGTTTAAGTATGACAGTCAGTCTGGCCGTGGAGTGTTTAATATTGCTGACAGCTCATTGGACGCTGGTCCAAAACCTCCTGTTAACAATGGGTCTCATTCAGACAAAACACCAGGTTCACTCAAGAAACACTACAATGAGTGTGTGTGTTTGTTTTCAGCAGATGTGTACGGCAGGGGCGACTGCTTTGAAAGGCTGACCTTCCTTGTACATTCCAGGAAATGAATGGGCAGAATGGCACTCCTGAATTCACAACAGTGATATTAATTCTATTTACATTATATTTACAAGCATATATTTAATTTCATGTTTGTGTCATTCTTGTCAACTGTTTATCGGTTATTTTCCGGTAAGAATCCCCTGATACATTCTCGGATCAGCATAATTCAATCCAACACAATTTCAGAATTCTTAGACAGAACTGATCAAATTCCAGGATTTTCCCTTTATATGACAATGCTCCTAAAATGTAAGTTTACTTTGTCTTTCCCTTTCACCAAGTTTGATGAAATCGTGTGCAATAGTTGACGCGGATCATCACAAAACTCCAACAGATTGAACTCATCATCGCAAGAGCATTTTGTTACTTACACTAGAGAAAGTAGATCAGTTAAAAACCACCAAGACCCTAAACGAAGTCCTGATGTAACGTTTCTATTGGGCACAGATGAGCCCGGTGCTTTTATTACAGACTGTGCAGACGCTGTGAATACACAAACACTGTGCAGTTTGATGGCCTGTCATCACACTTCCAGTCAACATTACACTCAGATGTGCTGTGAGATGCCAGTGTGTTGTGTGTGTGTGTGTGTGTGTGTGTGTGTAGTCTCTCCCCAAACACTTTTCCCCCATTTGTTTACATGGTTACCAGGCAAACACTTCACAGGTAATTCCTGCTGCGTCAGACGAGGAGATGAGCGGAGCTCCTTGGGTTTGAAGTCCTCCCAGCAAACACTCCAGTGTTTCCCAGTAAACTCAGCGACTCCATCAGTTCACTAGTTTGGAACCTAAAATGTGCCAACCTCTGCCCTTGAATTAGCCCATATCTTTGCTTTTTGTGGTAAGTTTTTCATTATGTAACATCTTCTATATTTGAGTTGCTTCTAAACCTTTTTCCTTCTATAGAATAACAAAAATAAATAACGTTATTTAGTGTTATCTGTGTTGTGTGAAGCCCTTTGAGACCTGTTGAGTGATTAAGGGCTATATAAATAAAATCTGATTGATTGATTGATTGATTGTTAAAGGTGTTTCATAACCAAACGACCTCCTCAGATGAACTCCTATTTTAGTCTATTAACTCAAATGTGCAATAAAAAACATTTTATGACTAAAATACTATATGTGAGATGGAATGGAACATGCAGGTCTATAAAAACTTCAGGGGTTTCTGTTCTTCATAGCCTGCAGTTGTGTATGAATCACTCTGCAGCCTCAAACACATTTGGTGATAAATGGACAAACTGTGAGACCATAAATCTCTTACCTGTTTTCTCCTTGATTTCACAGAGAACGCTGAACAACGCAGGCTTCATCCTGTGACAGTTCAGACCATGTTTCCTGCCAAAACAGAAAGCACTCACTAAGGAACCACTTGGAACACAAGATGAGAAAACATTTCTGCGACACTGACTGGACGTGCAGAGGCTTCTTTCAAAAACATGAAAAGTCAAAAGAGAGAGAAAATATATTGTGTTTGATCACCATTTGGACCAGTATTCTCTCAGAAATTAGTTTTGCATAAATTGTTTGCAGTGTTTAAACATGCATTGTTTTTCATTTCTTTCTTTCTTTTACTTTGTTTTTCTTCTTACCTACCCCATGATCTATGTGTGCATCGAACCACTGAATACCACTTAATCCTTAGAGATCCCAGCTGGATAGCTCAGTTGGTAAGGCACCGGGCTGGTGCATAGGGTATACCGGGTTTGATCCCTGGTAAGAGCGTCCAGTGGGTTGTCTCAGGAAGGTCATCCAGTGCCAAATCAAATAAGTGAATTGCATTAGCTGTGGTGACCCTGGAAGGGAAAGAACTCATCATACTCATGTGAACCCTGTTTACTTACAACACAATAAACATGATTCTGAGTGCCGTCCTCTTCTTTACACTGATTGTCATGTTGTTCCTTTCTGGGACTCATTACTGCCACCAGTTGTCAGTGGGTAGAAAACGCCAAGAAACCATTACAACTGGCAACATGAGAAATTACGTGATAATGTCAGCAGTTCTTCAGTGGATGAGGAGGAATGGATTATGGATGTAATTGCTGGTTATTATAAACTCATAATTAATCAAACAAGGAATTAAAAGGGTGAAAAAATACATAATAAAGATAAAAACTGAGCTAAGAAATATTTCCACACGTTCCATATAAGGTCCCAGGTTGACCTGGAAATGATGTGTGATTAACAATTATACTTAAAAATATACTGTAAGGATTGAGAGGATAGAGAGTAGAGTTGAAAGGGAAAGGGAAAGGAATGTAATGACAGGAGACCTGAAACAGAAAATCTTATTCCTGAGTAACAGTCAACCTGTTTTGTGGGAAGTCCTGTTATTATTACATTTCAGATAAGTAGAATAGACTGTGATATTGATTTATGTTGGTTTACATATTGACTGAGTTCATCATTAATGGGTTTATCAAATTGTCTCCAAGTGCAAAATCTAAATTATTCCTACAGTCTCATGTGATCAGCAGGTGATTTCAACAACCAAAACAATTGACTGAAGGAAAACGACAAAACATATCTTCTGAACAATTAAACCTATCAATGCATTGAACATTTCCAGGTAAAATGTAATGTCTAAGCTTTTCAACATCATCAGATGTGATCCATTTGGTGGTTCAGAGTCTCCTCGGTGAACATCTTCTCCAATACTGATTCACCATTGAAACCATGGAGATGAACCAATGACAGTGGATGAACACACTTGTTTTTACATTCAGTCACTGATGTCTTGTTTTTTCTTAAAAAAAAAAAGTCAGCTTTCTTCTGTTTCTGATATAATAACCCTCAGAGCTTTAATGAACACCTACATAAGTTAA
Organism: Gymnapogon annona; assembly: GCA_029814585.1. Classification (NCBI taxonomy): domain Eukaryota; kingdom Metazoa; phylum Chordata; class Actinopteri; order Kurtiformes; family Apogonidae; genus Gymnapogon; species Gymnapogon annona. The sequence goes on along the minus strand of JAPTHA010000005.1, from coordinate 7,083,265 downwards.
TTGAATATAGTGGAGAAATATCTGATTTTCACGGCGAAAGTGGAAAATACATATAGGATAATATTCGTGTAAAAGGGTGATAAATCATTCAAGACAGGTTTAACAGAGAGAAAATTATTTGGGGAACTAACACAAAAGTAACGTTGGGTCTTTATGGGTTAAAGTTATTTGATGGCTTATTTACAGAAAGGCTCCCGGTGTTAAATACTTGCGTTAATGCGTGATAATGATTAGAAGAAAAATCTAGACGAACTTTGCCTGCGCTTCATCCAGACTCTGGTCGGTGATGGTCATGATCTGATGCAGAATACTCCCGATGTCCTGCTTCCGTCCGTCCTCGTCCGCCCCGTCGTGAATGAGGGGCAGCGGTAAACCCACGGCTCCGGTGTGCGCCGAGTGTCCTGCGAGAGTCACGGCGCTCAGAGCCTGCATCATCCGGCCCTGGTCCTCCATGTCTGCCGCAGCGCCGCCGGTGGAAAAGAGAAGAGAAGATAAAAGAGAAAGAAAAGCAAAAGGATGCGTGCTTCAGGGTTGTATATTTATATCCAACAGACGAGTGCCAGCTGAAGGATGGTGGGATGAGTCCACATGTGCAGAATATTCCTCCGGGGGGAGTGTCCCGCTATTTGCGCGCATCAACTTGCTCGTAGAGAGATTTGCTCGGTGTTTTCCTTCAAATTCCAGACCGTGTACACGTAGCCGTCGGAACGCTCCACGGTACGTTTCATCCGCCGCCGGTGGGTTCCGAGCTACTGCAAAACTTCAAAGCACCAGACCGACAGCAGCAGCACTTGGCGTGTTCCTGATGCTCCCGCGGCCGGTGCAACACTACTTCACAAAGTTCGAGGCTTAAAATGTAAACACCCACCAGTTCTACACGGACACTACTCTAAGCATTCCTATCAGACTCCAGCTTTACAGAAGAACCTCAGCAACGAAAACATCCAAACGCTGCAAAATGAGCTCCACCTCTTCAGAGATGAGAACCAGTTGCCAAGAGCAACCAAAAGACCCGAAATGACTAGATTGAACAGCATATTTATTTTTTAGTGTAAACGTTTTGCTTTAGGTTGATTTGGTGTTAATAAGTATTAATATATTTAATATTTGTACTTATTTAGCCTATGTTTATGTCTAGGAGGGTACCTATACGACCTATATGCATGCATGTATGAATGTGTGTGTATGCATGCGTGTGTGTGCACTGTATGCATGTATGTATGTACAGGTAAGTGTATGTGTGTGTTTTTGTATGTGTGTGAATTTTTGCAACAAATGACAATCGTAATTAACAAAGTACAATGACACCCAAGAAAACTTATGTTTCACACATCTTTATACCAAGAGGGAGTTAAATAATCGGCTCTTGCATAGAAGGTGTGGGTTTAAATAAGTTTATACTAGGCCCCACTCTCACCCACTGGATATGCAAATTACACCAATACACGTTGTTATGATTTTTCGTGTTTTCCTGAAATATTTTTATATTTCTAGTCACTAATGTGAGATTTACTTTGTATTGTATGAAAATGCCATAAATCTTTTTTTTAAAAATGTTAGTTACATAGTTAGTTGTTAAGTATTTTTATATTTTAAACTTTTCTATACTTTTGGTGAAGTCGCTTAATATACATACTTGATGATATATAAGATTTAAAATGTGCCTTATTTTCCTGGACATGCAAAAAACGTGTTCTTATTGTTTGGTAGAACAGACATATCTGGCATATGTATTTACGATGTTTGTTTAAGTGTCATCCACACCTTGTCATGGATTTTTATACGCAATTCTTATTTTGACGTGATAAAACCGGAAGCGGAAGTGTAATGCTGCTGCTAACAGCTCAGCAGGCTGCAGCTGTATTGTGATTTGTAAACATATATGTTGATTTTATTCTTGGAGTGGGCTGGTGTCACCGTTAGAAGGATCCATGGATAAAATGGGGCATTGCAGATATTCGTCTCTGTCATCATATGTGGCCTTTCAAGGTAGGCTGTCGTAAACTAACTTATCTGGGAAGCTGTAACAGCAGCTAACCACAGCTAATGATGCTGGCCCGCACAAGTTTCACAAGCTAACTCTGTGTAATTTTCACTAATGTAGCTCATGATCTAAATATTCTATATGTGTTTAAATGAAAATCGTACGTCGTGTTGCTGCCTTCAGCTTAAACTTAACGGCTGTTTATGTTTCACGTTTTCCTCAGAATATCTGCGAGGAAGCACCGTTAGCTACATCAGCTAGCGTCAACAGTGGGGAATAATTTCATTCTGCCAAGGCTGTTAGCTGAGGGATTATAATTACAAAAATAAGATATTTCCACACTTCCTTCTATAAATACACTAACCATGAGGTTGCCAATTTATAATGATTATCTCAACTGAAAAAGCATAACGTGAATAATTCTGCCATCATACTATTAGCAAACCGCACAGTTAGCGTTAGCCGGTAAAGCTGTGTGAGTGAGAACTACTGTTATTGTTTCTTGTATTTAAAGTTTCCCCGCATTGTGACAAACTGCTAAATACAGCTGTTATAATCTATGTCTTACAGTCTGGCATTTGTTGGATAACGTTAGATGAAAAAAAACCCATCTTTATGGCATCGTCCTCCTATGATGCTAAATGAGGCATGGTATGATTGGATTGTTTTGCCCGTTCTTGCAGCTCCATTCCTTTGTTGCAATTATAAACACCTCTATGTTCACAGTATAAATACTCTGCACACTCAAAATGTTGGTGTATATAAGCAATGGTCAATGTTGAAGGTGTTTTGCATGTAATATATGTTCTTAATGCCCAGTTTTTACAGCAGGCTTATAGACAGTCACCATCAACTTTGCTTTAACCGCTGATATTATCATAAGGGTGGGTGATATGGACAAAAGTGTAGTGCAATATATTTTGGCTGTATATTGGTTAGCAAATCTATGTTGGTATGTTTTCTGAAGGTTGTAAACTTTTCAATATCAAAAATGATATGACATGTCAGATGTGATTCTTTCCTATCAAAATAAATAATGAAGTGCCTAAAAATGTACAGCCGCTCAAATAATTGACATACTAATGGTATCTCAAGGTGTATACCCTCAGTACTGTATTTTGTCTATAGGTTAATGACATAATGTCAATAAAGACAAAGGCAGGCCCAATTCTTCTGCAATATGTAGCCTAAAACACAATATAAGAATATACTCAAAATATCACAAAAAGACCACACTATCACATGCTGTCAGGTGTGTTAGGAGGCAGTCTTTGAAAGATAGATTCTAACATCGTGGCAGTCATGACACTTAAAATTAAAGCACATCAAAAAATAGTGTTGTTATCACTACGTAGATCTAGATGACTGCCATCTTATGATCATACATTGTTGCTAGTAGTTATTCCAGTATTGTATAGTGTCATTATTATTTAACATGGGTGGGAGGTCTATCTCAACAAGCTGTGATAAGTATTCTTATTTGGCCACTAGTGCTTATAACTTAAGAAGACTTTGAGATGGGTAGTGTTGGAAAAATTATCTTGTAATGAGTAATTAAACTTAGAAGGTGCTTGTTTTCATATAAATTGTTTCCCGCAGCCCTGACAACATTTAGAATAGTCGGTCAAAGATTTGATCCTCTATCATGTGGTTATTCTGACTTTTCTCAAACAGGTTCTGTTTCCATCTCCGATCTGAGAAGTTAATTAAAATAAGAAGATGACTGTCCTCCACTTGTCATCACCTGATGTGTTCACAGTGTTGCTGAGAGACTGAAGGGGAGAATCAGGGACTGTCTGGCAGGCTAGAGTCAGAGACAGAGAAAATATATAGAGTTTAACCCAGGAGAAATCAAGAAGAAGAAGACATGGCTTTTTTGGACAATCCAACAATTATTTTGGCCCACATAAGACAGTCTCACGTGACCAGTGATGATACAGGAATGTGTGAGATGGTACTGATTGACCAAGATGTGGATCTGGAGAAGTGCCAGCTGGCTTTGGTTCCTGGCAGCAGCTGCGGGTCGACAGGGTCTGGCTCCCTTAGTGAGGGGGGCAGCAGTGTAACGGACAATCATGCCTGTGACCTCTCACAGTCCATGGATATCACCTCGAGCTGGGACTTTGGCATCCGCCGGCGCTCAAACACAGGTATGCTGTTCCCCTAAGTGGGACTGGTTAGCAGGACCAGCTTTTTGTTAATAAGTTGTTCATTTAGCAGATAACATTTCCCTTCACAGTCTTGTAACAACTATGTACTTACCCAGTAAATCTATATTCAATTGTAGTATATCGTTGGCTAATTACTACTCCATAAATAATTAGCTGATGGGTAGTAGGGATGTATGTATGAATTGGTTATTTACCTCCGTATGATGTATTAAATTATATCTTAGCTATTTTCAACTCACCAAAATTGGTCACAACAACACTTGACATTGTTGAGTTTTTTTCTTACTACCTTTGCTATAGTCTCTATATATTCACCTTATTACATACTAGTAGTAATAACCTAACTATATTCCTTGAAATTTTTTACCATGTATTTACTGGGTAAATACTTAGTATTTTAGAGAATGTAAAAGGAATTGTTGTAATTCATTGATGCCTGTATTAAAAGCAAACCCACAAAAGGCTGTAAGGAATTATCAGATGACTCAAAAGTGTTAAATTGTCATTTATAATCCTCAAACCAAGTCTCACAAGGGTTTTTTTTGTTATTCATATATGTTCACTCCTTAATGCCAAATCAATGGCCATTGACCCAAAAAAGTTTTTTCATCTGACATAAAGCTATCATTGAATGTTCACGTTTAGTCTTAATGGGAACTATTTGGATGTGTCATAACTGCATTCAACTGTTAATGATCAGTGCTGTGTCACTTAAAGTTTATTTTTGACTTCTCTGATTTACTCCTTGCTGCCTTCTGTTGTAACAGAATCAGACAGCACATCCTGCTGTTGTGTGAGGGGGGTCTTGTGTGTGTAATCTGGGTTTAGTAGTTAAGGTAGGCTAGACTAAATCTGTGTGCCGATCAAAGCAGTTGTTGCTCAAGGGGAAGCAGATTGGGTTAACAATAATGCTGGTTCATGCTCTCAGTGTATTCTACACTATAAATTCTTTGTGGATTCCCTATAGTAAACTGATGGACTCATTGAACATCAGATACAGTTGGGATAAACCGGGGTGCTATCACCCTAGTATAAGTGCATCTTCCATGTGAAATGTACTTTGCAAAGCACTCCTTGTGCAAATTAATGCGTCATCATTCAATGGGCTTGTGGAATTTATTTGTTTTTTAATGAAGATCTGTGAATATCATATTTCATCTTCCTTCACGTTCTCACTGACGCAGCTGACTTAAACTGTGTAGACTTTTGACTTTCATATCAGTGGCCAAGGTGCCCTTTTCCAACTTCAAGTCCACTCATGTTATGTCATGATTTGTTTGTAGTTGATAGACAAGTCAGGCTGTGGTATTTGCTGTACTGTTTATATCCCCCAGAGAATGTCCTCTGTGGAAACAACAGATTCATAGCTTTACTTTACTTACAAATAAACAGGCGAAGGATATTACATTGAAAAAAAAACTAAAAAATTTGTCTGAAAAACTGTTGTTTTTCCAATCAAGACATTTACGTAAAATAAAGTAGCAAAAACATCCTCTTTCCCGAGTCTCAGGAGCCCAAAGGATAATTTCTTACCACTTAAGCCTTTATTGCCCTGTTTATGGCAGACAGGTCAGGTAAGACCCAGGCAGGACTTTTTTTGGGGAAAAATAATGTACAGTATTTTTATCATTACTAAAAATAACCACAGCAGGGATTTAATATTTGATGTTTGGGCCCTTGGGTTTCCTGTTCTGTGAAATACTCAAATCCAATAAAATCAGATGCTGACAGGTCTCCCTTTATTTCCCCCTCACTCTGGTTTATTTGGTACATCACCACAGGAAATATTGGCTTGTTTCTAATTTGTATACACAATAAGCTTCATTTCAACTGCTTACAAAGACAGAGTGCAGTTTGACATTAAATAATTCATTCAGAAGAGGCATAAACAGACTTTTGACGGTAGTTTGGTCTGTGTGTGCTGTGCAAGCTGTCTATGCTTCAAACACAGGTTGTTAACGTCATGACAGACACTCATAGTTCTTGTGATTCCCCAATTAGATGTTAGCATTTTGAATCATAATCCACATCATATTAGCAAATCAGTGATCATTGTATATTTGGTTTGGGATGCGGGTGTGCAAATTAATTTTAGGACAATGAGCTGAATCAAATGAGTGTGAAAGTGCTCACAAGTGCATATGCGCAGCTTATTTGGATGGGTTTTTTGGTGATGGAGGGGGTCCAAAGGTAGGCATCCAGTCTCCTTTTGGCTCTCTTGAGTACTGTACTGAGCTTGAGAGTCCTGGTCATGGTTTTGGGGGTTCTGGGTAGAAATCCGCCTTCATTTAAGACTTCCAGATTGACTGAGACTTTGAGAACTGACCTGTGGGCCTGTTTCATCAGGGGGTCAACAAGACAGCCGCAACAAACCCGGGGCTGCCGGTAAGATAAGAGGGACCCGCAAAAAAATTGTCATTTGTTGTTGATTTTTCTTTGTCCACTTATGCACCTGATCATTTCTGAGTGTTTCAGGTGAGTCATGTCAGACAGTGTCACAAAATAGAATACGTTTGGCCTTTCAGTGTCACAATAGGGTTGATGCATTATTCCAAACAGTGATCCATGGTAACATGTTTATCTTTCATTTTACTAGCCTTTAAGGATTTAGAAATCCATCAGTCTTATGGATTGACAGTTATGTGAAAGTGTTTTGCTTTTTTTTCAGCCCAAAGACTTGAAAGACTAAGGAAAGAACGACAGAACCAAATCAAGTGTAAAAATGTTCAGTGGAAAGAGAGGACGTCCTCCCAATCAGGTATGGATCTGAAGCATGTACAGTATTAAATTAATGAGTTTCTTTAAGGATTGAACTGATGAACCAACAAAAACCCAAGCATCCACTATCAACCAAAATAATCTACTGATCAAAATGTTTACAAATGTGTGGTGTTTAACCACTGATCCTCTCAATTGATGTAAATAACTGAGGGGGTAGGCCAAGCAGTAATGGATTACTATATTTGTGTCTGTTCTTTCACAGTTATTTACATTTGAAAGATTCATTTTACCTAATTTTTCAGGGAATATTGAGTACTTTTATTTGTGTGTTTGACATAAATGTTTCAAACAAATTTTCCGGCTTAAAAATAGTAAAAAACCCCATGATAACAGATGCACAGAAAATGAACATCTGTTTTTGACCACTTCATACAAATTGCCGTATGTGTGGTTCCAATGTTCATAAAACTGTAAAATCCTTACTGTTGGTCCTCTAGAGCAGGGGCCGGCAACCTTTTCCATTCAAAAAGCAATTTAGACCCGTGTCCTACAGTACAGAAAACACTGGGAGCCACACAGATCTGTCTGCTTGAACTTCTCATGTCCCTCACACCATCGGACTCAGCAAAGACAGCTTTACTATCATCCGAGTGGAAACCAACACTGGCCCCAGAGTAGTAACCAGACTGCTCATGGTACTAAACTAAATTAAAACAATCTTAAATTTGCTTAATTTACACTAACTTTCAATAGGTGGAAAATAATACAGTGTTGATAAATCACTTGGAAAAGACAAAATAATTTAAATCTGTGACAATGAGCCCTGAAATAATTACTGTTACGATTTGGCGCTATCTAAATAACATTTGTTTTGATTTGCCCTGTTGCTCTCTGTTTAGCGGAGGATCTGGGATCTTTATTTGATAAACGGGACTTTAAGGACCGGCCGAAGACCACCGGCACCAAATCCACTCTGTCTCTTCGGTTGGAGCAGTGTCCCCAGCAACTCAACAACCCCTTTAACGAATACTCCAAATTTGACGGCAAGGTGAGTCACGTCATGGCACATTCTCTTCCCGGTTTTACATTACTGTATTTTCTCTGCAGTCTTACTCACTGTGTCCTCCTCCTCAAGGGCCACATTGGAACAACAGCCACAAAAAAGATCGACGTCTACCTCTCCATGCAGGTTGCTCAGGAGAAAGTTCACCCAATGACAGTGGTGACCATCGCTAATGCCCGTGTTCATGACCTTATCGGACTTATCTGCTGGCAGTACACCAGTGAAGGACGGGAACCCAAACTTAAGTAAGAACAGTATCATACTTTCACACAGTTACATAAAGATAATGTGAGTTTTTTTCCTCCATCACTTTGGCTGAGTTTGGCATTTAATCCTTTACGCTTCTGTGTTTCCATTGCATCCTCAGTGAGAATGTGAATGCCTACTGCCTACACATCGCGGAAGACGATGGTGAGGTGGACACAGACTTCCCTCCACTGGACTCCAATGAACCAATTCACAAGTTTGGCTTCAGCACTTTGGCTTTAGTGGAGAAATACTCGTCGCCGGGCCTCGCTTCTAGACAGTCTCTGTTTGTCCGAATGTAAGTTCTGTCTCCTTCCTACCATTCACTGCTACTGCCACCAAAAAGAAAATCCTGGATGCACAGTCACTTATCAATACAACCCAGACTGAAGGTAGATGTTGCTGCTAGGATATGATCCATGGATCAAATCTGGTGATTCTCCATCACAATCTTATGTCTAATGTGCAGGTAAGTTGACTAAATAATGCGGTACAGAATTAATGCTCCACCAATAGTTGTAGTATCATATGTTTAAACAGCGTATAACTATCCTTACAAACTTTTGTTCTAGTGTGTTCAACCCCAGTCATATCCTAATGATCTCTAATCCTTGACTGTCTGTGCTCACACACCTGAACCACTTCTCTTACAGTGAACAACAACGGAGATGACTCCTTTATAAAAACAGTCCATTTATTTACACAACAAACCCTGACATCACTCAGGTCTTATGGGACAATTTGTGGCGAAATGCATTGTGGGAATGTGAATTCTACACAGCAGCAGTATGTCTGTCCGTTGGTGTGTTGACCCCAAATATGGCTAATACCTCCATCCACTGATGAGACTAATTCTTAAAACAATCCTAGTGGACTGGAGAGTTTTATGTTGGAGCCATCTGGGGTAATATCTTACAGAATCTGTGAGAAATTCATTTCACATGGTCGCTTTACCACAGTGCTTTTCGAAATAAAATTTCAGAAAAGGCCTCGGCGACATTTGGGTTAATGTTTCATGTGACTGAGTGGCTTGTTCTGAAATTACACAAAAGCCAGTTAGTGAAAAGTCAGAGTTATATGTGATAAATAAATAATCCGGCTCATTGAATTGGACTGCATATTCTGTAACAGAATGAATCTGTTACTTAGACTTAGACTTCCTTTATTGTCATTACACAGACACACACAATGAATCTGGTAACGAAATGTCATAGAATT
>JAPTHA010000005.1:7058315-7071046 GCA_029814585.1 Gymnapogon annona | reverse complement strand
GTGTCATTCATCCAGTGGTTCACATCCAGGACCAATAGCTCTGCACTGATGAAGGTGGAGCTAAAGAGGCTATTATCCGTTAATGCTAACGTCCATCTGTCAGCCCTCATTGATGAAAGCCAAGCTAAGCAGGCTATTATCTGCTAATGCTAATGTCCATCTATCAGCCCGTCACTGATGGAGCCGGAGCTAAAGAGGCTATTATCCGCTAATGCTAACGTCCCATTTGGTGTGTGCTGTCTTGCATACGTTCACCTGGGTTTCACCGATGTGATGACTGTAGAAGTGATGCTGGCTTCATGTTCACAATGTTGATCTGTTTATAATTAACATGTTTTGACCATATGGAAATTTAGAAAAGGTGAAATGAGTCAGAAATACTACAAGTACATGCTTGTTTTAGTTTTTTTTCTACTTTTGATTTTCTTGATAAACGTGTTTTATTATAAAAAAAACAAACAACCATAGATAAATAAGGTGTAGGTAAAGAATGCAATGCTACAAACATTATACCAAATGTGTATATGACCCCTATTATAGAGGAATGTCATTAATTATTAATAATCTATAAATTGTCCACACTGTTGTTTCATTGCTGCGTATCAAACCGGTAGCCCTTCGTATTACTTAGAGACCCTGAAGTAGCCCCCGGTTTCAAAAAGGTTGGGGACCCCTGGTGTAAAGAAAGGCCCAGAGTGGTGACTCTCTATCAGCTACCAATCAAGAAGTTCTATGCTGTGCGTGCCCATCAGTGTCGCTGCTCATTCAACTTCAGAGGACCCGAGGGGTAGAAGTGGACCCTAGGGGTTTGACACCAAAGCGAAACAGTACGTCGGTCATTTGTCAGTATTTTGGATTCAAAGCCACAGACGAGGATTAGAAACGGGTGCTATGATGAACGTGTGGTGTGACGGACACCGGCTGCATCTGCAATCGGTGAGTACAGACAGGTGTGTATGTTTGTATCTTCACTGAGCTAGGTTTGCTATTACACTGCCCTCCCTGTCCCTTAAAGTTAGTTAATCATAATTTGTTTTCCTGAAGTAGGTCTGGACTTTGTTTGGGAACACTGAGGCACAATTTGGGAGGAAAAAAGCGCTGAAAAGTGTGTTGTCAACTGTGATTAGTGACGAACTGTTGTTAGCATAATGCTACTGTAACATGACAGACTGTTGTTAGCATAATGTTACAGTAACATGACAAAGGCCATAGAAAGACTATCACCATTAGCAGCGCTGGATTCAACATTTGTTCATCAATTTCACTTAAGTTTATGCAAAATGCTTCAAGAACACATGTTTACAGTAGGACTATACAAATGTGGAACTAGCTGACGTGGAAGATGTGCATTTGAAGACCGGCTGTAAGAAGATGAACCCTTTGATGGGTAAACGTTGAAGTCTCAGCACTCCCTCTGTTCAACTTTGAATGACAAGGACACAGAGATGCACAGGCATTCTCACCTTTGAATGTTTTTCTTTGAAGCCCTCACTAATAGAATATGACAACAGATATTGTTATATTGTTGATATTGTGTTATGAACTATCCTTGCTATCCTGTTTTTTTTCAGACTTGAATACTCATGTGTTTGTCAATGTCTTTCCCCAGTCAGTGCTGTCACAGATGACCACAGAATCCAAGGGGCCACAGGACTTTGGCAGCAGATGGTTGAGTCTTCACTCACAGCTGGAAGAAGAAGTCTGCACTAAAACAGAAGTTCTGTAAAACAATTTTGACATCTTTTGTTGAGGACAATTAAGGGTCATTTATAGGTTTTGTTATTATTATTTTTACTACCATTACATTTCATTTCCTCTTGCTACTTTGTGTGAAACAGAAGTTTGTGAGTACGTTATTTCTGTAGCTGCTGTTAATGTTTTAAGATAGCTCTGTGAGTCATTCTTGCGCCTTTTTTAAGGTAACTTATTTTTTCCTCTACATTGTTTATTACAATGAATAATTCTTATATACGATCTTTTGCAAAAGTGCAATTATTTTGTTGCTGCTGAGCCATTGATCAACATTTTTAATGCCTGATATTTTGTAGATGGGAAACGTAAAATGAGAAGTTGACTTAAGAAAGAGGCTCTGTTTGTATTTTTATATTTTTGAGTTATTATGACTGTTGTTCCTCAGGCACCAAATGTTGATAAACTGTCCTGCATTTGAAATCTGCTGGCTTAAGTTTTTATTTTTGCATTAGCTTTATTGAATTCATTGTTTGAATTAATTTGCCCTGAAACTTGGTAAAAAAAAAAAAATTGTGGTTGAAATCGAAATTGCAATATCTGCCAGAGAAATCGCAATACAACTCTTTTCTGGTAATCGTTCAGCCCTAGGCCATGGTGTGAAAAACGAGGGTGACAAAGCCGAGTACACTGATAATTACGGAGCACAAACACAGACGCTACGTATGCTACACAGCAACAGTATGCGGCTGGACACAAAATGGCGGGCGCCGTAAAGTATGAAAATAGAACAAGAATAAACTATGATAAAAACACATCTAGGCTACACTTGTCTATTTACAATTGCAGAAGTAGTGCAAAACAGTAATGTTTATGAGGTGAAAAAGGTGGAACAAAAGAACAGCAGATGTGCCAGTACTTGTCGTGCAATGTTACTAAAAAAGGAGAGGGGAAAAAATCAGAAATTTACACCAATGGAAATTCTACATTCACCAGAAAATGAACACAAGTTTCCAAAAATACCTTAATGTCTAATTTTTAGTCCATTCACTTGTCTCGTTATTTTTGCCCATAATTTGCCATCCTGCAGTTCCTCCAGGTTTAGAAAAAATGGCTGCTGAAATGCTAAACCTTCTCCTCATTGCAGAAAACGCCATTTCCAGTCCTTTTGACACAACGCTGTATGGTCGTTTTGTCGGTGGCTGAATGTGAGCTGTGTGTTTTGTTTTTTTCCGTCACGCTGCCTGGTTGTTTGCGTGTCTGCTGTCAGGGATTATGGGAAACTAACCATGTTTCATGCCAGACCTCCTCGCCCTCTTGTCACCACGTGGATGTACAGCACTTTAAGGTGGTATTACAAAGGGATAGAACAAACAGGACTGGTCTCACACCAAGCATCAGACATGCTATTGAGTCCAGGAGTTCAACTCAATTTGACTTTCTAGCCAGTCCATTGTCCTGGAAGAAAATATTTTACCAGACAAATCTGAACGTTGCCAGTCAAATTTTATTAACAATAGAAGAAGAACAATCCATGGCAGCCTGCAGGTCATGCATTAATGAAGAGGTGAAGCAGTCTTCTCCAGACATTCTCAGTCAGGTTCAGGTCTGAACTCTGTGATGGACAATCCATGACATTTGAAAAGGAATCCTCATGCTCCGTGACTTTGTCTTTTTCTATATCACCATGCTGCTTGTTCACCTTTCCAGATTATTTTATGATTTATACATTTAGAGATTGACAACTAGGGGTACAGAAAAATACAGATTCTTTTGATGTATTTTCTGGACATGCTTAACTATGGATCAAGGCACAAGCATCAGAAATCAAGGATATGAAAATGTCTGTATGAAGTCTAGAGGAAACAGGAACTGGACCAAAGCCACTGTATTTGCAGAATGTGTTGAGGACCCAGGAACTATTTTGGGAACATGATGAACAGTGTTCATCTCCTTGTTGGTTCTTTGATCTTTAGCTCTCCAGCTACATGTAGGACCTTCCAGATGACATATTTTTATTGTCTCAGTAAAGTAGAATGTAATCAAATTGCTCAGCTTGTTTTCATTATGGATAATTACACTTAGTTTTAAAAATAGCAAATAGTTGTTATACAGTGAAAAAGATATATTTATTGCAGGACGCATCCATAATGATTTATTATCAGATTCTAACCCTCTGAATCGAATCGAATCGTCAAGAACCTATCAATGCACCCCGTCAGAGACAGCATATTGTACCATTATAGTGGACTGACTGATCAACAGATGGCCTGAAGGGGACAATATCGTGCAGCTGGCATGGCTTGAATAAGTAACGTTTGATGGTTATGGAAGCCCATTTGTGACATTTTACATTAATAGCATGTTTTTGTGCATCTTTGTGAGGACACATATACACGTCACACTGTACATTTCACACACAGAGGTCAAACAGAAATGGGTCCACATTAGAGGAGCTTCTCGGGAGGGGAGGAGAAGGGTGGAGGACGGCTAGAATCTAATAAGGGACAGAGTGAATACAGTCTTTTGTTGAACTGCCAAAGAGCTTTTGGACTGACGTGGAGCATGGCTACATTGACCTCAGCGACATTGAGCTTTGACGTGTGTGACAGCCCGAGAGCAGTACTCATCCACAAAAACAGTGCAAACCTGTGTTGAGGCTCATCTGGCTCTGTCTCGACCTGCACAGTAAACATGGGCCAAACACTGGAAAGATGAGGCTGTTTTACAGGAAAAGTGGGTTTTATAACAACTCCACTATTTGTAGTGTATGATCCTGATATTATCTTATTCTCTGCTGCTTATTGATATTTTTTAAGCATGTCAACTGAGGAATGGTGTAAAAGGCCCTAATGGAGAGAAAACAGTGACCTAGGGACAAGCTTTTGTCTTAATTTAGAATGTTACAAGTTTATTTAATCTACAACTGTTAATGTTTGGTTGACAAAGTGGTGTATTATCATTATTATTATTCATTGCACTGGTGTAAATTCTAAATGAAAGAATGCATTGCAGCAGAAAATGGTGTATTTTCTTCTCAATCATTGAAAAAGTGTATTGTTAATGCAGTGGTTTGTGTGTATGGTTTTTCATGCTTTGTTGTCAATGAACACGTTGCCACATAATAGCAGAAAGGCTAACGTTAAATGCAGTGAACATTACTCACCACACAACATAGAGGTATACAGATGTTGACCATAGTTTTTTTATACCGCTGGTACTAGCTAATGGTTGATCAAAGGGGTAGTTATACTGGTGTGCGTGCGTGCGCAGTTAACTCTTAATGCTCACATTAAGAGTTTATGCTGGTTGTTATTACTGCTTAAAAGTTTCACCTGTGTGGACCTGTTGTTTTCTGCAGGACCTTTGTATCGTCTGGAAAAACAAACGGAGCCAAACGTAGCTGTCGATCTGGACTCGACGCTGGAAAATCAGAGCACGCTAGAGTTTTGTCTCGTCAGAGAAAACAGTAAGTTAAATCTCAATTTGTACATTTGATTTTGTTTTCCATTGCCACGATTTAGGTTTTATTGGCCTGTACAGGGTTCCTGCACGGTCTTGAATTTACAAATCTGCATATAAAATCTTTTTAAAAAATCTTTTAAAGGTATTAAGTATGATACGGTAGGTTTTATGTTATGTTGCCATATATATGTTGGCTGTATTGTCTTTAAATGTGTCTGTTAATAGTCAAAGCTGCAAAGACAGTAATGTTTGTTGACTTAGTTCCACCTGTTCCAGCTCCACAATTTATATTGAAATGAGGAATCAATTATCACTAAGTTTTCAGCTGCTGGTGAGATATGATTATAGAAAGGGTCATTCTCCACCTCCAGTTGACACAAATAGATGGGCACAACTTTGAAATCAATTCAACTCTGGGAATCAAGGTATTTACATGAATTTTCCTAAATTCTAGGAGTCATGAATTTTTGCCATTATGACTTTGAAATGGGCATTAAATTCTGTTCCAAGTCGTCTTACAAATGTCTACAAATGTAAGTCTTAAATTTAACCTGTAGGAACCCTTGTGTGACCTGAGGCATTGTTCTGTCTGTGTCCAGGCTCCAGGGGTGAGGAGAGCTCAGAGGAAGACCCTCCCATTGACATCACCACAGTTCAGGACATGCTGAGCAGCCACCACTACAAGTCCTTCAAGATCAGTATGATCCACAAGCTGCGCTTCACCACAGACGTCCAGCTAGGTACCAATCTGTCAATACCTGATCTGTCTGTCTCTAACAGGCCACTGTCAAATTATCAGACACATAGTGGAGAACAGGGAGAGAGAATTACACACGGTTCTTAATTTTAATCAAATGTAGAAACAAGCGGGTTTTAGCATAACTAAAGGTTTCTGTAAAATTATCGCGACCACTATTACAAAACAAATACAGCCATGGACAATGCTTTTTTAAGTGACTCTGTCTCTCTTTTAAGTGACAATGTTCGAGTGTTGATTTTTTTTTTCATGACCAAGCTGAGTGGTATTTCAGTTTTAAAATGAGTTATTTATTGTGTGACATGACTACTGTAATGAAAAAGAATACAGTAGTACGGAAATGCTTTGAAATGCACACACATGGGTTTAGTTAAGTTAAAGGTCATGGTCATAAAGTGGACGTTAAAACAGAAGAGTGATGCGGTTATATCATAAAGAATCATAAAGACAACAACAGGGATTTAAGTACAAACGGGGTTTTCCCACAACTTTAAATTCAGGCAATTAATGTAGACATTTTACATGCCTGATTAACCACACTTAACTTGTCCAAGGGGAAAAATGAAGTCTTCTAAAAAAATTGATTAAACTCAATTACAATGTTGACCGTTATTATGATTTATTAATGAATGTACCAAACCCTGGATATAAATTTAGGCAAGTGCTGCAGATATTTAGCATCATGCACAGGGAACTGCTAGTAAATGTGAGTTTAAAGCAGTTTCATGTAATGTTTTAGAATACAATCACATATACTTCCAAGTACTTCTGTCAACAGAGGAAGTAGCTGTTCTGTGGCTCCCAGTGGGGAACAGCAGCTTCCATTTGATTGATACTTGGTTTTATCTCACCTTCATCTCTGTGACTGACAGCTGACATACTATCCACACACCAGCAGGTGTGTGTTTGTATGGAAAGGACGCTGTGTGTTCTGTGTTTAGTGTGTATTAAGTCTCAGTTTAATACAGATTGTGGAAGTAAACAGCACACAGGGCTGGCCTGTAGCCAGCTTCAGACACACACATACCATATAATGTGAACACAAAGCTGTCAGCACCACAGGCTTTGATGAGCGGGAGGTGTCCCCATTCTGTCGAGTCCCCACTTTCAGAGACCTTCACACGCTGTTTATTTTCCATTTAAAACAAACACAGAAAACTAAACAGCCACCACTGAATCAAACTGGGATATCTAAGTAGCATTCATTTACCATTGTATATGTATATGTTTGTAGTGTATTTTATTATGCATGCATCTGTGGCATCTTTAGCTTAGACTTTAGATGCAGATGTATATCCACTTGTAATTCGGCTCTGAAAGGAATTCACCCAAAAACACATGAATGTATGTTATGAGTCAGTTCACTGAGCCTTAAAACATCCTTCAAGTGTTTGGGTTCATGTGAAGGTGGAGTAGACGTGTCTTCATCTCCATACTATCCAGTTTATCGTTGATATGAACAGTGAAAAGGCATAAACATACCTGAATTAACTTTTGATCCAAAATGAGTTCAGGAAGGACCATGGACAATGATCTTTAAATAATCCCAGCTCTGGATTATTATGTAAATTAATAACAAATGGATCATATTTGGTAAATAGTTGGATGATACAGCTACGCATGTGTAATTCATGTGTTTGTTTAGTTAAGATCAATACAACCTGCCTTTATTAATGAGGAAATGTTAAAAGCATCCTCCTAAGACTAAAGAATCATTTTCTGTGTATAATTTTCAAGTCAAAACATGTTGTAGTTTTCAGGTTACACATGCAGACGGGCAAACGGACTAATATTCTTGCAGGGGTAGGGTAAGAAAAAAACAAGTTTAGATTAGTGTTAATGTCAGACATTCAGCCGAGATGATGAGTTATCATCAATATAAAATCTAATTCATAATATAGAAACAACTGTGTCTTTTCCAGTTTGGCCTGGAATTTTTTTTAGAATTATAAAGTAGAAAAAAAAAAAAAAACAATTAGAAAACTCAGAAAATCATTGCCACACTTTGACCATAACTGAACTGACACCTGCAGACCTGCCAAATACACATGCGGCAGGCAGAGACAATATAATTGTCAGACAATTATATTGGATAAAAAAATTATGAACCAATAAACGGACAATATTTCAAACAGTAAAGGATACTGACGCTATCTTCTCAGGCATTTCGGGTGAGAAGGTGGAGATCGACCCTGTCACCAGTCAGAAGGCCAGTACCAAGTTCTGGATCAGGCAGAAGCCCATCTCTATTGATTCAGACCATCTGTGTGCCTGTGACCTGGTAGAGGAAAGAAGCCCCAGTAAGTAGACGGGTCCATCCACAGCATCAAAGCTCACTTCCTATTTCAGGGAAGGGTATGATGTCATTACTCAGAGTAACGTAGCTCAGGGAAACTTTAGATTTGTCTTTACTCTATGAGCTAATATGCACTGACAGTCTGTGTTAAATGTGTGTGATAGCATCTTGTTGGTGTTGAGTGTTTAACAGGCTCTGTTTCAGGTAATTGGATTAAACGTGATCATGTTAGCGTTGGCTGAGTCGACGAGGACATGAAAACAGTCACACACTGTAAATATTCACTTTGGCTTTTTTGTCCTCTAAAGATATTTTCATATTAAGCATCACTCCACATGTGTTTTGTCTTATTATAGCGCCTCTTTCTCACATGTTAGTCCATGGAATGGAGCTTGCTAAATTAAATTGACATTTGTCTTGATGACTTTGAGAAATGGCTTTTCATTTTCAATGTCTGACAGTCTGGTCTATTTGATTCTCCTCACATTCCGCATCCATCGCTCTGACTGGATGTGACACTTCCACAGTGAGCTCACACAACAACTGAGGGAATGATTGTCACGATCTGCTCATCACTTATCACCCCGTAATTAAAGAACGAGGTGGAAAAATTACATTGAAAACAAAATCGGTCAGTGTTGACTAGAGCGGTAGTTTCAAAGCCGACGTATGGATACAAGTTTTTAAAGTGAATTTGATCACTAACAGGAAGGAGGAGGAAGAAATTAATTCAATTAAAGGGGCTTTGCATAGTCTGGTTGTGATTGGTTTAATGTGTCTTTCTTTTGCTTTTACAGGTCATGCAATATTTAAGCTCACATATCTGAGCAACCATGACTACAAGCCTCTGTACTTTGAGTCTGACGCTGCTACCGTCAATGAAATAGTGCTGAAGGTGAGTTATATCCAAACACATACCTCTGGAAAACAAAGCACAGTAACCTAATGAAACTGGCCCTGAAACGCAGTCCATCCCCAAATAACACCGTGTGACATGACTCACACGAACAGTCCCTTTAAAATCATGAACCCAATGATTCTGTATCCATTCTGCACTGATTTTATTAGCTTTTCCCAAAAACATCCTCACTGCTTAGTCAGCTCATACAGGTGCAGATCCTAAAACCCATGTCCATCAGGAGGAGCAGGTCAGCCATCATATATGAAACCTGGGGTACTGCCTTAAGGATGACAGTCCTGACAGAACACCTGTATGTCATTACAGACATCACAGTCCAGTGTAAATATAGATGATTTGTCTCCATGTGCTTCTTACACTCATGTCGTATGAAGTAATGGGTAATGCCAGAGGAATGAAGAACCACAAAGAAGGTTCACCACATTGAAGACCACAATGTAATTTGGCCAAACGAGAGCTACATGTAGCAGCATGGGTTGGGCAGTGACTTAAGGCTCATGTTCTTCCAGGCTTTGCTGCTTCAGTTTTTCTAACTTGTATTTTTAAGTACTTTCTGGAACAGTTCTTAATATTTGCAGAATGTACTGATGTCACATTGGGCGAAATTCAACGTTTATTGTTATTTCAGAGTCGTTCCAAACCTTACAACATTACTGGCTCAGAGCTGTAATGTGTTACATGACTCCTGTATTACCTTTGAGTTACATTCACAAACGCTCCCCCAAGACATAGCACAGCCTTTTCATTTGTGTCCTGACGTCTTATGTGGACAGATAGCTCAGTAAGTTAAGCTGTCTTCTTTTTATTTGAGCAGTTAAATTATGGGTGAAAAATGGTCTGTAACTCATTTGCTATTGAACACGTACCTCGTAAAATATGACTGCAAATAACTCAATAATGCCTTACACTACTGTTACAGCAAAAAGTAATCTCTTACTGTAATAGATTACTTTTGCAACATTTTACTCCCAACACTGATTAACGATACTACAGCACTGATACTGATTTCATGAAAGTCGTAAAAGATGTTGAATATATTGTGCTTCTTTGCTTTTGCATTGTGCACATGACTCATTACCCTAGACAGATGATCCAGACTGTCCTCCTGCTTACCCTGACTCCTCTGTGTTTGGGTCCAGGTCAACTACATCCTGGAGTCCAGGGCCAGCACCTCAAGGGCAGACTACTTTGCCCAGAAGCAGCGGAAACTGAGCCGCAGGACCAGCTTCAGTTTCCAGAAGGATAAGAAGACGGGACAATAGATGAAGTGTAACTGCTCAGCTACCGGTCGATCTGTCTGTCTGCAGACGGAACACAGTGACGAACCAACACACAAGGCCCGGCGGTGTCATACGCACATGACCCCAGGCAAAGTGGAGACCGACGAAGGAAAAGGCAAGTCAGAGGAAAAGACAACGGTGAAGAATGGACCAGAAATATGTGTGTCTGTGTTGATGTGAAGGTCAAACCAGAAGTGAGTCGTCAGGGAAAAAACAAACTCATGTTCTATGAAAGAGATGAAAGAAAAGTGAAACTATGGTTGGGTTGATAACGCTGATTGGTGGTCACGTCCTAGTAATTTTTTTTGTTCTTTCACTGCCTCTAAGAGCTCTGTCGTCTGTGGATGGATTTGTACAGTTTCAAGTTTGCTATATAAACCCAAGAACAAGAATGAAAGCTACATACTGAATCTACACGCCTGCCCTCGCTTTGTAACAGATGGAATTAAAAGTCGGAAAAAAAAAACTTTTTATGTACTGTACAGAAACACTTAGATAGAGAATGGACCTTAATAATGAAGGCATTTTCAATACATCAGTACCTTCTGCCTTGGATCCAGTCTTTGAAAGTGATCTATTAAAATGTTTCAGTGATTCAGGTTTGGGAGGATGTGGTTTTTAGGATTTTAAACACAAATGTATGACAATGTGAACATTTTTAATGGCACCTTCACACTTGACTTTTTTAAGGTTCTTTTAGACTGAGAAGTTCTAAGAACTAGCCACCTCAAATTTGGTTCTTGGAACTACTCTCCAGTTTTGGTTTTGCACTCACACAGGCAGGAGAAACTGTGGTGTGGAGCAGTGTGATACAGTCTTCAAGTTTGCCCTGCTCTTGTTATTATGGTCTTTGATTTTCTTTTTGTGTCATATCAGTTCTTATAGAACTATAGAGAAAGTCTTTGCCTCGGAGTAAGTCCTAACTTTATTCTATTATACTGTGGTCTGTAGTTCCAAGTTCCTATGCTGTCCAAATGCACAAAGGGTCTAGGTACAGAAAAGGTCCTAGCAACTGCAAAATGTTCCTACAGTGCGAAAGGGCCTATTCAGAACCTCCTCAAGAATTATGGACCTGGTCAAAATTCTCAACCTTGGTGTGACGTAAAGCAGTGGTTTTGGTTAATATCAAACTTAACCATCTGTCCTTTACAGCACGGTCAGACTTCCAGAGCCTTTACAGGTAGTTAGAGCGGGACAGAAAATGACAGTTTACAAGTATAGGAGATAAAAGTTCTCAGTACAAGTATGATTGAAAATCTGCGTAAACCACAAAGTCAGTCCTTTCTTTATTCCAGTAGAGACAGAATTGCATATTGAAAACAACGACTACAAGAGTAAAAACAGCCCCTGGATCATTCTCTAAATACAATGAAATAGTAAGATATCAGGTATCAATATCAGAAACCACTATTTCTCTGCTGCTGCCCACAGTTTTCAGTTGTTTTCTTGTGTCTTGTACCTTGTTACTCTCTTGTGTCGTACTTACCGATGGAGACGCAAAAGGATGTTCTTTCCAGTGTGTTCATGTTCTGGACGTTTAGGTTGAGAATCATCCTCGAAGCTGAGAAGACTGGCGAAGAATTAAAAAAAAAAACTCATCAGTAATTCCACTGAAATCCACAGTAAGTATATCAGCAGCCTTATGTTGAAAGTGTAAGAAGCAGGAGGTCAAAGATGAAAAGTGGACTGATGGAGACATTGCAGGTATTAATGCTGAATTCAGATTAGGATAAAGTGGGTTGGAAAATGAATGAATGAATGAATTTTTTTTTTTTTTTACATGGAGTCTAGGGTCCTTCCGCACACTGTTTATGGAAGGAAATGTAGACCTCCAGGATCTGCCTCTGTGGATTTTAAGGCTTTTTCTATTATTATATGCATTTTTTTAGCTCCTTTATTACTAGAGAAAACTAGTATTAAAATATCTGAGTTCATGAAGATTAAAGTCGTTGTCTTTAGTGCTTCATGAATGTGGAAAATATGTTAAGAAAAAAGTAAGGTTTTCATCAGAAAAGGCTTTGGTTTCATAGTTGACCAAATTAGTAGCCGATGTTCACTTGAAAAAATATTTCTGCTGAATGTTTTTGAGGTTGATTTTCTAACTTATTTTGAATAAAACTGCAATTTTTCCAATGGATTTCACTCATGGATGGAGGTAAGATCAATAAATAAATACTCTGACAGCCATTTTAGTTTCGCTATAAATTATATAGGTATTTTTTAAATTACAGTTGGTAATGCTAATGCTAGTCCTACACACAAAATTAGGAGACACATAAGATTTCTGTACATATATATATGTGTGTGTGTATGTGTATATATATA
>JAPTHA010000005.1:7042694-7052777 GCA_029814585.1 Gymnapogon annona | reverse complement strand
TATATAGTAATCCACTATAAATAGTAATCCACTGCTGATTTGCTGGAATGAATATTTTTGTAAAGCTGACATTTCTGCCCCTGGGATAAAAAATGCAAAATAAACCTCAGTATCTACAGAAATGTCATCATTATTTGGAGATTGTTTCACTTATTTTTGAGGTAATTATCCATTAGTTTGACAAAGTCAGTCTCTTATTTTCATCATCGATGTAGAATTTCCCTGAAATCAGAATAAATTTAAAAACACAGAAAATCATTAACCCTAATCTAAACCAAACACCCTTTCAGATTAAAATCTCAACCCCGAAGGAGCCAAAATCAGAGGAAAATACCAGTTAGAAAACTTATCCTTTCCTTCTGCAGTTTACTCCTGTTAGTCCAAAGACTGTTGTGGAAAACTAAAACCAACCTTCTGGTTGTTTCCACTCGTATGATCTTTTCCAAGTTGAATCTGATTGATTGATAATTGCAGCTGTCAGTCATGTATTTGACCCGCCAGTTGGACATTCCACATCACATGGTTCATGCCATAGACATCAAATCAAATCGCAGCACCAACTCATCACAGTATTAACTCAAGGCACTTTCCATATAGAGCTGCTATAACCAGACATGTGGTATAAAACGATATGCAATGGGTCAAAGCTTCTGCTTCAACTGATTCCATGTGGTTTTAGAGCACATGGAGTATCATGTCCTCTCAGACCAGCGGAGGCAGATGATGCTGAAAGGTAATGTAATTATGGGATTGTTGCCCAGTGATGCTAAAAGCTGTGCAGCTTTAATGATGACTTTAAAGCGGGTGTGTTGACCTGGAGGAGGAGCTTATGCTCAGCCAAGACATGTTCTGCTTTCTTTGCCCCCATACTGTGAGAGCGTGCACACGTTCCAGTCCTCTGGTGAGTTTTTGGAGCACTTGAATCGACGGGGCCTCTAGTTGAGCTGATCCCTTGAATGAACTTCAGTGCACTAATGCGTCGCTCTTATCTGAGCCTCCACAGTCCACTGACTTCCTGCCAGTGACCACAAAAGATTCTGAGCTGAGCGGGTTGATACCCAGCCCCAAGAATGAGCTCTGCTCTATTTTACCCTTCCTGCTTTACATTCTTTCACTGTCATGGCCTACATTCGCCATCAACACACACACACACACAGACACACACAGACACACACAGACACACACACACACACATACTAACACTAACACACAGCTGTAACAAAGACCATGCCCCAGGAAGTTCAGACATTTATTGATTGTGAAATCGGAGGTGGAGCAGGGATAAAGGACTGATGGTGGTCAGATTCACAACTGCAGCGGGGGAGGTGTCATCTCATCCTGAGGGTCCAAGGCTCCATCCAGTCCCATTCAGGTCCCTGTGGACAAAGACGAGACACGACAGAGGGGAGGAGGGCTTCTGCTGAGGCAGAAGAAATGAGTCACATTCCAAACATGATTCTGGTCTTCAATACTTTACCTGCAGCAGTTTTGAAGAATTGGACTTTATAGGATTTATATTGTTGTATATTGTTGTATATTGTTGTATTATATTGTTATATGTTTTTGTTTTGGACACAGACAGGACAGAACCCTTCACCAAACTCTGAATTCACCCCGTTTATATCATGTCAACAACTCATCTACGTTCACACACTGAAAACAGATGAGGGCATCAGAAATTGATTTTATTCTGTACATTTCTATGAATCATGTTGTGTCCTCAGATTAACAATATGGACAAAAATATTGGGACACATCCCATCTGCAGGTCATCGGTTTCTTTCCATTGACTGATGAAATAAAATTGAAATCTTCAATTTGGATTTCAATTATTACAGTAAAAATATCAAATCAATATTTCTTCCTGAGTGAGGGCCCAAGAAACCAATTTTTTGGTTTGAGATCATAATTTACAGTCACATTTCAAATAATTATTAATTAAAAGTACAAAATTATGTACAAACAAACCATAAGTGATTACATTCATTCATTCATCTTCCAAACCTGCTGCATCCTTGGCAGGGTCGCGGGGGTCACTGGAGCCTATCCCAGCTACTCAGGGCGAAGGCATTTTCATGTAATTACAATATTTTGAGCATTTGCTCACACTTCACACAGCTTTGATAAATTTAGAAAAATATCTCCAGATCCAAAATCATATCAATCTATGTCAACTCATAAATTAAATCTAAAGTTGACCCAAATATTCTGGTTTGTGAAGACCAAGTGGGACATAGGAATTAAGTAGGTAACCTGATTATCCCTCAAATACCTAAACAGTTGCCAAAAAAAACAACAACTAAAAAATCATCTAATGATCTAAAATATTTAACAGTTTGAACCAATAATCCTATCAATAGATTCAAATAATTCAGATAAAAAACCTTTGGATTTAATGAGATTCCGCAGTAAATGTGGAAAAAACATCACCAGTGAAACTCCCAGTGATTGCAGATACTTGTTTTCCATTCAGTTATTCATAGAATTTGTTGAAAAACTTACTTTCTCTTCTTTTTGTAAGAACCAGATCTGCACTTTTGTCAACATCTGTATCAGTGAATTAAATATAGGAGAATACCTGATTTTGACTGAAAAACACACATAATAGTATTTAATCAATGGTGATAATTGCTTAGACAAGGTTACATCTAGAGCGAAATCTATACTTAATGATGTATTAATCATGCTGATGGCATTCCCATGAAAATAATCCAAATGAAGTCGTTGATTTCCATTTAACATTCAGAGGTCTCCTGGTATTTGATGTGGTGTCAGTACCACTACATAAAATTCTGCAATAATCCCAGTATGGCTTCTGTCGTGTTTAGATCCAGTTGACGTTATGGGAACAGCAGGCTATGACTCCAACAACCCCCGGCTTTACTCTGCTGAGGGGCTTTTGCAGTAAATCTGTGACTACTTTAGACAGCCCAAGATAATCCTAATAATTGAAGAAAAGTCACTCTCGACACTTAAAAAACTGTTTTTGCACATCAACAGAATACAGCAGCCTTCAGAGTTCCCATTCCATTTATTAGTTATGATTTATAAATAGACACACTCATACACATATGTTGAAAGTATAAAAAATACAAGATTACAGGATTTTCTAGACATTTTCGTGAGGTCTCTTCTTCATTGTCTTTGACACGTTATTTTAACTCCAATGACAAAAAAAAAATGGAAAAATTGATTTTTTTTTTCTTACACAGCATATAGTTTTCACTTTCACAAGTCCATTCATCAAGCAAGTTACTATCATCACCGTCATGTTAAAATATGATCAGAGCATCGACAACAGAATCACATGCAGCCAGCATCTTTTCACTGAATCTGTACAACACATCCCGTCAGCCAGACAAATGGAACTCAGAGAAACAAATTCCAAATATATGTGCTTCAAGTTTCCTCGTAATTCATGTATAAACTCCATGGAAAGGTAATATTGGGGGAAATGTTGGAACGGATGCGTGGGAGAAAGTAGCTTATTCGTCGATGACGGTGGGCTGACAGTCATTTCGTGGCGCCTTGGGAGGACGCATGACTGACTCGTCAGACACGAGTCAAGACCGTTTGTAATTGTTTGGACCTTAGCGTTTCAAGCATTCAGTATATTCCACTTACAGCTGATTTCATAAAACTTAACTTAAAGGCTCAAAGCTTCATCAATATGCTGGCAGGACATTAGGGCTTTAGGGTACAATTAAAGTAAATAATATTCAAGAAACAGATCGTGTCATCAAAAACAAAGTGACGTGGCAAAGTTGCACTGATACATGTTTTTAAACCTGCAACCAGTGACTCATTTTATATGCACATAAATATTCCAAACATAACAGTATTCTGAGTTTTGGACGTTGGGTATGTTTGAGTTCAGCTTTATTCTGAAAAGGTTATTTTCCAATAATATGGTGATTATTAAGTGAGTACAGTGTCGATCTGAGACAAATAATTTGTCATATTTTCTTAAATAGTAGCCCTGTTTTTTATTCCCTTCAGCTGCAGAAATGACCGAAATTTACTTGAAAGAGGTTTCTTATTTCTTATTAAATAGTATTCCCCTATCCCGCAGTAAATACATAAGTGGTATGGTTTCCTGGTATGTCCACACCTACAGCACCATGTTTGTTGTAAACCTCTTCTTTGTTTTTTGCAACATAAGTCATCATACTTTTGTTTTCAACATAACTCTAGTTGTGGAAAAAGGTATTTTCATTGCACTGTTGTGCGATACACCAATTTTACTACCACCTCTTGCCAATGTTATATTTTAGTTTTGAACGGATTGAATTGAACTTGTTTACTCGTGTAACATTGTACTCAGCTAGTAGCATATTACACCACAAGCACAGTATTATTTTCTAAATCCAGCCCGTATTTGAAAACCAGGTTGTTTTTGATCGTGTCAACCAGAATTTGGCTTTCAAGAGGATATTTTATACATATATATTGAGCACATTTTGGAACATGCATCTGAAGTAACCACAGCAGTTTATTCATTCATCTTCCAAACCCCCTTTATCCTTTGCAGGGTCTCGGGGGTCACTGGAGCCTAATATGAACCAAATCATCCCAAGTTCTGAAATATGAGTAAATAAACATTGCAGACCATGAGGCAGTTGTTCTTTTGAAGGAATAATCCCAATTGCAATTCTCCCCTTGACCCTCCCCTAGCCCCTACCACTCGGCCCTTGCACTTGGCACAACCCCTCGCAACTCCATTTCGATGGGTGGGGGTTAAAACATTTCCCTGTTATGTCATCATATAACACGCTATAAGTAGATGAAGCAACTTTTGTTTCTGAAATAATTCTCCATCCCGCCAGTAGCTGTATCTTCTCTGGTGCATGGGCTTTAAGAATCTTTTGAAGTATTTTATAGAGTACATGTACATTTGTGTGTTTGTTTCGTCACGCTGCTGCACATTTTGGCAGTGTTTACCTCTAGCTTTCAGATGAGTCAAACAGAACTATTGGAGATTTCTCATACCCCTGGATTTGTAGTGGGGTCCTGAAACATCTTTATTTTGGGGGCCAAACAGCCCTCCACCTTTGACTCATCGAGAATCCGGATGTGCTTACTAACTCATGTGAATGCACAAAATGGAGGGGTAGGAGTAAAGGGGAGGGGCCAAGGGGTGAAATTGGATTTGGCTATCATGTTAAGAGTGGGGTGTGGTGGTAGTAAAAATCTGAGTCTGCACAGCTCTTTGTAAACTGTAGTATTTGTGTAATATTCATTTCATCAGCCATATGAACAGATTAGATGGAATAGTCTTTTTCAGAATAAGGCCAAGACATAAAAATGTGGAATTTGTTGTGCATATCAAGATAGTCATTGGGCAGTCGAATGTTTCTGATTATCTAAAACCAAAAAGACAATAGAAATCACACATGTAATAAACCTATTGCAGCACAAATACACAACTAATGTCTTTTTCAAGCATTAACGTACCATGTAGCTACTGTGCCAAATCTGGCTCACCGTGTTCTAAGGACAATAACTCCTGCTGCTAATTCATATAGTTTAATTTGTAAATATATTTAAAAATACAACTCATCAACTTCAGCGTTATAGGAAATTGCATGGTTTCTTGGTATTCTACCAAGTTTTGTTTTTGTAGTAGGTAACTGTAACTATTCACAGTGTTTGAACTGTTCATACCAACACCTGCGGCTGGTAACTGGCACCATTTCAGTAGTTATTATGGAGGTTAGTTTCAAGTCCAGTATTGCTCAAGTAATTCTGGTAAGTAGAATTCAAGCAATACTGAATTACTTCAAACTATGCAAGTAGATTTAACCATGAAAAAATGTTAACATTAAGTAAAGCACTATAGTCGATGTCCCAAACAACACAAGTATCTTTTTTCACTTTTCTTTGTTTCCTTATGAGAAGGCTCTACAATGCCACCAACATTTTTAATATTAATATTATCTCAACTTCAGCAAAAACTTTCTTTACAGATATTTGAATAATATACTATTCTATAATATGATATAATATAATATAATATACCAACCGAAACAGTTCCTTTTTGCAGGAATGTGTTAACAAACTCATAAAGCAACTTTGCATAGAAAGTATTCATGTAGCTAAGAAAATAACATTTAATATTATCTGCATGATTAACCATTGAAGTCACATATGAAAAATAGTCATGTTGTACTCATGTAAAATGGACTGGTTCTCATTTCAAGAAGCTAGGTTTCAAAGACATACCATTTTTACTAAGAACTTCAGTACAGGATAATCCTAAAGGGAATGTGTATAAAGACAAATGACTTGTGGTGAATAAAAGGTATGTAGTTGTTAAAAAGATTCAAATAAATATTGTACTGTACTCATTCTGCTCCTGACAGATGATATTCTGATAAGAATAATACTGACCAAGCAGACATGAAGATATATCCTTTTGATAACAAAATACTTATCTACAAATGTTTGTAATCGGATTGATATATAAATATGTTTCTCAATATATATGTATTTCTATACATATATATTTACAACAGAAGGTGCACTTAAATGATGTCATCGAGAAGATGCGGGGTGCCTACCCAGTCCAATGTCCTGGGCTCAGAGGCTGCCATAATCATGCACATGAACTGTTTACCTGTCCTCTTATCAATAGGATAAATGGTGGTGGGTGTGAACCTTCTGTTACTTTCCACAAACTCACAGAGCTGCTTGTAGACCTGTGGGTATTCGTGGCGTAAGAAAACACCTCGAATTCGCAACTCCCTTTGTATATTAATGAAACAGATTTCCCTGGCCTTCCTACCTTCCTCTCCCTCTTTGTCAATATCTGCTGTTCCAGGTGGTGGAGTAAGGATCAGCGTTTCCATGTCACTTTCTTTTTTGTGTACCTTTCTCTCAGGGCTGAAGGATGCCAAAGCCACCTTTGCATATTTTCTAACAGTTGGAGCTTGATTCCTTGGTGATGGCCCATCAGGAAGCTGGTCACCTACAGCAATGGATACATTCAAGACGAAACATTCGTTAGGGTCGTACTCCTTCCCAGCTTCCTGAAGCTCTTTACAGTATTCCCCGAGATTGTCCTTGAAGCTTTCCAACTCTCGAAGAGACAAGTATGTAGGAGACATAAGAAGACTGTCGAGGCCATACTGCAGGAAGTTACTGGATGAAGCTGGATTTGGGAAACCAAGGAAGAGAACTCCTCTACCTCGAGACAGGTAGCCTACCTTGGCAATGCGGGAGAAGGCTTTGTGGACATCAACAGTTTCCCGACAGTGTTTGATGATGTGGCGACATGTGCTGCCAATTCTTCCATACAGACAGCTTTCTTTATGAATGTCCCAATCTTCTCTACGGCAGTTCCTGGAACAGTAGTAGGTGTAGCAGCTGTGGCAGGATTTAAAGTAAAGGCAGGCATTGAACAAGGTCTCTGTCCTCCGGCATTTGTTGTTTGAACACATCATTGTATCATCCTCATCTGGGCTCTGATCTGGGGAGCACTCATCTGCACTCTTCATAGCATCACTTGCTCCATCCATATCGCAAAAAGAGTCAGGGTTCATTCGTATTGAGGTTGGCTGTTTGTCAAGAGGAGGTGGCTCCTCTGTGCCTGCCTTGGAGCTTTTCCTGGATAGAGATACTGCCTCTTCCTCATCAATTAACTTCTTTAGTTGATCCAGAATGTCTTCACTTGTCCTTCTGCTAGGAGGCTTGTAGTCAGTCACAAGATCTGCCAGAAGCTCATCAAGTTGCTCAAGGCTCTGTTGCAGAGAGGCATTATCATGCGTCTTTTCTTTGGTTGAGCTTTCAAAGTCGTGCTGAGACAATTCAGGTCCCTCAGTGCTTCTGGAATCAAGAACATCCCAACTGGCAGATCGTCCTTCAGCCTTGTTAAGGTTTCCTGTTCGAATGTCATTGTCAGTTATTGTTATTTCAGGAGTGACAAACCAGAGTTTGCTGGTTGTGCTCTTTGATGTCTCTGTTGGGCTTTTGTCAATCAGTGAGTTATCAGACATTGATAGGGCTGCATAGCGTCTTGGTGAACTGGAGAGGTTGACTACCACTGGTTGTGGCTTGTCACTGGCTGCTGCTACTGGCTTCCTGGAGTCAAGAAGATCATCATAACTCTGGCGCCGGTGAACAGGTAGAGGTTGTTCCCTCTCCACACGAGAGTTTAGAATGTTGTCCCAGGACCTTGAATAAGATTTGGATTCTGTGCCAATTCTTTGAGGTTCAACACATGGGTTGGCATACCATGATGTTAGAGCAGGCTCCTGTTGTACTCTGGTTGGTGTAACTTGGGATACATAAGAAGCAGGATTGGTAGAATATCCAGATGCATCTGAGCCATACCAGTCATCTGTTTGTGCCTGAACTACTCTAGCATGTCTTCGGCCTTCGGTGTAATATGCCCTTGCTGGTATATGATGCTCTGGTGGCATTGCATACATATCACTGGGATAATAAAACCTTGGTGGAGCAGTCTGAATCTGGTAAGATCTTGGATCATCCCCATAAAATATTCTTGTTGGAGGTGTTTGGATGATGTATGGCCCAGGCTCATTTGCTCCATAGGGTTTAGGATACCCTGTCTGCATAGAGTATGGGTAGGCCTCCATCTCAGGATAATATGGTCTTGTAGCTACAGCATGCACCATTCGAGTCCTTGGATCTTGGACATATTGCACCTTTGGAGTGTATGCTTGTCCTGGTGTGTAACGATCATCATGAAAGTAAGTACTTGGCTGAGGCGGAGCAGTAGTAACATATCTCCCTGGGTCATCTGCATAAAAAAACTTGGTTGGCACATTAGGACTGGAATGAGCTCTACGTTCTCTACCATAGTAGTCACTAGAGGAAGGCATTCTTTGCAAAGGGATCTCCATGGGTTGAATGTAACTATTAGGCATACTTCGGGAATATTGATAAGCATGCCTACTTTCTGTTCCTAATGAATCAGTAGGGGTTGGTGTCCTGGAGTAAGAGAAATGGCGTGGTACTGTCAAGCTCCTACTGCCAGCGCTGTGGTGTCTCTGCCATGGTATGTCCATCTGAGGAGTAGCCTGTTTCCGTCCAGAATGCTGTAATGCTGCATCATCAGGTTTGATGTCCACCCGACACCTGACATGAGGACTAGTTGCTGGTTTATCCAGGCCTCCACCTTCTGAAGTGTCTGCAGTGTAGTGAGGAGAATATCTACTGCTGTCCCCCATTTGAGGCTGCAACTTGATGGGATGTACCTCATGCATATGAGCCTTAGTAGCCGCATGGGATGATTCCCTACGTGGTGATACTTCTGGTTTCCAGCGAGCCTCTCTAGGGGTCCTTTGTGACTCCCTACCCTTCCTCCCTGAAGATGAGGACCCCTCAAAAGACATTGGAGTGAAACCGGTTTGAACCCGAGGGGCACTTTTTGACCTGGTCCTTCTTTTTTGTTCAGGGACAGCTACTTCACTGACCACATCTGCAGCCACTGGCTGAGGAGTGAGCCTATGACTAAAAATGTCCGGAGCAGAAAAACGGTATCTCTGCTGGCGGCCCAAGGCGTTCCAGGCCACCTCTGGATTGGCTGCATGCCTGTCAGCCTTCCTGTATGGGGACTCCATGGAGTATTTGTGTGGTTTCGAGTACTCCAATGATTTATAGTCAAAGGTACGGCAGCGCCTCTTATTGACTTTGCTCTGACTGTCCTCCAGTGTGCTATAATTTATAGAATCACATTGTTTGGAGGGTTGCAAAGACTTGTAATGCGAAGAAATGGGGATCACTTTTATATCTCGATGCACAGTTGATACTAGTATGTCAGGCGGGTCTGTACGTGTCATCTTAAAGGGACTCCTCTAGTTTTCTCCATTAAGTTGCTTTAATGTTGATGTCTCCTAAAAAGTAAAGAAAGAAATTCAGTCAATTATACTTTCCCAGAGAGATTAAATATGCTCCATCAATTTTACATGCAAATCGAATATTCATCTGTTTTGGCACCAGGTGTTGTGAATTAATTGCTTTATAAGTATGTGAGATTTAAGACGTTAAAGCTCATGAAAGGAAATGCTTTTATTTTCATGCCTTTATTTTGAAACTGAAAGAGTGGATGGAATTACCCAC
>JAPTHA010000005.1:6981372-6992088 GCA_029814585.1 Gymnapogon annona | reverse complement strand
CGGTGACAAAGGGCAGCCCTGCCGGAGTCCAACACGCACTGGGAACGAGTCCGACTTACTGCCGGCAATGCGAACCAGGCTCCTGCTCTGAGAGTACAGGGACCAGACAGCCTTTAGCAAAGGGCCCCGGACCCCATACTCCCAGAACACCAGGATGAAAACCGCAGGGTTCCTCCTGTATCCGAGGTTCGACCAATGCTTCTCAATAATTTTCTGTTATTTGCTCACTTAAGTGCTTGTTGTTTGGATTGTGTTCTGTTGTCCCATATTTGGTTTGAGCTGACATCCCTCTGGTTACATGGATATACTTTCTAGCATGTGTATGTTGCAGCAAGCATTGTGGATCATCACCATGGCAACACAGGCATCACTACAACTGCCCTCACAGTTACAGGGTTTTAGAGGCCATGACATTTAAAAGCACAACCTACTGCAGGTAAAACAATGACTATGCCAAATGATAGTCATCAGTGTATTGAATTAAATAAACAAGCTGACCCCCATCTGAACCCAAACTGATGCTTCTCTAAAGACATTAGAGTAAATGAGCAGATGGCCATTGCTGGTGACCACGGTTTGGCACAGAGGAGTCTGGGTGCACCATGATGCCATGACTTAACAGGTACATTGTTGGGTCTCATAGGACCACATTTACCATCTTCCTTTAACTCCACGGGCAGGTCAGCAGTTTAGTTGCATTTCCTGTCTTTAAACCTCATTTATGTACGCACATCCTGCATTCACTACAGTCAATCACAGCAATTAACTCCCGTGTTTCCACCTGGAATAGACCTTCCGTGAGGCTTTAGTGTCAGGACAGAGCAATTGCCTCTCACCCTCATTCAGCCGTGCCCCCCCTCTCTCTCATTGTCCCTTACAGCTGCCTCCTACGTCCTTTTGTTGGATAAATTTAGCCTTGTACTATCAGCTGATCCTTTTATCTGTGCCTGAGCTGCTCTATGTGCACTCTGAAATCCAATTTCTGTTTATTTACCGCACAACAATAGCCAGTCACTTGAACATATTTGTGAACCCTCAGTGTTTTCCCCACCCGCCTGCTCTGGTCATAAAAGAGTAGGTCTTTCCCCACGGTTGAGTTGGTTACAGTAAATATTTATGCACTTTTCACATATACACACTGATTTTTTGAGGTGCTAGTTAATCTGTTTGTTTTCACAGCTATTGTTAGTGGAATGTTTTCTTCTTTCTCGAGAAAAATGTTTGTTTTCTCTACTTTTTATCCTCCATTGTTTATTTCCCTTAACATAGCCTCTTGAACCCAGTTAGAACTGGTTCAGGAGGGTAGCCACAGTTTATTCTGCATTGCCATGGTAATGCTCTGTGAAACTAGCTAAAATCAACAAGCTATTAGTGTGAGGGTAGCATATGTAATAATAAAATAATAATGAAATAAAATAAAATAACAATTGAATAATTATTGATTATTGACTAAAACAACTATGGCACAAACCTTACAGTGCTATACTAACACTAAAGCAGATCCAGCAGTACAAGGATTATTTCACCATCGATAAAACTCAGACACACAGTGATTATACATTGTCTTACCTGTGCTGTTTTCTGATCATAATTTCATATTAGATTAATTCAATTTCTGCAATCAGATAATCCATTGTTTTCATTACACTAAAATAATACCAACTCGATACAAATAGCTCAGGGTTTAACAGGTTAAATCCTGTTGGAGGTCCTGGTCTGTATATATACCACACTCATCTGTGTGCTGAAGTGACTTTATTTAGACTCTCCTGAACTAGTCATGCACAGATTAATCCAAGAGGTAAGATGTGAAATGCCTCATTAAAGCCTTGTTGTACATCAGTGTAATCTGGTGTGGCAGTCACAGTGGGAACACATGTTAACATGGAGATGATCCAATATTAGCTCAGACATACTTTGTTCTGTTTCCTTTAATGTTAAAAATTTGTGACTCATCAACTTCATGCAATTCCACTGCGGCGCTTTATCTTCACATGAAAAGTGGAAGAACAGAAATACAGCCCCCACACACCGCCCACAGCCCACATACCACATACACAAAACACACACCGCCAGTTTCATTCAGACCAAGTAGATGAATATTCTAATAACTTTGGATGGTTTAAACCGCCAACCAAAGGGCAACTATCTGTACAATAGGGCAACATGAAGGTTAAAAAAAAGTTGCCTTAGTTTAGAATAATTTCATGTTTCATAATTTAATCCTTGTGTGGTGTTCATATTTTTGTTATTCGGCCAGCGTTTGTGAGTCTGGTGGAGCTGCTGCATTTGTGGGTTTTTAATTCAACATAATCAAAAAAATTGAAATTAAAATACCAACAGATGTTTACCTCATCCCAATTACAAGCAATATAAAAAGAACATATGTTTGATATTTGCCTTTTGTCTTTGTTAGATCATATTTATTAATTAATGTGATGCTCATTTTCAGTTTAAAAAAGTAATATAATCAAAATTAACACAGGTCCCACAGACTCAAACCTTCCAAATTAGTTTCCAAAGTATGAAGCTATTTCATTCTAAATGAGAGCACTGCAATTTTTGAGGATACTGCAACAGTCTGGTTCAGGACAAGAGCGTTGTGAATAATAAAGCTTTGACATTGACAACCAATTAACAAAAAGATAAATGAAATGAGACATGCTTTTGTGGACAATAACAGGCTATCTGCAATTTGTTCTCAAACACTAGTGGTTTCTGATAAAGGCTTAATGGAGGACGCTGGATGAGGAGGATGTGCAGCTGTTGTGCACTGACCAAGCGACCATATGTCTAATCAACAGGACGGATCACTACTGGAAGCACTGACATGTTACACTCATTTCCTCTGCTGCAGGATGAGGAAAGTGGTTTCACGGCACTGGGAATGACTTTCAACATTGCTGCAGACCTCCTAAATTCTAAAATATTCCAGCAGTAAGCATGATTGCAGGAGCCTCCAGCGTTACTCTGACTCAGCTGTCACATATTCAGATAAGCAGAGACAACGACTATGTTTTTCTCCCTTTCACTGCAGAATTATAGAAAAGGCAGTTTTTGACAATTTAGAGCATGGTTGCAATACATACACCCCATGAGCCAAAACTGGCCAACCCAAGGGTCCAATGTGGAAGTGTAAAAAGGAGCGAAAAATGTATTAATTTAAAAACTCATTATATTTTACATTTGCTTTAGTATAAGTATTTTACACAAATGGAATTAGATGAAAACGTTTACATTTACAAACTACAATGGCTGAAAAAAGGGAACATGAATAACATGAAATAATTTGAAGTTGAAAATTGCAGTAAGTGTAATTTTACAATACTAATATTGTGCTTGTTGCAAAATGTTTTCTGCTTTTCTAGGTCCACAAGTTGTAACACATATGTGTAAATGATGACCTGAAGCAGAATATTGTTAAAATTGCATTCTTTATTGTGGACGTTATTAATTTTTTTTAAATGATAGTTTATAGATGTGAACATTTTCTTCACACCATGTTACTTTTTCCCACTCTAAAAAAATAAGGGAAAAGTTTGGAGTTAACATTATATCTATCTAGTTTATTATGTTATTATGTTCCTGGTCCAGCCAACTTCAGCTCATGTGAACCTGAATGTTGGCCCTGAGTTTGACATTCCAGGTTAAAAGCTTCCATACTTCATCCGTCAGTTTTCACCAAACTGTTACTCAGGAATGTTTGTGTCGTCATTTCCTGACCTCATGGATCATCCTGCCGGTTTCATGTCTAACAGTGGAAAGCCTGAGCTCTAGTCCATGCTTATTTGTCAGTAGTGATGCATGTCCTCCTGGTCTGGCTTCACTGATGGGGAACAGAAACATCCATGACCACACAGTGACTCACACCAGCTAACTGTAGGATTTAATGGTGCATGTTTTCTACTTGCTGAACAAAACAGCTGTGTTTACAGTTCACAGACAAGATGTACAAGTTACAAAAGTAAAGGTAACAAAAGTACACAATGTCTTTACTCCAGCAGAAGTACAGATACCAGATACCTGTAGTCTGTACACATGCTTATTCCAGCCATGCCTGATCTGCACCATATCGTTGTCTTTTCCTTGTTTTTTATTGTTCTATTCACTTATGCAGAAAAATGTAATTACATCAATTGACGATGTAAAAGCATGCTATGCTGAATTGACAGATTGAAAATAATCCTCGAGTGGATTAAAACTAAAGAAACAGACTTGTTTCGAAAATATAAGGAAGGTAGAAACAAGTAGAGAGAATAAAAAATACAAGTGTAGTACACATTTCACTCTTATATGTTCTACCTGTCATTTGCACTTTAAATTATGCATTTTGCTGCTGTAAACAATACCGTCTCCCCAAAGTGGGATCCATAAAATCTGATCTTATATATGCAAATTGTATTCGCTGTGACAAACAGGGAAGGGAAAAGCCAAAAGAAATCATCATCATCATCACCTTAGATATCTGTAAAGCTCAAGTACAATCAAAGTATTTGTACTTTATGTCACACCTCAGTATAAGATATGCTGCAAGTTTTCATTCAGATTTAGTGGAAACAATACGTAATGATAAGCAATATAAGTTTCTGGTTCTGAAACAACCAATATAAGGATGTGATTCTTGGGTCACATCACACAGCCTAATAAAAACACCTACAGCTGTCATCTTGGTTGAACAGAAGTACAACTTGTGTCACTGCAGACACACTCGGTGTGTGTCATGTCAGCAGCAGCTGAGCACAAGTGTGGTTCTGAAAGGAAAGCACGGACTCAGGCTCCTTCACCACAGCAGAACCCTGTGATGGTCCATATAACGGAATACTCTGCAAACTAGGGTGGAACACACGGTCACGAAAAGTAGCCTACATCTATTTGTGTACTACTTCTTCCCTCTAAATATTGTACTTCTGTTGACTTATTTGACTTTTGGTTCTCTCTGTAAAAGACAGCAAGCATGGCTGTCATTTGTGGTAGAATGAGCAGTAGAAGCCTGCCATGTCATTGGTTTACAGACCATTATGGTTGGAGAGGAAGTGGAGCACTTACGCTCTGCGGTCGTGGTCAATCCGGTTGATTTTGCCTCCGATGAACACGCGGATTTTGCAGTCCTTCCACCTCTTCTTGTTGGTCAGCAGGTATGGGATCAGCAGCGTCAGACCTGGATACAACACAGCAAACGGCCTCTCAGAAACACACGGACACCCAAACATGTGCTCCCAATTGTTGCTACTATGAAGTCAAACCTCAGGAATGAGCAGTGACAGCTTTGCCTGCCAGGACCTTGTCTGTCTGAAATAATGAAGATTAAACAGATCTGAAGTGTCACAAGTCCTGGTGTCTTTAAAGACCCGACTTGTGCTTTAGGACACGCTATTGAGCCCCGCTGTGGCGACACCCACCCACAGACATTCAGGCCAGTAGAGAAGGGTTGAAATGAACACGCTGTCTCTGTCAGCTCCACTAACCACTGATGGACCACATGCCGTCAGCATGTCCTGGTTCACAGCTGGATTTCCTTTGGACTTTTGCCGCCAATTAAAGCATCCACGTCTCTGTCCCCTGACCAAAACAGTCACTGGACCTGACATATTTAACATTGATGTTGTGGTCTGTAGTACAAGTATTTTATCAACATTTCATTTAAGATGAACCAATTTAATAAGAAACAGTGCATTAAAAAAACACACTAAAGAACGACATGATGGCACGAGCTCTATGTCATGCTACCTCAGTTCCTGTCTTCATGACATACTAGGGTACGTTTCAGTTAAAAGGAGTTGATTTTGCAAAAACCTTTAACTCAGATACTCTGACATAAAAGTTATGTAACATTTTTGCAGTGTACAAAAGCAAAACGAGTTTGAATGTTCTAAAGGTTTATCATCATTTAATCTAAAATGTTCTCACGCAATTACCCCCTCAACCCAGTTAATCTCAAATGGCATTTTTCACCATTATACTTCTCTAAGAATAAAAAAATCAAAATAACAACGACTGGTAATTTTAGGATGCTAATCCATATGAAAAAGAAAAGTGTCTCCACTTCTACTCTTATAAATAAAACATTTTTTGCTACTGTTTTTTTAATGTTTCAAGAGCTATTGTGATCAAGTAAAATCCCTTGTGGATTAATAATGTTTGTCAAAGTCAAATCACCACTATGGAAGAAGCCTCTTAAGCTCCTGAGACCCAGGAAAATAAAAGCTTGGGCTTTTCTATATTAAACAATTGTCTATTTTGAAACAGCATAATGTTACGGTTATCTTCAGATCATAATCAGAACACCCTTTATTTACCAATAAAGGGTGTTCTGATTCTGCACAGTACAAGTACAGAACATGCGAAATTAGATGCTTCTTATTATAGTTTTTTTTTTAAATGAAAAGTACTTTGCACTGCATATAGTTTAACAAAAAATGCAAAACTCTGGTCTCCTACTGAGGACAAAAGCCTATCTCTGAGTCTCAGGAGATACACATAAGCCGTGGTGTCATATGATATATCACTAAATGTTAGGGGTGTTATAACGGTGGATGTTTGTACAGCAGTATCAGTACACTCAGTAGACCTGGGTTATGTCTGTGTGAGCTGCCAGAGCTTAGTCCATAAATGTGTCTAAGTCCACTATTGGCTGATATCCAAAAACACTGATGGAGTTGTCTCTATCCATTGAAGCCTCACCTCCGTCATCAAACAGCCACCACACATCCACGGTGCCTTTGCCCTGTTTATGCTGGAACATCTGGCTGGCCTCCAGCAGCCTCTGGTCGGACACATTCAACGGTAAAGTGGGGCTCTTCTTGTCTGAAGAATCCATGGCAAAAAATAAATAAAAATACACAAAATAACAAGACGGACAGAAGAAAAGCTCATTTAGACCAAAAACCCACCAGGATTTACAGTGTCAGGTCAGTTATCGTGTGCTGTGTTGCGTTCAGAGAAACTAAAAAGACACATCTGTCAAATCTCAATACCGAGGTTGTAATCAGTGTGTTCTGAGGATGCACCAATCTAATCCCCAAACATCTGATCAACAGGGAACTGAAGGTAATATAAATTCACTCTTTGAAAATGTGAGTTTAAGTAGCAGTTGGCAATAGAATGACATTACAACTAAGGAAGGACACGCTAAAAAAAACAAAAAAAAACTGACATAAACCGTTGGGCCATAATTTGAGGATGAGTGCTTCCCTCCTGTTCTCAGAAACACAGAGGCAGTTAAAGTGCCAGACCATGCAGTGAAAGATCATTACATTCTACTAAACTGAGACAATTTACGGGTAAGCTCATAATGGTAATATGATCATTCAGTTTGAGTTCATGAATTCAATATTTTTCAGAATAATTAAAAGGCCAACACGTATTAAGAAACACTACATCTAAGTTATGAATATATAACTATCCCTAGAGATTTTTTGCGAAGCTGCATGTTTCCAAAATGTTCTCAAGGATGTAAGTTAAAGTTTTATTGTTTGTTTCTGGGTTTCAGACAGCCAAGGGCTTCCTATTTACTTCAGGGTCAATAATTAACACTATATTAGTGATCAGTTTGATTTTAACTGAATATTAAAATTGTGATTATATAAAGGGTAAAAAAAATACTGAATTGATCCTGCAATTATGACATGATTTAAGCAAATTACAAAAATAATTACTATTGACATTGTTAGTGGCAGACGAATCAAATGAGCACTGATTGATTTGGATTAAAATAAATGGAAAACAGTCGCTACCTTGAAGTCAGAAGAATTTACAAATAAACAAATGTTACAAATGTAATATTAAAACGTGGCTAAATCACTAACTCAGTGACTAAGGTATCAAGTGGCAGTTACAGAATAAGAGGAAGGACATGAAAAATGCATGTTAGTAAGACAAGTAGAGAAACGTCAACTATCAGTGACCTTGGGTTTTCTGTTCAAATCTGCTTTAAGTTTTTAAAGGATAAATGTTTCCCTTAGTATGGGTGGTTGTTGAAGCAAACATTCAAGCAATACAATAGAAAACTCTGCATCAGGGAGTACTCCATAAAGGTATAGTTTGTAAGATCCATGTTAAAAAAAATACATTTATTAACCCGACTGTAAACAGAGGGGACAGGATTGTACCATTCAGATGTAATATTGTTAATGACTGAAAACAGCTCAAAATGGCCAATGTTTGTTTGTGAAGTTCAACTCTGCTGTGATCAGATGATTCAGTGTTTTTAATGTGTCGCTGCAATTACACTGAAATAATTTAAAAGGTAAATTCCAACCACTAGAAGGTGATCAATGACTTGATGCAACGGCTCGTGGATTGAATGAAGACAAAGACAGAGAAAATGTGAAATACTATGAACACTTGTGTTAAATGTCATTAAAAAAACTGTATTTTGTCAAAGGTGCCTGCTGGTTTCGGTGCTTAGATTTATGGTTTTAACACATACATTACATTCTAAAGTAGGTAAAAGCCTGTAAATATTTTTGTACCACTTAAAAGATGTATTGTAAGAAAAGATGCTAACCATTAGCAGATTAGCATTTTGGAAACCCAACTATTAAATATATAGATCATAGCAAAGCAGCGCAACTTCCTGCATTGGACTAATGGCTGGATGAAGTTGAAATTAACTTCCTACTTAAATGTTACAATCTGGTAAAATGAGACAGGATGGAGTGTAGCTAGCTGGTTAGCATGCTAGGGGTTGTATAGAATAACAGCATCGTTGGCATGTTAATCATTTTCTCACATTCTGATGAGCATTCCCTTTACTTTTAAGGTTTTTAAAGTTGAGATAGTACAAATTATACCTTTAGTGAATTGATATTAACATCAAACAGCACAGCAACAAACAGGGAGTGAAGCTTAGAGAGTTGAGGATTTAGAAACATGAAAACAGAAGAAGAGTTTTCATCCTGGAAAAAGAAAGCGACACACACAGACAGTCACCTCCAGAGAGAAGAAGCGAGAGACGCTATAGACAATTTGGAGGAAATTGAACTGTTGGCACACACTCACAACGTTAGATACTTGAGACTTGTCCTGACTTAAAGGCACTAATCACATACAGCTTCAGACTAGGACCGAGAAAGGAAAGACGAGGTGTTATTCCTCTTAGCCAAGAAGCTTGCAGGCCGGAAACACGGCACAGATGAGGAAAAGATACAAGGCAGAGACAGCGAGGTGCAGGACAGTGTGTTAATACGAGAGGAATTCAATGCAGAGGCTGAGAAATGAAGATGAGGGGAGGGAAAATTTGAAGCAAGAGCTGCGAAAAAGAGAGAGATACCGAGACTAGAAAGGCAATGGAGAAGCAAAGAGAGAGGTCTGAAGGCAACTCAATAAAAATGGATGTCCTGCCTTTTTTCAATAGGGGCTGAGTTGGGGCTTTGCCATCATCTTCGTCATCTGTGACATGTGAGACAAAAGGAAAGAGAGACACAGCTGAGGTGAATTGGAAATATGATATGAAAACTGCAGTTTCTTGGTCGTGAACCCGGATGAAATGGATTCCTACTGAGAATATGCAATTGAAAAATAAAAAATAAAACAGTTAACACATGGGGTATATATTAGACATGAACTTCTGTGCAGTGCAGAGAAGACATACACTCCGTTCCAACACACTAGCACTGAGGCTCATGGAAAAACAACAACCTTTTTTCCACTGGCAGCCACTTCTCCCCAATTTCTGGACATTTCTCAGGCCTGATCGGAACAATAAACCCAGCAACTCGGAGCCAGGGTTCTACATTTCTAGTTAAATCAAATAGGCGAGATGGGTAAAAAAAAAAAAACTACTTTTGTTGACACGTGAGAGTATTAAATACGCATGAATCAGTTTAATTCTCAAAGCCCAGGTCCTCCGCTGAGAGGAGCCTCAGATTAATACGAAACTCACACACTGAGAAGGTGAGTCAGAATGGAAATGAACTCCACAGAGAGGAGAGGAGGGGATCTAGGCAGTGGCTGGGGCTTAATAAACTAAGAGGATTAGAATATCACTGCGTCCATCTTCAGTCCAATGCTTCTTAAAGGATGAATGTGGGTGTTTGATGTGCACAATCTGCTGAAATCTACAATACACACAGGTCAGTCAGCATTACCATGTTTTTGTCACATTCTTCATCCTAACATGTTGGTTACTGTTGTTATACCTGGTAACACAAGCCTAATGACTGATTACTTATTGCAAACTGACAAAATGCTGCCAAATGCTAACGTTGATACCAGTGTTGTTAAACTGAACAGAGCTCATTCATGTTACTCTGAGAGCTAGAGTTCCTTATGAAACCTTAACACTTCCTGTGGGATTACTTTGGTAGATTAAGGTATCATGTGAGTACTTTGGCCACTAGTGGAGCTGTGGAGCAATGTTTATACAACGTAAAAGATCCCATTTCATGAATCCAGCCCGGATGAGGTCTGGTGTTCAGGTTGTTGGGAATGTTGAGGACAATAGTTCCCACAATCTGGGAATGACTTCTTTGTTTGTTTGCTCAGTGATGAGTGGGTGGCACTTACTCACTACACTGACAAACCAACACATACACACACACAAGCACACAGTGACGCCAAAGACATCTGTGGACTAACAAAACTGGCCTCTGTGGGACGACTGGGGTCATAGGTCACTGAGGCGACTTCCTCTCAGGGCAGTTTGTTTGTGTGTGTGTGTGTGTGTGTGTGTGTGTGTGTGTGTGTGTGTGTGTGTGTGTGTGTGTGTGTGTGTGT
>JAPTHA010000005.1:6928531-6972974 GCA_029814585.1 Gymnapogon annona | reverse complement strand
AAAATACATACCAATACTAGTACTACTAATGCTGCTAACTAGTACCTACTTCTAATACTATTAAAACATAATTACATAAATTAGTCAACTATTAAAAAAATAGATAGGCAATTGCATTATTGTTAACGAGTTTAGTCTTGTTGTGCTGCATAAATAAGCTAAAGCAAGTCTACTTCCAAAGGCAAATAAAAATAAAATATAAATGTTAGAAGTAGGCGAAACACTGAACCATAACACGAAAAATGAATGTGACAAGATGCTCATTAGGAAGATAAATCAAAACATGAGTGATGATCGATGGTAAATGTTGAATAAATATATACAACGTAAAAAAAATTTGTAACAATAAATGTCTCAGACACTCCAACACAAAAATTAAAACATCTATTATCTACAGGGACAAAATCAACAATTATTTTAGTCTAACCTATAGACATCACAGAGATTTTCCAACTGCATGACCACATGGTCAGCCTCTTATTCTTTAATCAGTCTAATCAGTTCTGGGTTTCAGTGTTGAAACTGTAATAACTGTCACTGTATTCTGCAAATCTGAAATAGTGGAAAATGAAGGTGCAGACAAATCCCTGCCTCTGTGTTGAAAGTTAGCCTTTAGAGGATGCTCAGAATTACAGCGAAGAATCCAATTTGCTCTAAACCTCTGCCTCAGAGTTTGTTTACTTCTGAAGAAGGGAGCTCACAAAGCGGCCCATCAGCCAGGAAACTGTAAAACCATGAGTCGGGAATGCTTGTTCTGAGCTCATGCAGCCCTAATGGAAGCAACAGCAGCACTTGTGGAGAGTGGCGTGTTCCACCCAGAGCTGCATTCAACCAATCAAAATGGACTTTGTTTTGCGAAGCAGTAATATGCGACAGGGGATTTGTAAAAGTCTTTTTACTCCAGGTGTACAGCACTAGAACAAATGCATCAACCACACTGCCACTGTGGCTCTGATGTGATTGAGATGGACAGAGTCTGAATGGACAGGTAACATGGATCCAGTACAGACGAGACCCAACTCACAGTCAACATGTGCGGGAATGAAGGAGTTACACCATTAAAAACAGCTGGAAAAAAAGAAAATAAATGTATATAATATGATACATTCACTATTAAGTCCATATATTGTATTGTACCTGTTGTAGTTTCCTTGTGAACATGGGAAGACTAAATAAAACTCTTGTATTTTCTAAATGGTAAATACAATATTTCTGTAAAATCCATTACATTAATCCCACTGAGTTGGCAAACAGAAACAAAATTATAAAATGTGTGTGACTGTCCAAATATTTATGGACAAGATTGAATAAATGTATTTTATCTTCCCTGAGT
This sequence comes from Gymnapogon annona, assembly GCA_029814585.1. Classification (NCBI taxonomy): domain Eukaryota; kingdom Metazoa; phylum Chordata; class Actinopteri; order Kurtiformes; family Apogonidae; genus Gymnapogon; species Gymnapogon annona. Next base: position 6,971,641 of record JAPTHA010000005.1, on the reverse strand, counting down.
TGATCTATTCCAGATTTGAATCTAGGTACAGCATTTTCAGGTAATTTTCTAAATGTCAGAATTACAGTTTCACCATAAATGAAGGTTTGGATAAATCACATTTTTTCAGACATTTTTAACAGTTATAAATTGTCAGGATGATCTCGTCCATTCAGATTTTAGCTCTATATCTGGTCTAATGTGGTCTGAGTGAGCCAAAGCAATAACATTCTCTACTTTTTGTTTTTGGAATAGGTTTTAAAAAATCCAAAATTGCTTTAAACAGTAGATAAGTCGAAATATTCCGGATTTTGCTATGGATATGTGAAAAGTACAGTGAAATGATTTTTTTTTACCATTTTCATAAAAATAATACATTCATTTAAATTAATCTTTGTCTTGCCAGGTAGAAAGATCTTTACTCTCTGAGACATCATATAAGTTTAACAACTCTTTCAGTGACAAGCCAAGGCCACAACACAACTTGGTGCTCTTTACCGTGCGGACATGACCGCAGATCATCAGGCCGACGTTCTTGGTGAAACTGTGGACGAGGTCAAGGAGAGCAGGGCGCGAGTTGGGGTAACCAGTCATCACCAAACACTGGGGTCTGCAGAAGAGAAAAGGTATTTAAAATACACCAGCAGTTTTTGACTTCGTCACAGTGATAGCATTAGTATTTCGGTTGGCCTTTCACAGTGGCCTCCTCTTAACGCACGACAAATCAAGAAACAGGAGCAGAGTAGCGCACATCAAAGCAACTATGTTAAGCACTGTGGGATTTAATAGAAGTAATGAGCCGAGGTGGAGGTCCTCGAAGCTCCGCTCTTTTGTTGGTAAGTGGGAAGAAGACACAAGAATAAAAGTGCAATTCTAGAGTTGTCCGTTAGAGGCTGCATCCACTTGACTCCACCCTCACACTATAAATATGTTTTATACAAGTGACTACACTTTTAATTTGCTTTTCATGAACCCTGCAATAAGCGCTTTATAAATGGTTCTTCCAGTATCAATCTTTCAACTGGAAAAGAAGGCTTACGGTAATTTCCGGACTACAAGTCGCTACTTTTTTCACATGCTTTGAACCCTGCGGCCTATATGGTAGTGCGGCTAATCTATGGATTTTTCAAGATTTTCATGATATGAATATGAATAGAATTTTTCTTCTTCTTTAAGAGGCGTCTCTGGCAGGAAATGCTGGAGGCGCGAAAAGAGACGGAATTAGCGCGAACAGACAGAGCGAGAGCAAGACGGACATTACAGGAGCGAGACAGTTTGCGCAAAGTAAGCTTTCATGCATAAACCCTCATTATAGGAGACATACAAAGAAATGCATATAATACAGCTTTTAAGCTAAAGTCTAATTGTCGGGAGTCAGGACATGTGCTGGGAGCGCACAGTTTATTATTTCTGCAGTGTACACGTTATAAACGTGAACATTTTGTGTGTTTGTGTGTCTGAAACGCTGTGTGATACAGTACAGTTTACACAGTACAGAGTGGTGCCTCTACTTACGAAATTAATTTCTTCCAGAAGTAGTTTCGGAACTTGAACATTTCGTAAGAAGAGACGTGTTTTCATGTAAATCATCAAATCCATTCTAAGCCCCCACAAAAATCGGACATACATTTTTTATAAATCATAAAAATGTATCAAAACATGTAACAAATACATGCATTAGATTACTGCACAATAAACATAAAATGAGAGTTGTACATAATGTAAAAAACAAAGAATAAAGAACAAAAATGTTCATTTACCTTTTAACTGCTATCTGACATTTTGGAAAGAACCGGTCCAAGGACGTTTGCTTTTATCAGCTTTTAACAAACATCATCATAGCGAGCGATAGTCCGGCTAGTCAACACTTTTTCTGGTTGATTCTTTTCAACAAATTCGGAAACTTAATCGAACATTCGTTTTTTGAAAGACTCGTTTTCCCGTTCAACATTTCATGGTCGACGGGAAAACGAAGAGGATGTTGGGATACGCACATACACAGAGTTCCCTCCTAGCCAATGGAATGCCAGAAAGATGCTAGGCGACAGCCAATGGCAGAGCAGCTACCAGTTTGTTTACGTTCGGTAAATTCTGGGAGCTGCGAGTAGTAGCGCATACTGTATTTTTTCTTTTGTACATGTTTGGTACCATTGCACTAAATGGTAACACTTGAATAAGGTACGCAAATATGTTTGTTTTTATTTTTTTATTTAACCATTATTTTTCCAGGTGGGTCCACTGAGAACCGGTTCTCATTCGCAGTGACGACCTGGAAATATGTAACTTCTTCTTTGAAATGTTAATAAAATGGAAACTTCCCCGAACAGCCATCTCTTTTATTGAAAAAATTAGGAGACAACTTCACTCCCCTGGTTCAGACATGGTCACTTCAGTATTCAAAAACTAAGGCGGCGACGAAAATGATGCCAAACTCGAGGCTTCAAAGTAACAGTTACCCATACAATCCATTTACTCATATCGCTACTCGTACCGCTAATACATATCCATGTATGATCTGTGACATTAACATCTATTGCGTCTTTCTGTGTTTAAATCAATCTGACCCTGATTACTTTAACAGTTTAAAACATAATCATAGTCTGCACCTAAACTAGAAGTTATTATATTTCATGTGCGCGACTACAAATGTGTTTGCTGTCCATGTTTAGTACCTGAAGTTCTTGATGTGGTCCTCCACTCCACTCAGATGCAGAGTGTGTGTCAGGGCCTGGTGGTAGGTCAGAGCCTGGGTGGACGAGCCCCAGTTCACATCTGGTCAGGAGGACGCATGCAGGCAGAGACACAGTGTAGTTAGGAGGATGTTTACGGGTGGGCTCGCTGCGCTAAAGGCTGCCTGACCCATGTGTTGTTAGAGTCAGTGACAAGGCCTCACATGTGTGTGTAGCTGAGAGTCAAACTGAGACACCGCACAGGTGTGTGTTGGGACTCTGTCATTAGGACTATAAGTCAGAAATAACAGCTGAACCTATATGTACCCAAACAGACGTGTACACATTCAAAGGATTTTCATTTCTGCAGATAACGTCTTCTTAATCAATGTTTCCAGATAAATTCTTTTCAAAATCCAAAGAATGATCAGACATTATTCTATGTCTCACTGGTCATCAAATGGAGATAGGATGTAACTAAACTATACAACCAAGATCAGATAAAAGTAAAGTTAATTCTCAACCTCAGACGTATTTTTTAAACTTTGTATTCATTTGGCTGTTTTTCCTCATATTTTCTAAAGTTTTAACTCTTTTCTAAATATAATAATGGACAATAGTTTAAAAGTCATAAAGTTATAATGGAATTACAAAAAAAGAGCTTGTTATTACACATTTGTCCCATGTTTCCAAACTTAAGTATTTTAAGTTGCTCTACTCCGTACAGATTGGGCTGCACAATTGTAACATTTCATTCATATCATTATAGTGATGTTTTCACTCCGGGATATTCAAATCAAGGTCTGATCCATGGCTAAAACGTGTGAAGTCTCACACATTGGGACCAGTTAGTTCAGCTTTGATTCTGGTTCATGGCCATCTGTGTGCTTAATGTTGGCACATTGTTGAATTGCCTCATTTACTTCTCCCTTTCCAATTACTTTCTCCTTTTTCTATTATTTTTCTTATTTTGTTTTTGGTGACATAATCCTTGGGCTAATCCTCTCAAAGTCTGAACTATCCAAGTAATGTTTTCACATAAAACATGAACTGAATCAAGCCTCAGTTAGTTCAGAACCGGGTGCAAGTGTTGGTAGAATAAAACTAACAAAAGTCTGGGTTGATGGAATGATGTGTAAAATTGACACTCTGACCATAGGTTTATGGACAAAAGTCAGAACTCCACTTTCTAGACTTGACGCATTATACAAACAACCTCGTAAATGGACACTTGGCACTGACCAGGTTTCTTGTAGCTGACATAGATGTAGAGACCCAGCACGATGACGTTGGTGAGGAGAGCAGCCCACCAGTTGATGACGAACATCACCACACAGCACAGAACTGCTCCAGCCAGTGAAACCCACATGTTGTAGTACTTAAAGCTAGGACGCCATCCTGCAGTTCAGACAAAAACAAAGTCACACACAAGCAATACGAACAAAACTGAAATACCTGTGAGTCACACTCTGAAGGGATGTTACGATGAAAATTAGGGGTGGGAATCAGAGTATGTTACCCTCCATACACCGATTCTGCAACACCTAACAAGAAAATATATCCAATTATCTACATGATATGATGCGTCTGTGCAAATAAAGACAAAAAATATACCTCAAGGGGCAGAAATAAAGAATAACTATAATTCGGTCTAAGTGGTGACTGCAGAATCAGACACTTTAAATTTTCTTAGAAAACATACTAAAAATGATTGATATTCAACCCCTATAGATTAGATATAATTGCACATATGATACAATTTATTCCTGTATTAATGTTTTGTCCCACCCCTAATTAATATGCAATATTAATCTTTATCAAAGATGTTTCACTGGAAATAATTAAGACTCAAGAGATTAAAATATGGAAAACCGAACATTGCTGATAATTTCCATCATTAACGTGGTTTTCAGGAAGTGAATGTTGTTGTTAAAGAGCATGGACAAAGTTAAAAGTTGTAGTCTGAAGTTGAATATGTTTGTGTTAAAAGAATGGAGAGTTAGCAGTCGGTTAGACTGGAGACCAGAATGTTATATTAGCTATTAGGATCCTGGGCATTTATTGAGTGGGTACCACAGAAACTAGACTAGTGGGATTTTAGTGATGGGATACAGTTGGACTTTGTGTGGTTACACAATGACAGGGTCTAAAACAAACCACAGGACATAAAGGGTACATTGACAGCGCTGTTCCTCTTGGCTCCACCCAGGGTGTTTAAAAGTCCCCAAGAGCGAGGTGAAATTGACCCTGAAGCAGCCGGAGAAACCAAATAGGGTTTATATTTTGTGGTTCCAGTGGCAGTAAAATCCATTAGGCAGAGTCTGTAAATGTTGCTCGCCTCTAATTGAGTCATGTACCATTTAAGTCCATGCAATTATATGACCTGCTTGGAAGAATTAGAAGCACATAGAGAATCTGTACCTGGAATTCTGCTAGAGCTTTGGTATCAAAAAAGGGAAAAAGCACACAGCTCAATATGACAAATCCTCAACTACATCCATTTCATACAGCTCTACATTTTGTATTATAATGGTACGTGTTAACAGTTTCAAAGTGCACATTGTCCTACTTACCTCTTCATGTATCTATTCCTGGGGGTTTAGCCTTTTTTTAAAAAAAAATGCAATCTCCACTTTTACCCACCAAGTCACCGTGGTTGAAGACAAACAATTAGTTTATCTTTGTAATTCTGATGACTCATTGCTGTATTCCTGAAATTAGGCTCCGAGAGCACAATGACCATATAGTATTACACAATGAGAGTTCTGTGTCTTACTTAAACCAAGATTAGGACACACTGATCCGGCGCTATTCTGATAGCCTATTTGACTGCCAATGGCTTATCTGCAAATGAAGATGACATTCACTAAAGGTAGTGGCCGATGTTTGCCGTAAGAACTCCGGTCTGACTACAGCTCAGACCACGATGTTGGATTGAACTCTCCCTCCATGTACTTTTGTTTCACTGATGTGCATTTGTCGGGTCTAGCTTAGTGTACGATGAAGCAGCTGTTAAAGTGCTTTTACTGATACTGAACTATATGATGCAGTCAGGAGTCTACACTAAATGACAGTTACTTTACATATGGTATTGATATTTCAAACTCAACAGGGAGTTATTTCACCCTCATCAGGGAGAAATCACAGACCAGGACAAAAAAAAAGACAAAAAAAATACCAATAAATCAATAATGTAAATCCACAGACTGTATGAACTACAGAGCTGATTGTATCTGTACGTGTATTGTGGTCTCATCAAGTGTTCCCCTTTGAAAAAAACAGCTGATAGCTCTGTTAGTTCAGCTGAAACTGAAAGCAGTCATGGTGAAACCACTAATCACCTCTGTTTTCTGTAGGATTGTGTTGTCAGTAGATGAACTAAAGATCTGTTTGGAATCAAAAACTTGAGAGCTGTTGTTTTTAATCTGAACCATGGATCAACAAATGCAAACTAAGTAAAGATAAAATTCCACAATAATTTGACACCTTCATAATCCTCATAATCAAAATAATCTATGTAGAAAAAACATTTTGATTTCATCAATAAATTCTATTCTTTACACTTAGAGCTATCTCTAGTGGAGAAAACAACGACAGTGGTTCTAGATCATATCACTGCTTCACTTTCTTAATGGTTCTCATCTCACCCGGTCACTTTCTAAAGCTTTGGTCAAAGACCCTGTGGTGAAAGGGTTATCATGACAATGCCTCACTACTCCCTCTAGTGGCAACATAAATCTATCAGCCAGATTTCTTTATTCTAAACAGGTTTCAAGGTTGTCGTTTTTTTAATATTACTGATTCAACAATGCAAATAGTCCCTTTGAGTCAAGTTCTTTGATGTCAAATGTCACAGTTAGCATAAGATAAAGTGAATCAGATTTCTGGATTGACGAATCTGTTCTGTAGACAAGACCAACACTACCAAGATGAAAAGGCAAGCATGGAAATTGGTTTATTTTCATAGATTTTTGTAAAATTGTTCTTTCAACAGAAGAATCACAATTGAACAGGTCATTGTTGTTTTGTCTTAAACCATAAGGCACCATCTGAAAAATCCTCTGCTGCTAAGATGTTATCCTGGAAAGGCAACAGCCATCCATCTCTTTGGTGCACACTGACGATATCCTGCTTGTGGCAGCAGAGTGCTAATTCACGCCAGCACTGTGCCAGTAACATTACAAAATGACAACTCCTGGCAAGCTCTTCTCACGCATCTGTCACTACACAACAGGACCGACTGAAATACTGCAGAATGGAACGATGGTCTCCAAGTTTCAAAGGATGTCAAAGAACTGGAGGCGTTTTGTTCAATTTAGCAGAACTGTTGCTCATTAGCATAGCCCAGTGAATCAGAAAATGATTCACATGTGGGGCTCTTTCACTGGCCGTGACCCACAGACTTTAGTTGAAACATTCATTATAATATCTGAGTGACTAGAGCAGGGGGTGGCATTGAATGGTAGAGAGAAAATAAGAAACATTGTCTCCATGAAAGGTATACCAAATATCTGACAAGCAATGAATGTGGTTTCATCCTCTGCTGCCAGTAACGTTGCATTAGACTTTGATGTACAACACAGGAGTGGCTACTCAGCTTGCATCACCTTTAGTAACAACATGTTGTTCCAATAGATTACAAAAGGATATATTTGTGAAATATGTATATGTACAATGTTTGGTGGCTGTTACTGATACCATTGACTTAATCACTTTTCCTACTTTCCAAATGTTAATTTGTCAATTCCTGTTTCAAAAACGGCACCTCAAACAACTTCTTCTAAAGATTAGAAGAACATTTACAAGTTGAAAGTACACAACATTTTAGCGCATACACCCTGCTATAGCTTCTGATATGACCTGTCCTATGAGCTGTAAAACATTAGCTCTAAGCTCTACAAGGCACTCAACAATTCAGTTAAACGTCTTGAGTGCTTCAAGTAACTCCTCCTTGATGCCTTTATCATTTCCTGTCACATTCATTTTTAATCACCTTGTGACTCCGGTTGTGGCTCAGTTCATTTTTACAATTGGACAAGCCATGTCTCTTACAGGAAGCACCAGTGTGTACAAACTGAGGCATATGCTTTCCTAGTCATTTTGATCCTTTGCTTCCTCTTGCTTACCTGGCGAGTTTGCCAGTGAGGCGTGGAACACTGAGAAGTTGATCAAGGCATAAGATGCCAAGAAGAAGTTGGAGATGATAGGAGCAATTGTGTTCAGCTCAGCTAAAACAAAAAACAAAAACATGGAGTCAGTCATTTCCTCCTGTCTCAAACAAAACCCTGCAGCATTACAATATTTTTGGCCTGAAGAAAATTATTCTCACAACTACACAAAATGCAATTTGTTGTCTGACTGACGATTAGGACTGCAGACTAGCTGTCTAGTGTAGATAATAATGACAATAATGAAAACATTGTTGACCTTTCTGGTCATTTTAGGTCACAATTGTACCTATAAGGATGAAAGCCAGAGCGATCCCAAAGGTCAGGATGTAACCTCGGAGGGGTTCGTTGTTCTTGCCGTAGCCTTTAGCAAACATGCTCAGACCAGGGTAGATGTTGTCCTTACATAAGGCCTGTGGTCACACAAAGCGGAAACACATGAGAAAAAACACAACCTTAAAAAAAACAAAAAAGTCTGATCTGTGGACACTGTAAAGATGTGTAAGTGGGTTTTTACCTGGAAAACTTTGGGCGCACTAACTAAAGAGGCCAGAGCAGAGGACAGAGTGGCAGAGAAGATTCCAGCAGTGATGATGGGCCCGAAACCAGAAACCAGGCTCATAACCTGAAGGCAGGGATCAAAAATAAGAAACTGCTGACTGTTTGGTCCTTTTCTGTTTCGGATTAGTCCTAAAATACTTTCAACAGACCAGCATTTTACCTGGAAGTCATTGTGGAGGCCAAACTGGCAGCCAGCTTTGCTGGCTTTACAGGTAGAGAAGTCGTAATTAAAGTTGCAGGACGCACCAGTACAGTTCATGAACTGGGAGGTGATTGTGTCATTATTTCCACTGGCGTCTCTCACAATGCAGGAACCTGATGTGATAACGGATGTGCATAATGTAATTATGCATGAAAAAAAAAGTTGTGATGAGGTTAAAAAAAACAAGCATTCTCAAAAGTAGAAGCTTAGCTTGCTCCACCTGTAGAAACAGCAACGCCTAAGTAGACAATTCCTGTGATGACAATGGCCAGAAGGGTTCCTCTGGGAATGGCCAGCTGTGGGTCCTGCAACCACCAAACACAAGATCACAAACAATGCAAATGTGAACAAAACCACTGCAGCCAGATCAACAAAATACAAAATGTGTTATACGGTACAAAATCTGCACTGTGTGATAAATGATGACTCAGCATCTGCAGTTGCCGTGTGAGCCACCTGTAGCGAAATGACATATAAGATAATGTCACTGTTTCAAACTGTGGGTTCTGCCTGTTACTGGTTAAATCAGTCCAATTGTTACTCTTCCGCACTAGTATTGTTAGTGGCTCAAGATTTCAGGATTAGTGGATCTCTAATATTTACTTTGAATGGTTGGAGGTGGGTAATGACGTACAACTACAGACATGTGCTATAGAATACACCTGCAATCAAGAGTACTTATCTGACAATGTAAAAATGACATTTTTATTAGAAGAGTAAAAGGAAGTATACATTTGACTCCATTCTTCGCCTCAAACAATGATAAGACTGGAAATGGTATCAGAATACAGAGTAAAATCACAAATAGTAAATCTGAAAGAATTACACCTACATGCCTTTTCCATTTTTTCCAAGTGTCTAAATGTTTATGAACTGCTTGTTCCAGTCAGTCCGTACTTCATTTGGTGTCCCTCAATTGTGGTTAACTTTTAGCAGTTACCTGTAGCTAAATAAACAGTATTAAAATGGAGATTTGCTCAACACACTCTTCAGATTTGAGGCCGTGGACTGTTTTGATTCTGACACAGTACATTTGACAGATATCTTATCAGTACCTTGTTGATCTCTCTCTCTCTTAACTGTGGAAACCAAAATGAGCCCACTTGTGGTTTTTCTGCTATGTCAGATATTGGCTTTGCCAATGCCAATATGGGCAGCAATCCTTGATTCTACTCTGTCTGTGAGGAGAAAGTCTAATGTTAGATATTTGCTGATGACTTACGGCAAGATCGCCTGAAATGTTTGCTCCAGCCAGAATGCCAGTGGCTGCAGGGAAGAAGATGGAGAAGACGGAGAAAAAGGTTTCTCCACGGAAGTCTGGACCCATGTTCTCCCACATAATTGAACCTGATAATTAACACAAAGGACAAATCAGTTGAACCGTGTCGCTCAGTGGTATGAAGTGGAGCAGAAGGAAAAGCAAAGCAGTCGTACCATCGTAGCCGAAGAAGCCCTTGGACTCCTTGTCTTTGATGGTGATGAAGGATCCGATGAAGTAGTTGACGATGGCTGTGAGGAGGACGATGAGCAGGAAGATCTGGGCCTATGGTCAACCCAAAGAACCAGGGAATTAGTGACGGGTTCACTCCCATACAGAGTTTCTATTATGTGATATGGTTCGAACCTTGGCTTCCCATTCCATTCCTGCTACTGAGATGCCCAGGAGGAGGATCACAGTGATGGTACCGATGATTCGGATGTCATTGGTTTCATCTGTCATGACGGCATCTGCACCCTGAGAAACATTACAACAGGACCAAGTGAGCAACTTTTCCTACTTTCCAAATGTTTTACCTCTCCAGCTCACAACCTCAGCCATACAAACCAGACAAAAGCTAACAGCAACACAATAATACAATAGTTATTGCGTAGCTAAAGAACTTCTGATCTGTCTTTATAAACAAATGAAGCAGGAGTAGTACAAACTCCACTCTTTGGCCTTGTAGGAATAAAAAAAATGAACATGCGGTGGAAAAAATTATAAAATCTAAATAAGCACCTTTTACACATCACCAACCAGTCATCTTAAAAACAGTTGTGTATACGCACCTGAGACTTTTTTACACTAAATACTGCAACAACTTGAAAGGGCATATGGCGTAACAGCATTTTCAGAATTTTTTTAATGCAAAGTCTTTTTACTTTTGTCTTTTTAAGTTAAGCTGTGAAACTCTACTCCCCTACGAGGACAAAAATGCATTGCTGAGGAAGTTAAAATAAAATGCTATTAAAAAATGATGGCTCATGAAAACAGAATATAAAATTAACACCCATTTTTATAACACGGAAAATTTTAAACTCAAACTGCTTAAGAATAACTGACCATTAAAACAAAAAAGATTACAAAGCTGAAAAGACCAAAAAGCAACACCCTCAGACTTACAGCTAGAAGTTGCACTACTGTCTCAGCAAAGCCCACCACATACATGGCTACAGCCACTGCATTGGCAAAGGCAAAGATCAGACCAATGGAGCCTCCAAACTCTGGACCCAGGCTCCTGGAAATTAAGTAATAGGCTCCACCTGAAGAAAAAAATATATATATAAACCAGATGTTATAACAATGAAACACCCATCAGCCAAAGGTCTCCATGGTGCTTCTGTGGACTGGAAGTGTTAGATTGATAGGAGACTTTCAAGCAGCCTAAAAGGAGGTTCGCCTGTTCAGAGATGACATCTGTCACAACTGTGAGATTCCAATTGAGTCATGGTCAGGGTTTGAACCCGATTCATCCATTTAACACTTCAAATAGAAGGGGTCATACAGCGTTTCCCCAGAGCGCCATCACTTCACATGGACGTTGGACCAGTTCCTGGACGACAAATATACTTACCACTTAGTTACCCAGAGGATCAGGCAGCTCAATGAAAAGCAAAAATCTATTCAATATGGACAAAAGTATATGGACAGGTTGAATTGAGTTGTTTGCTTTTTAACAGGGTCTGGGATACAAAAGAATAATAAAGGTCATAACACAGTTTTAAATTGGGCCAAATATCATTGCATTTGGTTAGTTTGGCTTAAATGATCTGTTTTTTCAAAACGCCTCAGAGATGGTTCGGGCTTCACTTCTCTTTTCTTTAGATTTTTTACCTGCGACTGTGATTTTGGATGAAATGACGGATGAGCATTACAAAACAAACAGGTAACTGACATGAGAATCTGCCCTAGAAAACATATCCTCCCGTGTACAAAAGGCTCAAAGTTAAGTAAAAGTAGTGCCACTACTGCCCAAGTTTAGTTTTTACTCAGCATGTAATATTTTCAACATTAGTAGCCTGATCTGCTGTGTGAGGAACATGTGAATACCGATGTCAGACCACCATGCCAGAGCTGCTGTGGCTTTCATGTTTCAGTTTGGAGACTCTGACCGGCACAGCCAGGAAGGTGTGTTTTTGCCCGCTTTCTTATTTTTGCTACAAATAATGCACTCAATAGTTTCTTAGTATCACACAGGTGAGGTATGTAGGGTGTGCACACATTTTTAAGTCAAATCCAAGCAGCTTTCACACACTTTTAATAGTCAGCTTACTTTTTTTTTTCCACCACAGCACTTTATCACTGGGGTCAAATACAAATCTAGATGAACGCATGTTCTTTATCACAATGATGTCCTTTGTATCATGCTGTAAGTGTCTAAAAGTATGTTTCATAACAGCAAAAAGATAAGAAGTTTAAGGAGAAGACCTGGATGAAGCTATTATTACTATGAACACATCACCACTCAGGTCCGTGTGTTTATCTTGTCCAATGGCATTTACCTCCTCGTACAAATCCGTTGGTGGCGATGGCAGAGGTGGACAGGCCGGTGATGGTGGTCACTACGGTAGCCATGCAGACGATCAAACAGGAGAGAGCTGCAGAACAAAAGGACACTGACTTTACAGAGAAAGGACTGTGAGATCACTGTGAAATCTAGCAGCACAACTACTGAGGAGGCGACGGGTCGCAGAGGTTCGCCACATGTGCCACACTGTGGCAATATTTCACATCAAAGTAGAGAATTATCAACAAGTGCCAGAGGTGGAGGAGGTGGGAGGGGGCAGGTGCAGTCAGGAGTTGTGCTTGAAGTGAGAAAATAAGTGGCACACAGTCTTACATGAAGATCTGAAATGAACATCAAGTCAGCACAGAGACGTCAATAAACAGCGGCCGCATGCCATACCGCTGGGTAACTCTGTTTGGATGCAGTGATGTGGACCAGCCGCTGATGTTCAGTCTTTGGTTCGTTAACTTTTAACACCTCCCCTTTGCATTCAGCCCGAACCCCCAGACCAATAACCCTATGACTGCTGAGTCAAAGCCCACTAGGGTTAGGGATTACGACAGAAGACATTTAAGACCAAGAGGTATTTATTACACTTCCCTTCAAAGTAAGTGTCTTGTAGTTTCTGCATTTTTGACACATGTATAGCACGTGGCTAATGCACAGGGTTACATGCCCTAGACATGCCTGAACACCAAGTGAAAAGAAAATGTCCTACTTTTAGCCAAGAAAAAAAACTCAGGATTAAAGCACATTGGTTGTAGAAACAATGAAATTTAAAAACGCAACTTTGAGTGTGGACCAATGAAAAGATTGAAAAAAAAAACAACAAAAACAAAAAAAAATCCTCAGCCGTTTCCTGATATTTTAACCAATCCTCAGGTCACTGCTGTTTCCTTCTACATTTACACTGTGTTTTCAGGAACTAGTCTTATACCACCTGCTTTTGATGAAGAAACAGTGTTGCTACACCTCTGTGTTGCACAAATAATGTCCAGAAACAATTGATTCTCATATTTGTACAGAGAAAACATTTTAATACTTTGTTTGCTTGTTGACAGGAGTTTCCTGAGAGTCCTCCACTTACCAATGCCAGCCTGACCCACAATCCATGACATGCGGATGAAGAGCATCACACCCCAGATGTTCAACATACAGCGAACCTGCAGACAACACACACTGTTAATGTCCATGCATAGTTCTGCACAAAGGCTGAAAACGGCAGTGATGAATACACAGTGAATAACAGGCACTGTACAGTTCTATGGTACACCTCTTGGTGCAAACTGGACACATCATCAGTGATTCTCCCGGGGTCATGGGGTGTTTCGGGTCAGAATCAGACACCCTCCCCCGGGCGACCCAGCCGGGGGTGATCAGTCCCCCGACTTGGGTCCAAGTAGCGCACTATGCCATGCAACCCCCCTCCTCAACCAAAGCCAACAGGAAGCCTTCTCCGATGCCTCCAAGATGTTTTTAATGGCTCTTTGCCTGTGCAGTCCACAAATCCCAAGGAGCCCTAGGACCTGATGTAATGACTTTCCTGCAAAGCCCCTGCAGCCCACTGGTGTTGATGCCAGTGCAGATGGTGGCTACTATTGCCCGCAGGACCTGGTCATGGTGCCAACAATACCTGCCATCTCCCAAGGCCTTTGGACAACAGCTCAGGATGTGTTCCAACAATCCTCTTCTCTGGCAGAGCTGGCACACGGGTGACTCGGTCAGTCCCCAGGTGAACAGGTTAGCAGGGCTTGGGAGGACATCATAGACGGATTGGATCAAGAACTTGAAATGGTGTGGCTCCGCCTTCCAGAGTTCAGTCCAGGTGATCTTGCGGTCAGCTATGTGTTCCCACTTGGTCCAGGCCCCCTGCTTCCTCATGCCCACCGTTCTGCTGAGGCGAGCCTCCTCCACCTCTCAACAAACCTCGTCCTGGATGAGCCTTCACCTCTCCTTTCCTGTGGCTCTGCTGTAGCAAGGCTTTGGGTTGCTACCCAGCCCCGCCCGACCCGTGGCCACAGTCCCCACCAGGGTGCTGTGACGCAGCCTCGCCTCTGCCTGCTCTACTGCGTCCTGGGCACGCCACTTCCTACGTGTTCTGACCTCCACACCTGCTGAAGACACCTTTCCGTCAACAGAGTCTCTGTAGAGAAGAACTTCTCTGGCCAAACTGCTGAAGGGAAGCTGCAGCTTGATGTTGTGCCCAAACAGAGCAATGCTGCTCAGGCTCCGTGGCAGGCCCAGCCACCTGCACAGGGACGAGCTGATCCTCCTCTCAAAACCCTTCCGTACATATTCATATGTGTTTCATGAAAGAACACGAAGAAAAAAGAAACAATGGACAACAACAACGTTTAGATGGAAACTCATTCCTTTCTTCTTTAATTTAATGCTTTAGTGTCTCAGATTAAGATTTTTCCTGCAAATTCTATACTTTCTTGGAGATTTCTTTATTGAAATTTGTGATTACAAAATCGCAAAGAATCTATGGGATTTTTCTCCGAACGTTGTGTGCAATATTTTGAGAATAGGAAAAGTTGGCCTATTTTCTCTATAGTTTTTTATTACACTATGAATTAACAACCAGGTGGCACTTCAGAAAGCATCTGCTGCATGTGGTTAATGTATGTTTACTGAATTGCAACGAGGTCTCTTCTATGGTATTTGATGCTTTTAGTGGAAGTGTGAAAGTGTGAAGCTTTCATTTAAGCAACACTTATGTTCCAGACTGAACTTCATCTTGCATAAATCAACTGAGGATCACATTTTCTAAGTGACCCAAGAAATGGATAGAGAAGTTTATATTAGAGAGGAAGCAGGGACATCTCATGTCCAAATAAAAAAAGAAGTGATAATATCCAGATATAGCTCAACAAGAAAGAGAAAAAAAAAAAATCTGTTCCAAACAGTTAACAGTTTTATCTCTCAGGCGAATGAGTCATTTCTTGGTCCGAGGCCAGTTTCATGATGACATGCTTTGACTTGGGCATTTACATGTACCTGTTGTACACATGTAAATGTGCACAATAAAGTGTGGTCTAAAGCACCTTTGTGAAAACGGCCCCTGTGGTTTCCCACTACTTGAGCCCCCTATAATTCCCACTCATGGTCCAAAATCAACAACACAGTGTAATCCACTCACATTTCAAAACAAACAGCGGCACAATTATCACCTGGAATTCAGTTAAACTAAGGTTAACATGGGACAGAGAGTACACTCACAACATTACACTGGACACAATCTGTTACAGTCAACAAGAGAAAAGACAGAGATGACATATACAGTATATACATGAAGGCCCTACATGAACACACTGACTCACCAGGACACCCTTAATCCAGCCGAACTTCACCACTCCTTTGGACTCGGCTGCTTCCTTCGCAGCAGCCTCCTCAGCCGGCGTCAGCTCATCCCCATTAGCGAACCCATCCTCAAATGGTTCCTGCAAACAAAACACAAAATATCATGTTAAAGACAAATGTGAAAACCTGACCACATGACGGTCATTCTGGCCTTGTAATCATGTATGCACTGTTTACCCAAAAATCGGAGCACTCTGATTTGAGCACAAGGTCAGAGTGTTCCTTATCGAATCTCTTTGATATCCAAGCAAAATAGGAATCATACCATAAAAATCTGTATTTAAATGAAACATCCAACGGGATTTGGACCTCATGAACTGTATCAATTATTAGTGGTGATACCAGTCCTCCTCAAACATATTTGATTTACTTAAATATACCCAAAACTGTTTCTCTTTCATTGTATTTGTTAGTATTTACACACCTACAATTCTCAAGAAGAATAAGTACTTTAGAAAATACAAGGATGCATAATTCATTCCCTTTACAACAATGTCATTGTATTTAATCTGTGTACTTAAGAACATATCGGGATCAGGATAAACTCTATTGTGCCACATGGGTAACTTATCTTGGATAACAGTGCTACATATAACTACATTCACATTTGGACAGAGAAATTAAACAAAACACTCAGTCTCAAGATTCTGAAGTCAGCATAATCCCAATTATGTAATACACTTAATCAACATATCATACCTTCCTCTCCAATGTAAAATAAATAAGATAAAATATAACGAAATATATCAATTTAAATAGATAATTCAAATAAGTCAAAAAACAGTTTAATTCAATAGAAATAGTTCAGCTCAATAGTGACCCCCAAGGGAAATGAGGTGTCTTCCTTCCATATTGGGTTAATTGTGTACTTGTGTACTTTTCTTCCCAACCAAAAGGAGAAAAAGTCCAACTGACTTTGAACAGAATGTTGAGTGCTAAAATTGCAGTAAAAAAGTGGAATAACTAGTGCAAAGTTCAAATAACTGCAAACATTACAATAAGGGAATGAGAATATACAATATACAATACATTGAGAATATGTGTGACCCCTCTAAGTAGTTATTTAAAAAGCTTTCATTTCCATCTTCATCCTTGACAACACAGTCTTTAAAAATGGATCTATTCACAGAGGATGTTTGTCCTTGCATTTACAACACAGGAACCCCCCCCCTCCCCCCATGGTCTGTGCACAGACAATGTTGTGACGTTAGTGGAGTGGCCTCCTTTCCAGCACACACACAACATATAATTACAACAAAGAGTCTCTGTAAAGCCCCCCAATGAAAAGTGCACATAAAATCTGCCTAACAACGAAACCTTATGAAATATACTTTACAATAACTGAACTAATACCACCCAATAAACGTACAAGTGACCAGTTTTGTAAATCACTGCTTTGTTATCAAGGTTTTGGGACATTTAAGGCTATTTTCTTTGATGACAATATTTCGTGCTACTGATACAATCATTGGCGTCCAGTCAAAATTTATTTTTAGCCAACAAATATACTGTGGTGAGCAGAGCCTTGCTAAAATGTTTTGCCAGAGATGTGCAGCCAGATCCAGACGGGTTTTGTGTCTCTGAATCTATGCATCAATATAGTGTAACTGAAATGAAACAATCAAGATGTGATTGAAGAGTGGACTTTCAGCTTCAAGTCAAGCTGTCAAACAAATATATTGCATTTACAGTTAAGGAAGGAGTCACACCTGTTTTAATATCTCTCCAGTTTCATTATCTCAGCAGTAATGGGACAAACGTGAAATTAAACTGAGCACTCAAAGTACTCATACAAGGTGAGTGCGTTTGCTTGTGCATAGGACACACAACCAAACCAGACCCTGAACCATCAGTCCCTGAAAGTATGAGTCACTGAAAAAAGAATTAACATCAGTGATATTAGTTGTTTAATTATGTTTAATGAACTAATTACCATTTGTCCTTATCTGATGGTCTGTCTTACAGTAAACTGAGCAAGTCCTCAGCAAACTTCAGTAGCATTAATTCTGTCCATTTTGAGTAGTAGCAGGTGGAGTGTGTAGGGTGTCACAGTGAGTTGTGCCTGTTACAGACACATGAAGACTAAAATATCAAGATTTCAACTTTAACACCGTAGGAATTTACATTTTTTTATTAATATGCCAACAGCCAACATGTCAGACAAACTCTGGTCTCCAGTTTAGTTTCTTCACTTAATTTTAACCCAATCTGTTGCACACATACAATGGATACAGTAGAACTCTTACAGGAAACACACAGCTTGTTTTTCTGCTATAACGATGAATGGAAATGAAATATTTAACTTACATAGTGAGCGGGTGAGAGGATGTTCACGATATATTGCTTAATGGAGTACACAAAAACTTCCAGAAAAAAAGACTTAATGCTATTCTGACAGGCGTTAGTATCGACTCCTAAATGACTCTGGAGGCCATGGATGCACAGTGACAGTTCTTTGTTCCCATTCAGTAAAGAGTCCACAATGGTGTATTTTTAGACCATAGACAGGGGGTAGGTTATATAATACCATGTACCACCGTGTGTCATGAGAACAAATTTAATACAGATAACACTGTACTTAGCATGAAAAATGTGCTCCGTTAGCAATGTCATTAAAGAAACACTTTCTTATAACCCATATGGAATTTTAATAATGCAGAAGCTGAGCTCTGTAACTTAATCGTCTTATTTATTGTTTGCATTTTTTCTGCAGACAGTCTTCTGATATGGATGACCTTGATTTCATGGATCCTCCTGTGTGCGTTTCATTTTACACCAGTGGAAACAAGTGCGTGGATTGAGTTCTGGTGCGTGTTCATTGATAAGTAGTGAAGCACGTCCTCAGGGCTTGAAATCACAGACAAGATGACCGACATGCAAGGCCACGGACACCAAGAGAACATAAATGAGCGCATTAGCATGATATAATGGGACATAATATTGTCTGAATGTTAAAGAAAAGGTGTGTCCCACAGCACTGATGATTCTGTCGCACATGGAAGTGAAGAAAGATTAAAAAGATAGGTTGTACTGATGCAGCAATATTGCGTCTCTGAGGTGAATCGATCGTGTCACTGATGATGTGCACTGATACTAGTCCTCTGCATTCTGCACGCCATCAACCTAATTTCTCTCTCTGACTGAAAAGTTGTAAATAGACATTAAGAGACATGAGATTTGCAATAATGAATCCATACCTCGATACTATACTGCTATAGTACAATAGTTCCTCTGACTCCAACACTCATTCATTTTCTGAACCCGCTTTATCTTTTGCAGGGTTCCAGGGGATCCTGGACAAGTTGCCAGTTCATCCCAGCGTCATGATTCACACGCATTCATACAAGGAAAGGTGGGTGACGTGTCTTGCCCAAGGACACAACGGCACATGACCAGTACAGAGTGGGAAACGAACCGCGAACCCTTCGGTTATTGGACGACCTGCTTTACCACACGAGCCACATCTGCCCTCTGACTCCAGCAGTGTCTGACAATTATTACGGCTATAGCTACAATTATTACAGCTATATTATTACAGCTGTACAAGTAAAACCACACCCTTCCTCTACAACCAAGGAATGTTACACCTTTAATCAACTTCAGGCATCACTGGAAAACAATGATAGCCACCACCGTTGATGCAATATTGATTATTTTTCCATTCTCATCACTGACAATAAAACAAAATGCTTCTAAATGTTTAATGATGCTGTCATTACTGAAATACTAATAATCAGATTTCTGTAGTTTCAAATCAGCACCAAAATTATTTTTTGTCCATTTTCTGACTACATGAACTGCAGACAAAATTTGACTTAAAAATAAGTTCTTTACCAAAACTATATGTTGTACTGAACTCAAGAAACACATTCACTATGAATATAATAACAGAAACATTTGGAATTTTTCAGATGGGTGGACCATTATGTTTTTTTTTTAAAGCATATATGCTTTTTTTTAAGCATATTTTTTTAAGCAAAACTCAATTTAAGCACTCTGATAATTACGATTTTTACGCAGCAATATAAATGAAATTATTCATACACGTACACATGGAACTCTTAACTCTTTCAAATTCGAGTCCTGCCCCACACAGGTGCCTCACCAAATATCTTATAACATTTGCACTACTGATCAAATATCAGGGATTAAAAAATAAAAGGCAATGGGGAAAAATCTATATATCAGTCGTCTAATCCTTTCTTTATGAAAAAAAGTTTCAAAAATAAAACTTCCTATTGTGAATTAAGAATTTTTTGGGGTTTTCAGAAAGCAAAACCTTGATAATTTAAATACGTTTATCATGACATGTTTGGCCAGTTGTCCTTCAGTTCTACTTCCAACAAAGAGGAAAAGCACAAAAATACAACTAACTATTTAATACTAAAACAAAAACAATATTTCTCCTTAAACCTGAAGCAGTGTGTGAAGTGTTACATGGGCGTTGTGTGAAACACTAATTTTATCACATTTGCATCCAAGTCAGATTTACTTGTAAGAGAATATGCCGAAATGCACAAAGCTCTATAGTAATGTAGAGATGAAGAGGAAACACAACACAGACGTGAATGAATATCTCTCAGCGGAGGGGCTCTGTTACAATGGGCATATAAATAGGTGCTATAAATTATCAATGAGTGCCAGGGCAGTGGCATGAGCAGAGATATGTCGAGGAGGGGGGTGACTGGAGCATCACTCAGCATCACCATCTGTCAGCATGTGCCCCCCCACGCCGCGTCCCCACCATGACTCAGCAGCGCTGCCAGGATCTGGCCAAGCATTTCAGCAGGGTGGAGAGCGCCACAACACTGAGTGGAATCTCTCCTGTTCTGCTTGAAGAAGGACTTGTTTCTCAGGATGGGTTTTATTTACCACTCTTAAGAGGCACCATATGCTGCCATGGTACACATACAAGCTGTTCAGGATTTTGGCAAGAATGATGACGGCAGTTCTTAGTCAACCAAAGCCATCATGACAGGTTTGGTATTAGTTCAATTTTAAAAGCTTAAAAACAGACACATTTGCACACAAAGTTGTCAGTGTACTCAGCATAACATAATTAGAATTTTAACAGCCAGTTAGGCTTCATTTGTATCATGTTTTTCTGTGTTTAAGAGGATGGCCTTTAGAAAATTGTGCGCATTCAAATGTAACAAGCACATCAGACTACATCAACTATTACTTCACATCATCAGTCCAGGTTAGTATTAACCTCAGGGTGGGAGTGGTGGTTTTCTGGTGGTGATGAGGTGTATCATGCAACAAAAAAAAATTCAGTCCATTCAGCTATTCAACTCCAAAATAGACAGTTACTTACTGCTTTCACCACAACCAATGACTTCCCTGGATCATAAAAATTAGTAGCATAACGTGTAAACAGTTAAGACTACTCAAACTGTCTACTCTCACTATTGTTCAAGATTTATATTTTTCCTGGAGTTCCACGGGGCACAAAGGAAGGGGGTGAGATCAGTCAGCAATACCATATAATACCAATTAGCATGTCTGAACCTGGCATAACAGTTAATGTAGCTTTGAATGTTACCAAGTTGCCCAATTTAAAATTATGTTTAATTGGAGTTCCTACTGTATAGAACAGTGTAGATGGTGTTTTTTCACTGAGCATTTGGCTGGTCAGTTTAATCTCTTGCTCTTCACCATATCCATTAAGCCTCCAAATCAGTCACTTCTGCCCCCAAAAAGGCAAAATGAAGCATCTGAAAAGCAATACAAGGCTTGTTTTTTGTTCACTTGAATTCATCAGTGCAAAAATACCGACTGAATGCTGACAGAACTTAAAGTGGCAAAACTGTAATCAAATTCCACTATGACAGAAGGGTTTTGTCTCCGTTATCCATTCTTTTTATCTGCAAGGTGAGAGGAAGCTGCTTTTCTCTGGAAATGCTAGATTAAAAACCAGTGACATTGAACGACTGAATGCTCTGTAGTAACTCAACTCAAACCAGATGTTCCTACAACAAAGCACACACAATATCAATGTCAATTCTTGGCAGGGAACTTCACAGGTAATTTCAGACCAAAGATAAACTTCAGACTCAGAGAAATGGGTATCGGTTGGTGTAAATGTTTTTCCATGTGCTTCAGTTGGGTGGGGTTACATCACAGAGACAATAAGAGATTCTCAGCTCTTCTCCTTTATGGTCACAGTGACACAATAGAAGGATGTATCTTAATGTCCGACCCTGAGAAGGACTAGTCCAATACACAATGTAAACAGTGTGTCAGAATCCAACTATTAAGTTTCAACAAAGAAACCACTACCGGTAAAAATTAAACTGTTGGCAGGAGCTGAGTTGGAATCAGTCCATAAGATAACCAGCCTACACAGGCAAATGGCACAAAGCAGGAAATTAAAGGAGAAACTCTTTCTTTATGAGACATCAGGTTATGACACAGACGACACAATTCTCCGTCTGACACAGAATGCCTATTCTTTTTTTAACATTAGCTATTTGTCATCTCACCCATTGTTCTTCATAAAAAATAAATCCCTACAGACTGGTGTACAGTGACCCTTTAACAGTAAAGCCATGATATCATCCAGCTCTGGGCAATGACGCACAGGCTGTTCATAGGCTCCAGCAGGTATACATGTGAAACTCAACAAAAGAGCCACAGGCACATAAACGACACCAGGTTACACAGATCAGGGTTGACAAACTAATTTTAGTTCAAGGGTCGCATTCATCCAAGTATAATCTCAAGTGGACCGGACCAGTACAATAATAACAGTGAGAAAGGTAAAACTATCTTATGAAAATGCTTACCAAAAAGTTTGTTTAAAAATCACGAGTAACCTGAAAGGTATCATGATATAAAATATTAAGTAAGAGACAGAATATTGGTCAAATTACACTGACTTCTCTCAAAACATTTAATGTTGATATTTGCTGTAGTTACTCACATTTTTGGTTAAAGGACAGTTTGTAAATTTTGACAATTCCATTTAATTGAACTTTTTTTACACTTAAAAAAATATACATTTTGAGGTTTTTATTATTATTTTACTGGTATGATCCTGTGATCAAATTGGTCTGTATGTAGAAGCTGCATTATAATGGTTTTAACAGTAAAATTAGCCTTTTACAAATTCATCCCAGCCTGATTGGACCCCTTTGGTGGGCTAGGGTTTGTCACCTGTGACGTAGATCATCTGACGCTTCAGTTTTGACTCAACGCGGTAAACGCAGTGTTGTGTTCACCGGTTCAACATGACGGTCACAATCAGCACTCGACAAACAGCTGGGGGGTGGGACATGTTCTTCTAAGCTGAGAGCGATGTCGGGTCATGCTGATGTAATTATGCAATCCTGATATTAAGGTCTGCTGCCCTTGGGTGGCATTAGGGACACTGTTGACCAGGGAGCATCTGTTTGGTCCATCACAATTTTGTCAGCAGCTCTTTTTGTATACTTCCCGTTTTCTTGCTGTTCAGAAGAAAAACAGATTGTACCATATCAACTGTGTCGTGTGTCAGATATATTTGTGAAAGTGGAAGCCAAGGAATGTAGAAACACTGGCTTCTCAGTCTTGCCATGAGCTAACATTTGGTGAACACAACTGATCTCTGAGAGCTCCCGGAACTGGGACTAAATCTAATCTTGAGAATAGAGTTGGTCCTTGCAAAGCTGACTGTGAGATCGGTCAAACACAGCTACTGCTTGATTCATAAGACAATACTGCAATGTTTATATTAAGAATAGGTTTTGATATGACAGCCTTACAAAGTCAGATGATTGTGTTGGATTTCGACTTAGAGACTGGATGAGGCAGCAGCTGAAAACACTGATGGCTTTGTCTTGGTTCACGTAAATAGAGAAGTAAATGACTAGGTAATGTGGACAGTGTGACAACAGTTACATAACAGGAGGGCTGTTTCCTCAAGTGGAAAATTTATTTCACGCAACAATGTTATTAAACGTCAGGGGTCTAATATGTCTGATCTACCCCAAACTTAAGGTCCTAATTTTAAAAACAAAATCCCATTATGTTGATTAAGCTTTTTTTTACCCTTGTTCTTTTGTAGAAGTAAATTGAACTTAGAGTCAGAATAGATAAAAGACAAGTTTGTGTAATAAATCTAATGAACACCGACAGTCCTGTGTTGGAGTGGTAAACGTCGACAAAGTCAACATGGACTCATTCAACATGCCTAGTTCAGCTCACAGGTTGCACATTTACCTACATGTCATATTCATTCTATCCCTCTTTGCGACACCTCAAATCCATAGAGTTAAAACAAAACTATCCTGGTCATTTTAACGTGTGAAACCTCATGTTAGTCTTTCATAGATTCCTGGATCTCCATTAAGAAGTAAATATGAATTAACAGTCACATTCACAGTAGTAGAAGAAGATAAATGAGAGAAGTTATGTCACACTTCATGAAGTTTGGTTTTACAATTTCTTTCATGACCCTACGTGACAGTTTCCACTGACATTTCTTCGCATTCAATGAAAGGAGTAGATCTTTTATGGTAAAACATGATTCGTGTCACATTTAAGCTGTGAACAACCCTATTGCCCATGAACCATTGAATTCAAGTTGCAAACCTTACATCAAAACAATAACACAGTGGAAAGGACTATAGATAGAAGCTGTTTTAAATATGGACCCAATGCTTGAGTTCCTCTTCTTGCTCGACATAGTGACAGGATTAGCTGTTCGCGTTTAGGTCAGCCCCAACATTCTTTCACAGTTTGCTGTTTTTTCTGCATTAGACAGCTGCAAAACCAGCTTGAGTGCAACTCAAGAAATGCATCTGGTGATGTTGAGGGTTCTCACTGGGGTCCACAACCCAGAGAACAGTACAGACAACACTGGATGAGTTAGCGAACATTATCTGCATGGCTGAAGGAGCACAAAGGATGGCTTTACACAACAAAGCATTGAGAGCTTAGCACGCCACGGCAAACTGTACCATGACTATCCACCAAGGGTATACTCTCAAAAAAAAAAAAAAAAGATATGTAATTTGAAAAAAGCTAATCTAAAGTTTAACAAATGCTGCCAGTCACAAATTTCTAGATGGAGCTTAATTTCCAGGAAACACTCGTGCACCGAGTGCATGTTAATTAATAATTCATCTGGTATAAATTATCAGGAGTGACATAGTGCACCAAATCAAACAACAAACAGGGCTCACGTTTATGTTAGTGAAGCTGGAAGTTTGTATGGCGCATCTCACAAAAACAGACATCACTACAGTGCACATGACTAATTGGTTGTGTAAGAGTAGGACCAGTTATAAACCATACACTCAAGGTGACTTAATAAACACATATTTCTATAGAAAGATGTGTCAGGTCATTATATAGATATAATGACCTGAAAACTGTAAGTCAAGACTTTAAAATAAACAGGTTTACATTATGTGGAGCTTTACATAATTACGATTTTTAGGTGAATCCCTCCATGTACAAAATAATGAAACAGTATTAGATATCTGAGGGCCATGAAGACCTTTGAAGTGCTTTCCAGAATTATTTTAAATATCTCACAGATCTACAGATCATGAATACTTGCAGTGCTTCTGTATTTCCATGCAATTGTCAAGGAAATTTTAAGTAACCCTTCCTATCAACTGGTAAGGAGTGAATAAACCAGGGTGCGTGGCGACATCAGGATGTGATGCAAAATGTTATGTTACAAATGTCTGTAATGAACAGAGTCCAGAAGTCCAGGCCCTGGTAAATGGTGGCATCCTGTTGCTACTTCTCAGAAGAATAAGTCTGTTTTTGTCCCCCCGATCCCCATCCCCCCAGTGCTTTTCCTTCCTCCTCTATATTACCTAATTTAGTTCCCAAGAGTAAATCAATAATGACAGATAAGTTGAGAATTCACTGTATCAAACCTAAGTCACAAAAGTTTTTTTCATATGCTATTAAGTGCATGAAGTTTTGATGCAACTTAAAAATCAAATAAAAACATACCTATGGGAAGTACAGCAGTATCAAAATGTCTGATGATTAAGGGTGGCATTAAATACATGTTCAACACTCAGCTTTCAACATTTTTAATGTTTCTTACAGGTTCAAGTTCCTCTATTCTAAGTTTGATTTATGGGGTAACATACAGGTTATAGCTTCAGAATATTTATAATACAGATTTGTGTCCAAAATGTCTTTAAAGACCAGGGTTTTAGAAGTGCCCACTATGGTTGTTGGCCTGATCTTAAACCATTCTCTTGTTTCCTTCAATTTACTTTTTAAGGAGAAAGTCAAGGTCTCCCGTTCCGAACGGTTCACCTTGAACTGGGAACGCTCTGACAAAGCAAGCTTTTGTTTGTGGAACTCGTACCACGTACGTAACGCTGACATGTGCATGTTGCTCAGATGTTCAGGGGATAGACTGATCTGACGCCAGTCGTCAAATGGAGCAGCCGGCTCCATGACGGGGGAACTGAAATCCACATCCTGTGCGCCCCTGCTTAGCATCATGGAAAATTGGCAGAAATCCTTTATATTTATGTTTACAAGCATCCACATGTGTATCTGTGTGCACACATGTGAGCCGTATGGCAGAATGTGCCCACAATTCAGGTTTATTTGTGTTCAGCTCAAAACTTAAGTCAATCTTGGTGGCCTCCATCTATAAACCTGTTCATGAAAGCTTCCTCAACTCAAATTATACTCAGGGACAATGGCAGGAGTCCTTCTGAAGTTAGGCAGTATTACGGAAATGAAGGGATGAACAAAGGCCAACAGGGTTCAAAAAAAAAATTAAATAAAAATTATTAAATGAGAGCTGGGTGACTTAAATCTTAAAACTTGATGACATGTTAAAAAGGTCTAGTAAAGTGCTGCTGGAAAAATAGAAACAGGACTGTGATTCTTTCTACTGGACTTAGAGAAAAGGAGGCACCAACCCATGGTACTCAACCAATTACAACTTATGTTTTTTCATAATGTGCTTGATATAAATGTAGTCATAGCAACATTACTTGTTGTCTGCTATTAAACAGTACACAAAGGGGAAGCCGTCACACTTTACGCCCATTTTTAGAACTGATGCCATGTGTCGTCATTTGGAGATATTACCAGGCTGATATCATGTGTCCTCGCACTGGTCTGAAATCACTCTGTCAATGAGGTAGTTCAAAGTCTTGATCATAGCAGGTGTCTATTCTTGAACCACCTCTACAGCTTTTCCACCAGATGCTGGTACTGAGCCTGTGCTAATGTCAGTTGGGTACAACTGTACTTTACTATAATAGAGTGTTACATTGCCGAATATGTTTCTAGGTGAGCCAAAGGCAAAGATAGAAACACCGGTTTAGAAAACAAGCTCACACTCTTAATTGACCTTAATATGGTAGAGGACCTGCTTTTCAGAGAAATCTAATAAATCATTACATGAAAAACAAACAAAGCAACAGTACGCTCAAAATGTTCCTACATCCAACAGTCTGTAAGTGACCCATTTAACTGTAATTACAGCATTTTACTACATGTATTGCATGTAGGTGTTGAACTAATCTATAGCTGTAACTTGCCTACATTTCATAAAGAAGTGAGAAAGTTGTAACATCCAGGCCATGGCATTCAGATCTATTGTAAG
Organism: Gymnapogon annona; assembly: GCA_029814585.1. Taxonomy (NCBI): domain Eukaryota; kingdom Metazoa; phylum Chordata; class Actinopteri; order Kurtiformes; family Apogonidae; genus Gymnapogon; species Gymnapogon annona. Next base: position 6,944,351 of record JAPTHA010000005.1, on the reverse strand, counting down.
AAAAAAGGAATTGGCTGTGAACAGGTCTGAGGTCTGCCTCAGTGGGAAGGGGTATTCTTTTCATTTCACTGCCAAACAGCCGCCTCTGAGCCAGAAAAAGACCTCCTGGAACATATTTTTCTGGCCAAAAGCAAATAACCACTTATTTCAGGGGGCAAGAATATAATGACCAGCACCCCCAATAAACCATAACCATTTTCCATGTGGTATTCATGTCAAATATCAAACACTTCTAAAACGTTCAGAACAAAAGAAGTCTGTTTAGTTTATAACATGAAGTGTCCTTTCACAGAAGACACTATCATGAACACCATTTATCCTCCAGTTTCGTCAAGAAGAACTGCATCAACTGCAACTAAAACTGATCAATGTTCCTAAAAAAAGGATCTCAAACTGAGATCATTCACCTCTCGGGGCAACAAAGCTCCTCAGTGTATGCAGGTGCCTCACTCATCACCATTTTGACGCTCATGCCAGGCCTAAATAGTAATTCGACACATTTAGAAAACAAAATTCTCTGCAGTGTGAGGCCAAGCCTTTTTGGTTCCATCAACAGACCTCACCAGGCAGCAGGGAATCCAACGCTGGGAGAGTTTCAGCACAGTAAAAGAATAATGAAGTTAGTGATGGGAGGTTTTTGGAAACAATGGATAGATGTCTGAGACGGTAATGCTGCGACATCTGATCGTTCCTGATAGAGTGGTGCTGGGAGGGCGGGGGACTGTCAGCCTGAAATAGGGATCTGAGAATCCATCAGCATCAGCCGCCTCAAAAAATGCTGACATCTACAATGTAAACTAATATGTACATTGGACAGAGTGAAGCAAATGAACTGCCCTTAGATGATAGCATTAACAGATGCTGAAATTCTAGTCAAAGTCATCTTCATTACACTAAAAACAACAAATCTGCAATTTTTGTTTTTTTCAGAGGGTTTGCTTCCAGATCTATGAATAATCTCTTTTGTGAGGAAGAAACAATACTTGTGGACAACTGGCTCTTCAGCAAAGTCAAATTCCAACCTTTTACAGCCTCTGCAGATCAAGTACAACACTGGGCTCAGCATTTCCATGGGATTTGACTGTAACAAAGACCAAGCACTCAGCACACTGATCCCTCAACAGAATTCCTTTATTTTGTAACTGGACGGCTTTAAGTTTTCTCTAAAACATATTTGCTGCTTTAGCTTCAGGAAGCAAGCGTTGGCAACAGCTGTTAGGGTAAAGTGCTGGATCCCTTGTGTTCGAGATGATGAAAAATTAAGCCACAGTGTTAGGACAGCAATGTTACACAGATGTAAGATGACAATTTGGTCAAAAATATGGCTTAGGAAATTAGAAAAAGGTAAACATGATTACACATAATCGAAGAAGATGAGGTGAATAAATAATTATGTTTGGATCCCTGTAATGGCAACATTCGTTGAATTAATGGAAGAAACTAACAGAAACGCCTTAAGAAAATGGGAAAGAGAAATGAAATGCAACAATCAGCCACAAGTGTCAGATTATCAGTGTTTCAGAGGGGAAAACAAGCAGAATTCAGGTTTTTGGACAAAAAAAAGTGTATTGCATCAAAAACATCCTGTTATTAATCCAGTATATAGCAATTCAAATGTTGAATTAAAACTTTTCATGAGCTAAGATATATTTCCAGGTGTACTGGATGGGACAGTGCATACATTACATTTTTGGGGGCTAATTTTCTGCTAACAGAATTAAAATGTGCATTTGAACCAAATCAAAATCCAAGCAAGAACGAAAATGAAGTGAATGATTGACTTGTCTACTTTCTTTGCAGTAATAAATGTAGCTGGTCACAAATAACACACATGAACACACCTGTATGCATCATCCACATATGCCGAAACTGACTGATAAATCGGTTCATACACTCCTGGCAGACTTTTCAAAGACATATTTAGCTTGTTTGTGTTCCAGAATCACAGTTGAACCCATTCATAGCAGGCAGAGCAGGTTTTGTTGTGGCACCCAGTTGGAGAAAGGCAGCTGGTATCATGTGAGACAGTGATGTCAACATTCGCCCCTCATACCGTGACTGAGCCCCGAAGAGAAAATAGTGCGTGTGCTCTGTGAAGTGCTGAGCTATGCAGAGCTGGGAGCTGACAGTCGATCTGTGCAGGAGGAGGACTGGGCTGCAGGGGGACAGGAAACGTGATTATGAAGGTCATGGCGGTTTTGTTCCTTGACTGGGAAAAATTCCACTCCATATATAAAGCACAGGACGGGGGTGTTTGTGTGTGTGTGTGTGGTGGGGGATGGGGTCTAAAAATTCTGCATGTTTCCTATCTAAATTAGTGAAAAAATGTTTATTTTTTTTAATCTGTCAGTGCAAGCGCCCCTTCACCCCACCACACACCCTTTGTTCATGTAAAAAACTGAATTCCTTAAGGTAGTAAATATTAGCATGCGTGACTCAGTGAAAAGTAAATGGAACAGGTAGTATATGTAGTATTTCGTGTAGTATTTCAAATGCCAAAAAATTACCAAACGGTATTTTTATAGCATTGAAAATAAAGAACTATCAAGAGATGGATGGCTTTTATTCTAAGGCTTATGAAGGTGTAGAGTTATTATAGGAAGTGAATATCTTTAATCTTGCTGGTTGTTTGTTGATCCACTGATCAGACAGTGGAAACAGAGCTAAGCTAACAGCTACAATGTGAACTGATGGATAATGTGAAGATTGTAACACAGTGTAATTATAACCAACTGTCAAAATAAACAGCTGTTGCTTCTTGAAGAATAAAACCTGGTGATACCATAATACAGGTGTGTGTAAACAATGATCTTTACGCTTTATTCAATGAGTGACAGTCTATGGATACATAGTGATGCTTCATTTTTTTTAATCATATTCTGGTACATTCGTGCTGCTGAGAGTTTACATTATCAATACTACATAGAACCGCTCTAAATTGTTTGCTTACATTCTGTCATGATTGGAAATGAGAGAAGCTCAAATGCATGGGTTTGAAGGAGAACATAGTACATTTATTAACTTAAGATACACACTAACTGAACCACACAGAATCAAAGAACCAAAACATGAACACACAACTTGAACACAGAGAGATAGCCAACCAAACTCAAGAAACAAACACCAACCTTAACATGAAAAACCAAAGCTTGAGACAAAGTCAACACAAAAGAGGGCAATGGAGAACTAGAATTCAGATCAGAGTCGTTGTGAGCAAGAATGTCCGGGTTATTGCAGGATGGAGTTGAACTGAAGACGTTTATGAGGCCATGTTGCCAGCTGGGCAATCAGCTCCTAAATAGCTGAGTAAGCCGCCACAGCCGAGCAGCGTGGCCCCGGTGTCTGTGACGACAATCAGTTGCCCCTTGAGGTGAGGGTGTGGCCCAGCCACAGCATGGGTTGGCCTTGACAAATTCATTAGAGAGCTTTTTATGGTACTACAAAGATTAACACCAGAGATACCATCATTGAAACTCATCCAAAAGTTACTTGTCTTGCACCTTTGCTTTTTTCAATTCCACATTACTGGCCCACTTGGTCCTGACAGTGATGACACATTCCCAGTGACAAGACTGTAAAAGTGCTGGTTTGGCATGTGCACATGCCCCAGAGGTATCACGTGTCAGGACAGCAGCAACATTATGTAGGCCAAACATACACAAATACTATGTTCTTCACATCAGTTTTGCTTCTTTCAGTCCCATTATGGCCAATGGGCAACCAGTACAGTTCAGACCTAATTTAGTCAATAAATACACAGTGTCTGCAAATTTCAAGCAGATCTGTTCTCACTGCTACCAACAGATTTGAAACAGCATGACTGAAGGATTTCATCTCTTCGTGTTCATCTGGTAACATCACATTTCACAGACCTTTGCTGTTGAAAACTCAAATTGCATCACGGAGAAAACTGCTAAAAGCCATTCAGTTATGTATGCCAGCACTGGCGTCACCTGAGGACTTTTGGACACAAAAAAATAGTACAAATGTTAAACAGAGCTAGTTTGTTCCTTAATATAAAACAGAAATGCCTTTCATTGCCTTTCAATGCCTTTCAAATTTTACTAATAAGGTGTTTTTTAAAACTCAATTGAGACTAAGCAAAACAACAGTAGATAAACTCATTTTATTGTCCACCCAGGTTTAGAGCAGGTGTGTCAAACATGCTCTTTATGTATTTGTCAATTTACTGTGATCTGTAAGTTGTAATACACATGTCCAGTACATGATAAACTAAGGCAGAATATTATTAAAATTGTGCTATTTTTCTTAGGTTTCAGGCTTTTCAGGTAATTAACTTTTTTTTTTTTTTTTTAAAGAGAAGTTTGTAAACGTAATCATTTTCACAATGTAATTTAACTTTTTTCAATCTTTTCTGACAAAAGTTCAGAGTTTATATCATTTACATATTATGCAATTTTGGTCCAGGCCACTTGAGATAAACTTGGGAAGAATATGGCCCCTGAACTAAAATGAGGTCAATACCACTGGTTTAGAGAGTCTGAGTTATACACGTTTATCCAGATCTGTTTTATCACCTTGAATTCTTTAGCTTTATTATAACTGGTATTCCGTGTCCCGGCTGGACAGCTCAGTTGGTAAGGCACCGGGCTGGTGCATAGGGGACCTGGGTTCAATTCCCAGGGTGAGTGTCCAGTGGGTTGTGTCAGGAAGGGCATCCGATGTAAAAACTCCTGCCAAATCAAATATGCGAATTGGATTCACCGTGGCAACCCCGGAAGGGAAAAAGCCAAAAGAAATCCTCATCATTATAAGTGGTACTTCGCAGTTTTAACCTCCAATGCTATGAAACCGACAACAGTAACCAAGTAATCACAAGTCACAACACTTATCCAGACATCTATCAGTTAGCGCATTCACTTCCTCTTTTAACCTCAAACTAGTGTACAGAGTGTACCTTTGTAGACATCAATACACAATTAGGTTAGAGAAACAACAGTTTCTGCCACTCAAGAAAAATGAGACGTTCAATTGTCTGATCCATCTTACAAATTCTGGCTTTGTGGTCTTCGCCACAACACACAAAGGTTAGGTTAGAACAGGTTTGCCTTTGATCAAATAACTGAAGAGACCTTCAAGCAACAGGAAGAGGCTTGATCCCAAAGAGAAAATAAACAGACTAGTAACAGAAACAATCTCCCAATCAATCAATGAATCAATATCTGGACCAATAGTTTTGTAGCTGGTGTGTAACAGCGGGATAAATATTTCACCTTAACTCCACAGTACCTTTACAACCACTGAGGCATAAGACATTTTTAAGTTGCTTTTCCAGAAAGTCTCAACAAAGAATAAGTTAGGAGTAAACTTTCTTTTTGTCATCCAGTCATTTTTTTAAATGCCATTTATGTATACTTCCACAGAGCTCCAACTCTATGCTTTTACTATTACTATAAGTCAGGACACTCCTGGTGAACAACTTCAGGTTGTTTTAAATGTAAAAGGACACAAAAATGATAAAGACAGTGAAGTGAAGGACAACAACGAGACCTTCACAGCAGGGAGTTTATGCAATGTCATAGAATCAGAGCCACAGTTTGTTCTGTGTGTCGCTTTACCTCAATCAAATCTATTCAAGACTTTTTAATAAGCAAATGTCACAGCTGTTGTAAATCTGCATCACAGCTGGGTTAATCAGTTTGGGTGCTAAATGTTTATCGATAAGTATTTAGTGTTGAAGAGCCCAAACCTGCAGGTCAGTGTTCTGTGAAATACTTGTGGTGACAGCAAAATGTTAAACTGCCATGTACATTTGAGCTTGTTAGTGCACATGTAGCTGGCACAAATGGTCTCAGGAGAGGGGGCGGGGCTGCTGCGCTATTTCTGACATCAAGCTCAATGTGACGCACTTGGATGTGAGGATAAGAAGGAAGCCAGGTCCTCCAAACACCAAAAGCACACACACGAACACAGTGAAACAAACACAGCTTTACTAGCTGTTGCCAAAGCCCTTGTGTGTGTCGTGTATGTGTGTGTGTGTTACAACAGCTGTAAGGCCATCAGCTGCGGCTGATGCTGAGACAAAAGGATTCCCTCTCCAGTCAAAGGCCACACTAGAAGCCCAGGGCGTCCTCCGCTTCCTGTTTCAGTGTAAAACCTTAACGCACCAAACAAAGAAATGGGGGTGGGAACAGGGGGAGGAACACATTTGCTTAAAAAAAAAAAAAAAAAAAACCTCAAACAGAGGTTCCATTGTGCTGCCCACAACAACTCCGGTTGCAAAAGTTACCTTTTTTCGAGCACATACGTAGCACTGTCAAAGTTAACACGTTTTCCTAATTTTCTAGTTTCAAAATTAGTTTCCTGTAAGAACCATAAGCTGTGGTGAAGTTACGTGACTGAGTCTGCAGAGAAACCACATTTACGGACATAAAATATTCTGTCTGTTGCTCTTTTCAGGCTATTTACACCCACAATTAAGATGACTGTTCCTGCTAATGGTCCTGTTGACATGAAGCCGTGCTCACACTCCCAGTAGTGAACATGTTGCTCACACGTCAGTGTTTGGACGAGCCACTCCTGTTTGGCTCATTCATGTCAAAACAGGATGTCAGATTTACCACTGATGATGGACTTCTCGACCAGGACAACTCTGTCTCTCTCCTTCATTCTGTCAACCACATTCTCGAAAATGTCACTGTTGTGACATTTTCATGTATCTAAAACCTAATGATTTAGTGTATGTCTGTCTCATGAGAATTGTGGGCTTTTCCTAAAAACTGAAGGGTTTTGCGTGAGTACAGAATGGTTTTGAAATATGGAGTAGTCTCATCATTAATATGAGCGCAAGTTCTGGCTATATCGTACAATGAGCCTCTCTATTATATGAACATGTGTAATAAATCCATCATATAGGATTAGCCAACGCTTGGCTAATCACAAGCCAGTTATCCCTGCCGTAACTTTTCTGATACTTCCTGCTTAAAACCCCAAAAAGTCCGAGGGATTGGAATAAATTAGAATTTTTTTTATTATTGTCTTCTGGAGTTCCGCTATAAAAAGATGACTATTGGGTCACAGTCATCAACAAAATGTACATATTTTGTATAAGTGGTTGTACTCATATATTTTTACATTTACCAAACATTTGATTACATTTTGATGTTATACCAATATATCTGTGAAATGTTGCACTATTTGGAGAGTGTCTATCATGCCGTGATTGTTTGATTGTTTTACAACAGTTTTGGTTGGATCCATCAGCCAAGATGTACAAATGCTAATTATACACTGCTACGATTACATCAGTAGTTACTGTGTGATGTAAAAGAGGAAGTACAGTCAAACATTGGTTCTCGACCATAATTAGTTCCGAAAACTTGGTCGAGTACCGAATTAATTTTCCCCGTTTGAAATAATAGAAATAGAATTTAATTCGTTCTTGAGTGTGAAATTGCTTCCCATTTTATAATCTTAACGTTATTTAAACATCCCATTAAACAGAAATAATGTAACAATAGCAAATTGTATGTAAATAATAGTAAGATATACTAAAATATAACATGTATTTTTTTAATTAACTTTCGGTGAACAGCTGATGGCACGGAGGAGGGGGAGGGAGGAGGGGGGAGTCATTGCTTCGAAGATGAGTCTCCCTCAAGCACTACGGAGATAAAGTCCTCTTATGGGGTACTTTCCCCAGCTTTCTTTGATATCAGGCGTCTTCAACGTGATTAGCTTTACGTTTAAAATATCTATCTAGAGACACATTTTCTAATCACCTTCACTGCTACCGCGACATCACTGGCTTTGAGAACATCCTCTGCTTCAGATAGTGCTCATTGTGGACTCTGTCATGTTGTATTCCTTGGCGATGTCAGAGACACACTCACCACCGTCATACTTTTGGATTAATTACTTTTTGAATTCAATAGTGGTATGCACATTTGTACGTTTCACACCACTAGTACTGTTAGACATTTTTCCAGGCAAAATATAAATCAAACAACGCGCACAAAAAAAAAGATGGATGCGTCCGGATTGTACGCAGATCACGTGACGGATCGCTTCAGTCACTGTAAAAAGCTGTAAAAGCTGTAAAAAGAAAAAAAAAAAAACAGCCAATAAGAACCCGGAAGTGGAATTCAGCTGTACTCGGCCGAACAAAAACCCAGAAGTCGAACTCGGCCGGCTTCGACTTCTGGGTTTTTCTTCGGCTACCGAGTCGGGAAAATTTCAAAATTTTTGTTCGAGTACCGAATTGCTCAACTTGTGAAATATTCGAGTTCCGAGGTTTGACTGTAATGCTTCATCGCAATGTGTCACTGAACAGGCACATGTCAAATCATGTTAAATATCTCAGGTAAGTTTCCTCCTAATAATCAAGACTGACATCCATCATTATAGTTGGAGTAAAATATCGACTTTACACTCATTTTTAGGTACCACCTTTCAATGAATTGTAATTAATTTCCAGATTCTTTTAAACTAAATTGAACAATATCCAAAGTTCAGAGTGGGCACTCCTGAAGCCATGTGGTGCAGCAGGAGGCACTCTTTGAATTCCAGTCTCAGATTATGACTAGCGTGCTTTGATACGCACTAATAACTGCCTGTCTCTGGCACTCCAAATAAATTTGCACGAGAGCAGGAAATTCTGGCACAAACTGCCAGCAAGTGTTGCCCAAAGAGCTGCAGGCGAGGTGTGAGTAAGGCTGAGTAGATACTGTGCGTACAACAATGAAGTGGGTCACAGATGAGACATAGTAATTAATGTGAGCATCAAGTCTATCTGAGGAATCTGAAGTCTGTTTCACATTCATGCCAACAGTGTGAAATCTGACTGACCAGTGTGAGAACACCGCACAGGGACTGGAAAATGTCTGAGTTTAGGGTCATACACTATGATAGTCCCTCAAAATAAATGTGTGTTTCTTCTTATGTATAAAACAAAGGCAACCAGACAGTGGATGTTCTCTGTGTCACAGTTGTACTCATGCAAACCTGCCGTTTGATTTATATATTTCCGAAGAGAAGTTACAGTGTCCTGTTTGTTTTTGTCCCATATTCTTTTTTCCCAAACATATCATGCCTTCATTAGATTTTTTTTTTTAGTTTACCTTCCAAACTGATACTTATATTAATATGGCCAGGAGTTTCTTTTCCTTTCAATTACTTCCAAGAATCATTGAAAAAATCATACTAATCATTATTATTAGATTTCTATAAGTAGGTCTGCACATATTTTGAAGGTTGTAGAGGAGTATTCTGTGTCAATAGTACAATATCTGTGTCAAGTAGAATTTGTTGACACTTCTTTCATTTGTTTCCTAAAAATGACATTGGCTTTAAGATGATAAACACTTCCACTTCAGAGTGATTCATGTTCTACTGTGCAACACTGATACTGCGAAACTGTGATAGTTTGGAGGGCGTTATCATGAAAAGCTCACACAAATGTAACCCAATCCGAACTTTTCCCATGTTCCTGAGAGACTTCCATTCATAGTTACTACAACCACATGAATATTCAACATAAGAACACAATCAACACTGGGCTCTGAATTATACAGGTCAAGATCCAGTCATTTCGCAGAGAGCCAAACTGCATTGTCTGAAATTTGCGAGGTTCGCTTTCAGTGAGACGTTGTAACTGGAGAGCAGTAATATCAGATTAAGCTGAAACTAACATACCAGAGTCTGTCACTGCACATCACTCCGTTGTAAAAATCTACTATTGTGATCTCATCCTGGACACATACATGCATGTATTTGCAGAGACGTATAGCTTCCTGTCCGTTGGCATAGTGACAGGTGGCAGGGAGGGGTTTACAATGCTCAACAAAACCACCAGAGACAAAAGCGGCTCATTAAGTGAACTCCAGAGACAGCAGAGGCACACTGAAAACAGCTATCCTGTATCACTTATGGTGATTTTGGAGCTCAGCTTTCATCAAACTGGTTAATAATCTCGACTGACAGTAGGCAGAAATGTCAGAACTAATATGAATGCAAATGCTTTCTTTGTGATCTTGATTTGATCGCTCGGTTACAGAAGATGTGCAACAGGTTAAAGTTCTCCACTTCAACCCACATATTGTTGATCAACATCGCCACAAGAACTTTACACATGGCTCAGTTAATTTTCCTGTTGATTGTGATTACCTAATTAATTTGAGGAAATTAATTAAATGATTTTGACAGAGTAAGATAATGCTTTATCAACATGGACCTTTACACATTATGAGGACCGAGTCAGTTTTAGATTTTCCGGCAATTAAATACCTGGAAAGACAACAGAGCTTTACAACTAATTTAAGCTCACATGGTTTTTATATCACTGGTCTTCATCGTCATTTGAAGCTGGGGTTTTTTGTGAGAAGTATTACATTTGTATTTCATTTGAACAATAGGTTATGTTGTAGTATGAGCCATCAACTGAATACAATAACTCAGCAAAAACAGACCAAATTGCTCTAGTTTTTGAACACGTGCAATATTTTTAACTTCAATAAACACACCACTAGGCAGACTGCCAGACAACCTAATACCAATACAATACTGACACCAACTAATGTAATTTAGCTGTTATTGTAACCCGTTTTATTCACTTAAAAAGATGACATCTTTTTTTATACTTTATATTACTTTTTTATTAGACAATGTTACAGTTACGTTCATATACAAGACATGACTCCCAACTCACAATGGCAGGGTCAGCGACAACAGTCAAAATAAAACAAAGGAAAATCAAGCCACAAATAAGTGAACCGCCTGATTCACAGAGAAACATATGTTAACCTTGCACCTCTTAAGTCCTACAAGTCCTGCTCAGTTATGCAGACCTTGACCAATGTGGCGTGCTGGCAAATTTTTCCATGTAGTTTAAAAAAGGTTGCCATATCTTGTAAAACATCCTACTTCCCTTTTGTATCCAGTAGGTTATTTTCTCCAGGAACACGTAACTGTTGACTTCTTCAACCACATCTTGGTAGGAATGGAATCTAATTTCCATTTTCTAGAAATACATTTCTTGGTGAGTGTCAGCAGAATTTCTGTCAGTTTCTTGGCACACTTTGACAGTTTGAGTGTAGTTAGATTCCCTAGTGGACAGACTTTGGGGTCCAGTGGAAATGTGACGCCATGGATATTCCATAGAGTTTCACACACATCCTGCCGAGCTCTTAGCATCTGACTGAGCTGTCAGTCAGACCTGTCAATCAAAACTCACACAGCAGACATCAAATCTTCACTTATCCCCAAAATCTGATTAAACAAGTCACAATTTCACAAGTCTCTAGAAAAAAGTGTAAAGATCTGGTATTTTTAGATGTTTAATCTAGTTCCTGCCAAAACCAGTGGTTCACTTAAAAGAACGTCCACAGTGGCTTTACTTCGATGAACTGCACAAACTTCTAAGTTGCGGTGTGTGTTTGAGTAGCTCCAACCGTTTCAGACCCACCAGAGCTGCTACAGGCAAGCCACACAGCCAGTTCCATCAATATTTAAAGCACAACAGCTTTCTGCTCAACCGCACTGGGCTGAATGAATTTGCCTTGTAACCATTTCCTTTCCGGCTTGTCGATACAGGCCTACAGCACCCTAGTGTTGTCACAGTGAAATGTCTCGCAATCCAGCAGGACCGTGAGACATTCCTGTGTGTCGCTGCTGGTCATCTCCAATTGCATCACAAAAGGCCAGTTGTCCTGCTCGTGGAGACCCACCTGAGCAGACATGGAGGTCCAGTAAAGCCTACGACTCAGTCTGTTCTGCAGCTCCAACACCAGTGAATGGCTCATTGATTTTTCAGAACAAGTTCATGGGCCACGGTTAATTGGTACAGTGGAATTTCCATTCAGCGTTTCGATCAGGCAGGATACTTCCCTCCAATGATAGGCCCGATACTGTAGAAGCAGCAGGGTTGCCATGACCTTCAAACCAACGCAAACGCCTGGAATTCATAGTCCAACAGTAATTTCCCAAATATTGAGTCAAACAAAGCTGCTTCTGTGGATGGGATCCAGCGGGTAATTAAAACCCATGCTGCTATCAGCTCATTTGGCCTATCTGCAGTAATAATGCTGTGGTGATGAAACAGAGTCCAGTCCTAATACTGTACCAGATATGAGCTGTCAGGACCCAGTATGTTCAGACCACAGACCACAATAGGTGCCTTCTGTCAGTTACACAACCTTGAACAAATATGGAAGCAGCTTTTCATCACAAACTACTTGATGGCTGGATATGAGAGCAGCTCAACTGCCACTTCACAGATTACGGATTAGGGAGAAGAGATTGCTTTCTGCCATTCTTCAATTACCTCAGAGCTGATCCATGACAAAGGCATCCTGTTCACGCTGATGGAAAACCCATGTACCAAACCGGACCGACTTCCATAAAAGATGACCAAAGTCTTAACTGAGTCTGTCCAGTCCTGCCAAATCCAGGCTCTATACCCCCTTCTGACTCAAAGGATGTCATTTATATATCAGCGAACACATATAAATCAAGTGAAAGTTTAAGATGTTAAGTATAAAACTGAGAGTTTAGACTTTAAATCATATCCATTTGTGGGTATAGACATCAGTATTAGAGTCCAATAGTAGATATTTAAGGCAGGGAAAAGCCAGTTAACCACCCAATAACACCAAGAGACCAAAAAGAACTTCAGCACATTTGGAAATTCTCCAAACCCAAACAGACAATGTTGAAAACTTAGAAAAGTCAGGACCATCTCAATCTCATGGAAAAAAATACTTTTCCCTAGCAATTCAAACTAATGCATGCCAGCTGCACTGACAGACATTAGAATAGAGTAATGACATCATGCTGGCTTTATGAGCTCAGATCAGGCTGAGCATGTGTCATTAGTTGGGCCTTGATACCCCTACTCCAATTAAAAGATTAAAATTACCTGGTTATATCTATCACTCGCAGGGTTTTTATATAGTGAATTTCTTGCCAAACAACAATTAAGTGGTTCTACAAATACCCTGCTATTAAGTAAGAAACATAATTTATTTTGGAAATTGATGATAAGCTTAACCATATGAAACAAATTGTGTACAAGAAATCATGTTTGAGAAACAAAAAAAAAACAAAAATTTTAATTTAAAATACAGTATATTAGACAATGGCAAAAATATTAGGTGAATTCTTTTCTTGTTTGCTTGTTAGACTTTAATAGCTCGGAGGTGGGTGGAAACTATTTCCCCTTTACTTTTTTAATGTTATTATGTTACTGGTTGTTGATAATAAACAGTAAATTACAAGTAGCCCATTTGTAGTTAAATATAATGACCACATGGACACCAATAACAGCCTCCTAAATCCTGTCACCATTAAGTGGATCCATTAAACACTGCTGAAACTGACATCACTGTTCTTTTACGACAGCCACACTTATTATAACAGTCATACACACAGACGTACTGATTGCAAAGGGTCATAAATCGCGATAATCATCTGCTGTAGAGGCATCCAAGAACTGTAAACTTTCTTACTGGAAAAAAACTTGGGGGAATCTGAAGTTGAAAAAAGGGCTGTTACACATTACAAAGACCATTTTATGAATGTCTTCTATTCTTAGCCGACATGTTTACAGTACAAGCTCTCTACTCCCCAGTGCAAATTCATCAGAGCTCGGATGTATTAAGCAGGCTTCTGTTGCCAACATTCTCTTTGAAGTTTATCAAACTGTAACCTTGACAATTAAGACCTGCTCTTGCTCAGACAAACACTCTGCAGCCGATTACACTTGGGGAGACATTACTCTAAATTCTGGAATCGGTGCATCTTTAAGAGACATGTTTGCCAAAGGCAGCTACAGTATGTCTCCGAATAACACAGCGGCTGATTTCACTGAAAACAAAGGACTTCTACAGAAGAAAAAAAAAAAGATTGAATTGGTTGATTCTGCTCCCATTGCCTGAAGGGAAGAACTGCATGATGGGACAGGACTAAAGATGATGTACAAACTGTGCTCATGTCCTTATGTGACTAAGAAACTGTTAACAACGCTGTGTGGCCAAAAATATACATGCAGATCCGTTCACACACACAACCATTCCTTATGGATTTTACTTGGTCTGTAAAATAACTTGGTCTACATTTTCTAAATATAATAATAAACGTGAACTCACTGTGTACTTGTAGGCAACTTTATTAGCAGTGTCCTCGTGACATTAGGGCAACATCATAACGAGTATATAACAGAGTAATCATCATGACTTTACCAGTTTTAACATTGAAATATGCGTCAGACTTCATCTAAAACTTCTCAGTACTAAGAGTCTGAGTTTACGTGCTGGCGTTGGTTTCTCCTCCGTGCTTCATAATGTGCGGCGCATGCAGCGGTGCAACTGCAGTGACGGGTTGCCAGATTTGGTGTTTTTTTCACTACATATTAAATCGTATTTAGTTAGGTTTTCTGCTGGAAGGTTCTATAGAAATCTGGCACCTGTTGAACGTCGTTAAACTGCAAGAGCGCCATTCACAAACGCCAGAATGAACACGTTAACATAACGTTGGTCGCAGAAATAGGCTGCAGTACCTTCAGTTCACGTTGGACCCAAATCTGAACACATTCAAGAGCGAGCGTTCAGTCACAAAATAAAAATTGTGCAGCATCAGATAATAAATCCAACGGAAATAATGTAAATTACTTATTCTTTGTGTGCAGCCCGGTACCGGGCCACGGCCCAGGGGTTGGGGACCACTGCTTTAGAGCTGTCGGCATGAATCCTCGGTACATTCCTCAGTACCGGCTGCTGTCTTGATGAAGAACAGAGTTAAATGTAGGTCCAGAGCACTTAAAAGTATATATTTTTGTTTATTGTATCATACATTTAATTGACTTATTTTGACTGATTTGATATACTACACGTCATACAGAGTTGAAGGCTCACATTTGAGTCTCCAGGGTTTGATTTGACCTGATATCTGTTTTCTTAAAGCACTGACAGAACAGCTAAATAACCTGAATAAATACTGGAGTTTTTTTAATTGTGCAATACGCATTTTTTACCATTTTTACAGCTAGTCCAGGTTTTGAAAAGTGCTTTTGTTCATAATTTAATTTAAAGGCTACTACAGAATTGGAAATTAAAGTAGCAGTTTACCTCTCTCTAGGTCTAGAACAGTTGTTTGGTACAAGAATCAACATATTGCTGCTAAATAAACTTAAAAAACTGACTTGCATGTGATATGTATTTTTGGGGGAAACATGGTTGATTATAGTCTGTAAACATTCATAATCATTCAACTGTTTCACTAGTGATTAAAATCAAGAAAATCGGCTATCGTAGAATCGCAATTTAAATCGAATCAGCATCCAAAAAATCGTGGAAGAATCGAATTGGGAGAAAAGTGTATCGTCCCAGCCCTAGTGGCAAACTTCATTTAGTTCAGGGACCAAATACACTACCAAGTGATCTCAGGTGGGGTGGACCAGTAAAATAATAGCCCCATAATAACAAGTCCAAATTCAAAAATTTAAGTTTTGAACATTATTATGCCTTTAGTAAATATTTTTGAATGTATGTACAAATTATAAGATGAGGTGTAACAATGTAAAAAATGGTACTTATTTTCCTGAAGAAGTTTGACTTTTATTCATGGTTGCTCGGTTTATTTACTGGGAATGGTAACATTGTCATAATTTAATTTTACTTTTTTGTCCTGGGCTAATATTCAATTTTTTCGCTGGTTTTACCATTTGAGAGCAAATGAGTTGTGTGTGACTCTTAACTACACTGAATTTGACACGCCTGTTGTAGACCGAGCTTTACCATATGGATGTATGGATGGATATGGATAGATACAGACAGACAGACAAACACACATATACACATATACACAT
>JAPTHA010000005.1:6892838-6916789 GCA_029814585.1 Gymnapogon annona | reverse complement strand
TATGTAGAGTGAGTCCATGTGGTGTATATATGTATATAGAGTGAGTCCATGTGGTGTATATATGTATATAGAGTCCACAAATATTGACATGAAATTTTTATTTTGGACTATAAGTATTATTGTTATCCCCCCACATACACTCACACACACACACACACACACACACACACACACACACACACACACACACACACACACACACACACAGTGCCCCCGTCCAACAACCATACTCAACTTCATGGCACTTACACTTCCCCCACCTCCCTCAATGCAGACTCTACAGATTTAGTTTACATTCAGTTTACATTTGGGACTCTTGTTTTTTGCACAACTTGCACCTTGTTGCTCCACTGTTATTTATTGTTATTTTACTAATTTATCTGTTTATCTGTATATAAGTATGTTTTTATCTTTTTTGTTTGCTGCTCCACATGCGCAAAATTGCCCTTCAGGATAAATAAAGTCTTTTGAGTTTGAATTGTTAGGAAGATAATTATTACAAATACTTTAACCATACACATCATCTATAGAAGGCTGGTATTATACATAGTATGTGCAATTTTCATAATGGAAAAAGTGCCTTTCTCGATGAGGAAATGATAGGAGAAACTCTACTGTACTAAAGGGAAACACCCCATGGTTATACATATATGTTTTGTATTTTTGTACTTATTTTATCTGTTTAAATTTTGTTATTGCAAAAAATATGAGAAAATTATCTAATGTCAATATATATTTGCAACTTGATGGAAGAAAATGTGATCAGAATCAACAAGGGAGGAAAAAGGAGTGGTATAGAAAGTAAAATTATTTGTATGATATTGAAGGAAAAAGTAACCAGAAACTAAATTATATAGTACATGCACCATGAGAATATGTAACAAGAAGTAGTCTGTGAATTACCATCTCTGCACTTATTACAGACTTGTTCGTAGAATGTGACAAGTTAATTTACAAAAGTGCAGAGGTTTATAGAGACCAAACACTCTTTATAACACAGATAAGCCTGTAATTCAATGACAATATTACAGATGATGATAATGAAGATGATTTCTTTGGGCTTTTTCCCTTCTGGGATCGTCACACCAATAAATACACAATTTAATAATGAACTACTATGCACAGCATTACAAACTAATATAAAGACAATATACAATTAAAAACATCAAATACCTGTTAGCTACAGCAGTATAAAAGCCTGATCCATGTGCGCCTGCATCTGAAGCCCTGCCCCCACTGTGAAGAAACAACACTATTGACTATGTAAATATGTGTATACCTGTCTACTGACAAACACCTTTTGTTTGGCTGAGCAGACATTGTTGTGGTAGACACGGAGGTAGGGGCTCATGAATGATGTCTCAATCAGCCCCCCCGCCCCACCCACATTTCCATTAGAGACGGGCGTGGAATTTTCTGTGAAACTCTGACCCAAATGTATCATTGAGGTGCTTAAACAAATAGAATTAGTGAGAGATGATTCTTGCATACG
Organism: Gymnapogon annona; assembly: GCA_029814585.1. NCBI lineage: Eukaryota > Metazoa > Chordata > Actinopteri > Kurtiformes > Apogonidae > Gymnapogon > Gymnapogon annona. The sequence continues at coordinate 6,915,297 of JAPTHA010000005.1, read as the reverse complement.
ACTGGAAATGTTGCATGGAGATGGTGCAGGAAAAAAAGGCCAAGGGGACAACAAAAAGGTTTGGATTGATCCTGTGGTTGGTATCAGGGCACACAGCATCTGGTCATCAGGTTGGACAGATGTTGTGAAGCGCCAAAGTGTCACATAGGGGATACATTTAGACACATGCCATTTATTTCACCTACTTAATCCTATTTTGATTTGTCTTCCATATGCTGTATTGATTCAATCAAAGGTCTTTGAGGACAGGCTTTAATACAGTATTACAGCCTGTAGGTCCTCAAAGACTTTCAGACCTTCAGAAGGCCTTCTAGATATTCACAAGACTGGAATAGTAAATGATTAAAAGTAACGATTATTTCATGTCAATTTAGTTTGAGAGACCAAAAATTCATATACATCCAGTACAATAACATTGCACTATATACTTGAACAGTAGCTAAAAAAAACATTCACCTTTCAGATGTTTTACCTGTTATTGCTTCTTTCATAATTTTCTACAAAATAATTTCAATTGCATATAATATAATATAATATAATATAGATATCTATATAAATTTTCATCCTCTTGCAAGTGGGTGTCCAGCCATTTGCTGCTTGTTTCTAAACAAAAGGGGAAAACACATAGGCTATCTGCAGATTCTGTACCTAACAATAAATGATTGTAAGTTCTTCTTAAAAGTGGGAAGTGTCTTAGAAAATGAATAACATAATTGATCAGTGTTCAAGCAGTAGCGACACTGGAGGTTTCTTGTTGCAAACTGCCAATCACCCCCTGGATATTAAAACAGAAGGTCACTGCAGTCCCCACAGTTTAACACATTGAAGTTGAATAAATATTGTCAGTATCTGTTGGTCTCCTACAGGTCAGGGCTCCCAAAGATGCAACTATCACACCATCTTACTGCTCGAATTAATTTACAATTACTGAAAAAAAAAAGTTGTGTTGTTGCTATGAAGCAGACTTAAAAATAAGTGGAGATTGTTTATGTGAGCATAAAACATCCAATAGTTATGATGCAAATGAGTGATTTAATTGGAATAATAGCAATCAAACATATGTTCTAGTCTCATCTATGTAGATTTTTTAAATTGATGCTGATATTGATCTGTTTCTCCAGTCAACAATCCAAAGAAAACCAAAATGACTCAAAAATAAGTACGATGTCATGAAATGAATAACAGGCTCAGATGTCTGTACGAGTAGAGATACATGTGTCCACAGCTCCACATTACACACACTGCTGCACAGAAGTAGCTGCCTTTGTTCCACACAAACCTTTGATTATACCAGTGTCTCCATCCCTCCGTGTCCTCCCCCTTATCTAAACCATTGACCTCTGAGTTCACTGGCCTCCATATTTGCTACTGCTTCTCATTATTGTTCTGTTTGGTTAAGGACCACGAACAGCTCAGACGGAATCTATATCTGATATTGGCCACATTTAGGAGACACCATGTCCAGCCATTGACCACACCAATGTGTAATTTGTGGAACCACGTGTGACGTGAAGCTCTGGACGCGTTTGTTGTAGCTTTACTCATACAGAAGTGACAGAGTCCCCTCTGTCGGCCCCTGTCACAGCCATCGTCCTCGTCTCTATTTCAGCATGGACTCTGTGTCTAAGTACTATGTATCTCAATTGGCATTCTGAGCCATGGCTGTGGTTCAAGAAGTAGAGCAGGTTGTCCAATAAGGTTTAAATCCTGCTCCAATCACCGTTTGGCATGTATTGGTGATGCCTCTGTCAGTCTGACCCCTGGCAGGTGTGGATGCACACAGAGTTTACATCCACAACCAGAGTGACAATGCGAATGAACAATCAATCCATAGTGTAAGGCACTTTAGTTGTCTTGAAAAGTGCCACAGAAATTCTAAATTATTAAGATTATTATTATTATGCACTTTCTAAAATAGCATCCCAAGGTAGACAAGTGGGAGGGGTCTCTTAATTTGAGTTTTACTGTGTTTTAACTGGTACTTAAGGGTTCTCATCGGATTTTGGAATAAATTATAGTACTAATGACTTTGTTTGTATTAACTCTTTGATGTTAAATATACAATAAAATTTAACATTTAATTCCGTCAAGCCTCCTAAAGTGAACAGAACTACTTGGATCAAAGTTCTTGTGGCCCCTCCCTTCTGGTAGTCCTCCATCATATTTGATGTGAGACTACGAGTGGTGTTTACCATATGGATTTGAACCTCAGCCGGATCTACAGTTCCTGAAGCTTTCCAATCAAACTCATACACAGCCATTACAGAACTGCAGTGCAACGCTCACATGAAAAAGTGAATAAATGTGTGAAATGAAAATGCACCTTGACTGAGGATCAGCATCTCACAGATTAATAACAGATCAATACACCCCAACTAGGCTGAGATATTGCTTGTAGATATCCTATATGTGGTGTCAGGTTTCTCTGGCCTCATGCCGACTGCAGCATCATGTCACAGCCCTGATCACACTGTGACAGACAGAGCCATACCTTCACCCACTGGTGTGGAAGGTCAGACCCCCCAGATAGCTTCTCCTGCTCATTAGTCATGAGGACCACTAATCCATTTAATGCTGGTCTCTGTACAGCAGGAGATCATTAGAGTCCACTCCGGCTCCACTGACACACTAATGCTCAGGCCCACAGCTCTCCTTCCAATTTTGTGGGCTTGGAAAAAGAAATCAAACACCTGAAGTGATAATAAATGGAAGGAAATCTTTTATGGCGATCAGTTGCTGCTCATGCTGTCATCAGCGCCTGAGCAGAAACCTCCAATGGTGATGCAGAGTAACAAAAACCTCCTGTTCCTCATCACCAGTCAGTTAATCCCCATTGACTGGCCCAATTTATACTAAAAATAACCCTGTTTACACCCCAGTATATGGGTCTCTGGACCTAATTTCCATTCCAAAGAAACTTGTGGTTGTGTAACTTCAGTGTTGGTGTCATTTTTCAGTCGTGGAGAGAGGATGTCAACGTAAGCAACAGCTGACGTTCACTAGACATTCACTAGACCTGAACACCTACAGCACCACTTCATGCTTTGACTTTATTTCGAAATGTCTCTTATATTATACAGTATTTCAATGCAATCTATTCATCAAGAGTAATAATAAAGACATCACATATGTCATGTTGTCACACAGAAGTAAACATGGAGATTCATACAAAAAAAATCCCCAAAACAATAGAATGAGTCTGCGACGAGACATTGGAAGGCTTCATGAGTGATACTAAATGATGGTTTTAATATTAATGAAAAAATGGATGAGACTATTGCCATGTCATGTCAGATATAGATACCTCAAGCCAGAAGTTGTACGTACTCTGCAGTTCTCTTATATATTACCCTCATATTCTGCTTGGATGTATGGAGGAACACATGCAGAACCACCACTAATCCAGTTTCCACGCCGTAGGGACAGCATGAGTCATAAACAGATTGGACTATTATGCACCAACTAACACATTATTCAGTATACACATGCAGTCAAATTTAGACGTCCAATCTGCACAGATTATCTATAAAGCACAAATTAAGACTTCATTCAAATGTAGAAATTTAGATTTTTTTTTTAATAGATTCAGCATTATTTTAGGTTTCTTTGTGGTCTGATGATATTGTTATGCAATCCATCCAGTAAATATTCATTTTTAAAGCACAGAGTTCACCATAGGGCTGTAAAAACCAACAAACTATATAGATTAAACAGAGTATAGGCCAGGGGAGGTTTTAGCTCTTTAGGCATATGTCTCTGATAGTTATTAATTACCGAACAGCAGAACTAAATGGATTGCATTTATATAAATCTTTTCTACACAGTGATGCCCAAAGCACTTTGCATTGGCCTCACTTTCACCCATTCACATGGATGGCTGCTGCCAGGCTCCACCGGGAGCAATTTAGGGTTCAGTGTCTTGCGCGCAGTTGCAGCCAGGTTTCAAACCGCAGACCTTTGCACCATCGGACGAGCCACTCTACCAACTGAGCCACAGAACTACACAAGGGCAACGTAAAGAAGTGTGTCAGCCTATGGAGGATGTAGAGCCATAACCAGGACATTATCCTGGACTTTATAAGATTAGATTCGATTAGATTAGATATACCTTTATTTGTTCCACTCAGGGAAATTTTAGTTTACAGCAGCAGAATAGATTACAAACATTACACACAAAAGAGATTCTCAAAAATTTGAACAAGTCTTAAATAATATTAAAAAATATAAATATAAAGGTGTCACAGCCCGCTCATGCTTGTCTGGGCCACACCCTCTCCCTCAAGGGACTTGGAGTCATCATCAGTTAATCTTCAACACCTGGGCCACGCTGCTGGGCTGTGGCTGATTACCCAGCTATTTAAGAAACTATTTAACCAGCTATTTAACAAACATAAACATCTTCACAACTCCGACTTGCAATAACCCGGACATTCTTTAATTCACATGGACTCTGATCTGGACTCTGGTTTGTGTTTTTGCAGAAGTTCATTTGTTATGGTTCTCGTTGTAGCTTAGTTTCTAGTGTGCTTTCGGTTTGGTGATGTTAATGGTGTGTTTAGTGTCTGTACTCCTGTCTGTGATTTAGTTATGGTGTTTTTAAGTTAATAAATATTCTATGTTCCCCTCCAATCTCATGCGTTTGAGCTTCTCCCTTTTCCCAAACATGACAAAAGGAAACAACAGATTGTGCAACAACATCAAGAAAGTCATTGTCAATTGTCAGTTTCTGTTATAACACCTGAAAGCTGCAGGAAGGCAGTCTCTGACCAAGATGGAGGTCTGCCTGGCTGTCGACCTCCTCCTCCACAGGTTCCAGAGGGCATCCCAGGATGGAGCTGGACTTCTTAATCAGTTTGTCCAGCTTCTTCCTGTCAGTTGCTGTGATGCTGCTCCCCCAGCAGACCATGCCATAGAAAATGGCAGGTGCCACAACAAAGTTGTAGAAGATCCTCAGGACTGCCCCCCCGCACTCTAAAAGACCTCAGCCTCCTGAGCAGATACAGTCTGCCCTTTTCAGTAGAGGGCATCGGTGTTGTGAGTCCAGGTACTTATAAGATGTCACCATCTCTATGTCCCTTCCCTGGATGTTCACCGGTGATGGGGGTGCGTGGGGGCACCACCAGCTCCTTAGTCCTGCTGGCATTGATCAGAAGGTGGTTTTGCCGACACCAGTCCACAAAGTCCTGGATGAGTTCTCTGTACGGGTTGTTGTCCTCATCTGTGATAAGGCCAATTATAATAATTATTATTATATAATAATAATGCAGGACAGTGAGGATACAGAGCGTGGGCATGTATATGGATCATTCTGCAGATTCATAGACTGTCAATGCGCTGACATTGTACTATAGCGACTGTCATGTGACGCCTCTAGAAAGTGTTCTCCATTTCCCGTGTCATTAAAATGGATATCACCTGAATACAGTGAGTGTGGCTCAAGGGATCATAGCATTAAAAACTTGTGTCTGATACTGGAAAAAGCAGTTCACACTTGATCTGTCTGGTTTTATGGAAGTCAGGGGGTGAATGACCCCATCCCTGTGAAACCCGACAAATTCTGAGGCATTTTGTGAAGAATAATGGAGTAAAACTGCAGTGTCTAAATGTGCAAACATGACTGAGATCCATCCATAGTACTGGAACTGGAGCCAAAAGTACATTTAATAATAATCTAATAACTGTATGCCACTTACTCACTCTTACTCATTTTCTGAATCCGCTTTAGCCTTTGCAGGGGGTTAACTGGAGCCTATCCCAGATACTCAAGGGCAAAGGTGAGGGGAACACTGGACAAGTCGCCAGTTCGTCACTCAAGGGATTAACTGTACGTTATATATATTTTAAATAATTCAAGATTAAACAGCTTTTATTCAGTTAATTCATGTTTTGTGCGAAACAAAGAAAAAATGAAAGAAACAAAACCAAGTTATATTGATTATAAAAGCACTAATAGTGGCAAACCTTCAGTGAGAACTCTATAGTATTTACTTGTATCCCCGATGGAATGTCCATCATTTCCACGATTCCAACACCGGTGAAAGTTAAACTCATGGTTATACATACATATATTCATCATATCTAATTATTCAGAGTAGGGTTACACATGTATTAGAACTGTACATTAATGTGGTGTGAGTAAGTGGTGGGTTTTGTTTATTGTGTGACAGGAGCCCAAACTTAACTACATCAGTTCAAATTCGACCTCGGTTTAACCCTCAGATGTGTAACCAGTGATCAGGTAGATGTTGGGACGTTTTCAGGCAAACAGGATCCTTCATAATTAATGAATTTAGCTAAAGAAGCTCACAGGAGGCAGGAAGCCAAGACCGTTATGTAATCACCAGCGTCCAACAAAACACACGATACCGCCGGTGAACCCAGGATCAGGTCTAAAGAACAAATACAACATCTTGGAGCACAACAGCTGCTCAACAGTGTCCAGGCCTTGGACTGGATTTACAGACAATGCTAAAGAGAAAGTAGAAATGTAACATTTAAAGTACCTGGTTAATTTTTTTTAATACTGCAAATAAATAAATAAATTGGCATATAGACTTATAAAATGTCTTTAAAACAACAAAAAACTCAGTATATATTTAAATGACATATATTATAGTGTCCAAATGTCTGTGAAGTTATTGGGATTAGCTGAACTGTTAACTAACGTTGATGTGTTCTTTAGTTTAGTGTTACATCTGCCCTCTACCGACTCATTTTCTTTTAATGGCGGTTCATTTTATTCTACTGAGACAATGCACTGGAGGTGCTGTCCACTGTTCTTGGAGCCTAAAAAAATCCAATCAATTCAAGACGAGAAAGCTAAAAAGGTGTTGTGTGCCCTTTCACACAAGATCCTGTGCTCTAAGACAGTAACATGCCCTGGTTTCATAAAACACAATGGGTGGAGCTGAGGAGGTGTTCATAGGTCAGCTAATGCTAAATGCTAGTCTTCTACCAACAGTAAAAAAAGGTAAACGTCATCAAACAGCCTCAAAACTATTTCTTTTTCTCCACAGATTCAGTTGAGGTGCAAGAAAAGAAAATTATGTGAATGTTTACACTGAATTGAGCTGAGAGTCAGTCTGAATTAACAAAATTACTTCTCAGTCAAAAGTGGGATATTGCACATGTTAAAGCCTTCAGTTGTCATAAATTCATATTAATGGGGGAATAATTACAAAGATCTCAAATGCTCAGAGGGTCCAAATAAAGAGTAAATAATATGAGACCAAACCCCAATGAGCCCTGGAAAAACAGCATCTTAATGTAAGTCTGTGGCAGTGAGTCCTTTTTTAAGCCACTGCTAGTGCTCATCAGTGGTATTACACTTTAACGTACTTCATTCTCTAGCTATGGTTTTTGTATTTAGAGACGCTTTTAGTTTGGAAGTATCCACACTGGTTTAAGAGCTTCTATACTTTGTCTCCTGAGAAAGTCTCATTGAGAATCACTGGAGAATAATCAGCATTTCATAAATATAAAAAAAAATCCCCCAACCATATTAATTGAACTCATAACATATAAATAACACCACGCAGTATATGAAAGAATCAGTCACTGGAACTACTTTTCTGAAGGTTAAAAGATGTTAATACATGTTCATACTTGGGTGAAAGGGCAGCAAAAAGTAAAGAAGTCAGAAAAAAGTCAGGCTTGAAGAACTTTTGGGTCATTTCCTTTGTTTTTACTGTACAATCCTTATATCTCTTTGTGTTTCCAAACCACCCTCTTTTTTAATCTCTGTTCTGTCATCATCCCTCACTTGTCATGAGCCCTCTCTCTGCCTGCTCTACTCTGCCAATCAACCACACCTGTTTCCACTCCTTCACTCTGATTACCCTGCTAGCTGTACTGCAATACCCTCATCAGTTCCTTGTATATAAGGCTCTTGCTCCAGACCACACTGTCAGATGATCTGTGAACCTTGCTGGATTTCTGCTTATCCAGAAAGCCTGACTACTCTACTAAAACCTGCCTGCTAACCCTGCCTGCTATACCTGCCTGTTAATCCTGCCTGCTAAACTGGTCAGCAACACTAGCCTGCGAACCCTGCCTGCTAAAGCCCACACTGGTAATCCGCCTGTATGTTTACTCCTGCACCTCCTGTATCTCCAACCTGCCAATCTGTCTGAACCAGCAAAGACTCAGCTCAACGTCTGGGACTCACACCCACACATTCACTCCCTTTCCCCATAACCATTAAATAAACTGTTTAAATGTGTCCGGTCTTTGACATCACTACTCCAACCATCATCTGCGACTGTTTATCTAGTCAATGTACAGTCTTTGATCACCTCCTATTTCCTGTTTATCCAATGCAGCCTTCTTGTGCCTGTATATTCCATTACTGTATGTGTTCAATCATTTAATTAGATACAAATATATACATACAGTGAAATATGTCTTTGAAGCCATCTTAATTAAATAGAAAATAACAAACTGTTTCCATCCAGGTGCCTGTGCAACTTTTTTTTTCAAATAACAGAAACACAAGTCATTGCATCAACTTGGGAGAGACATCATGAAGAAAGAGGCGGGGTTCAAACACAGACCCTCAGTAACACCCACTGAAACATGACACACAAATACTTCACCTGTCAGTGTCATTGCAGCTAATATAATACATACCACTGCACAGCACTAGTCCTTTAACCCTTTAATTTACCTTGTACCAGCTGGATGTTAACATATTGTAGCAACTGGGACCGTAATGTTTAAAGAAGTGGTCTGTTTTTCCCTTTAAGGATATTACCTAGAATGTGTTGCATGTTTTGGGAACTGTACTCCAGTCGAAAAGTAAGTTAATAATGTTGTTAAAAACATATTATTAATGAAACATTTCCGACCAGCAGGGTCGGACTTCAGACAGTCGGTCACACTGTGGTCAATCGTACCAACCGCGGTCGGACCTGGGTCCATGCCTGAGTCCAGGTGCCAGTCGGACCTGGTTCCGTGCGTGGGTACAGGTGTCGGTCAGACCATCGCCCCGTGCAACCGACCGTCAAGTTGGGGTCGAATGAGCCAGCGCTGATTACAGCTTTCCTCAAAGGTCTACAGTGTTACCTCTCCCATCAACTGGCGTTGGGTCAGGAAGCTACTTCGCTGGATGATGTAATTGGTCAAGCCATTAAACTAACGGACCCTGGTCCATCGCAGGGTCATCATGGGCAAGGTGGGTGAAGTGTCTTGCCCAAGGACACAACGGCTCATGATCAGGGGAGGGCGGGAATCGAACCGCCAACCCTTCGGTTAACAGACGACCCGCTCTGACCCCCCCACCTGAGCCACGGCCGCCCACGGCCCTGCCCGGGACACTGTCTATATTGTGGCAAGCTGGGACATGTAGTGGCAACCTATCCTTTAAACTCTGGGGCTCGTTTCTAGGAAGGTGCTGTTGAGCCCGTACCTTGTCCTTTTTTTGACCCTCCAGTTCTCTTCTGAAGGTACAGTTGGTCTCGGATTTCAAGACTGTGGCGCACTTTGCCATGGTGGATTCCGGGGCAGACGTGAACTTTATGGATTTAGGACTTTCTAACAAACTTAAACTCAGTTAATTCTATCATTACGGCCTTTGGAAGCATGTGCTTTGGACGGTAGATTAATTTGTCAGGTAACGTAACGCACACAGCCACTCACCCTCAGCTTCCCCGACCACCACACTGAAAGGATTAGCTTCCATATTTATCAGTCGAGTGATCACCCCCTTATTTTTGGATCACCCCTGGTTAATTAAACATAATCCTCTCATTTACTGTCGGTCAGGGGAAATGAAGGGTTGGGACTCTCGTTGTTTTCAAGAATGTGGTCTCCGGGCACCTAGCAGGGAAGAGGGGGTCTCAAGGGGGTGTTTTCCCAGCGTTAGATAAGTTACCCTCTTGTTATCATGATTTAAAGGAAGTGTTTAACAAGGTTCGGGCCTCTTCCTTACCCCCTCATAGACCATATGATTCTGCTATTGACCTCTGTCCAGGTACTCAACCCCTCAAAGGTAGACTGTATTCTTTGTCCAAACCAGAAATGCATGCTATTAAGAGCTATATAGAGGAATCTTTGGCCACTGGACTAAGATGCCCATCTGCTTCGGGTTCTTTATTGTGGAAAAGAAGGATAAGACCCTCCCGGACGGTCCATGCATAGATTATAGGGGACTAAATGACATTACTGCATGTAATTGTTATCCCTTACCCCTTATGTCATCAGCATTTGAATGGTTGCACGGTGCAAAGATTTTTACTAAACTAGACCTTAGTAATGCTTACCATTTGGTATGTATTAGAGAGGGTGATGAGTGGAAGACCACCTTTAACAACCCTAATGGTCACTACGAATATCTGGTCATGCCTTTTGGACTCACTAATGCCCCAGCAGTGTTCCAGGCCTTGGGTTAACGACATTCTTAGAGATATGTTGAACTTGTTTGTTTTTGTGTATCTGGACGTTATCCTCATTTTTCCCATGATAAAGCAGCCCACGTTCAACATTGTTTACTATGTATTAGAACGACACCTCCAAAACCAGCTCTTTGTCAAGGTGGAGAAATGCGAGTTCCACCAACCATCGATCTCATTCTTGGGCTTCATCATCACCGCGGGTCAGGTTTGGATGGATCCAGAAAAGATCAGTGCGGTGAAGAACTGGCCAACCCCTACATCCAGAAAGGAGGTACAGCGTTATCTTGGCTCCAACAACTTTTATAGTAAGTTTATCTGAAATTTCAGCTCCGTGGCCACTCCATTAGCTTCTCTCACCTCCTCTTAAGACCTTTTTCGGTTGGAACGAGAAAGCAGAAGTCACCTTTGAACGTCTGAAGAAGGAGTTCACCACAGCTCCAGTCCTCTCAGTTCCAAATTCTGACCTCCAGTTTGTGCTTGAAGTGGATGCTTCAGATATGGAAGTAGGAGCTGTATTATCTCAACACTCTAGTTGGGATAATTGATTACAATCAATTTCACCCTTGAGCTTCCTTTCCAGGAAACTATCGCTCGCAGAGAGGAACTATGACATTGGCAACAGGGAGCTATTGGCCGTTAAGGTGGCCTTAGAAGAGTGGCGTCATTGGTTGGAGGGGGCAGAATCACCATTCTTAGTGTGGGCTGACCACAAGAACCTGGTATATTTGAGGACTTTGAAAAGACCCAATTCTCGCCAAGACAGGTGGGCCCTGTTTTTCACCTGCTTTAATTTTAAATTGTCTTATAGACCTGGCACTAAGAATGGTAAGCCCAACGCCCTGTCTCGTGCATTCCTCCCGGGGGACAAAGTGATGGTATAGGACCCGATTCTTCCAGAAAATTGTGTGGTGGGAATCCTCACCTGGAAGATTGAGGAAAGGGTGAAGAAGCACCTTGGGAATTGTCAGATCCCGGAGGGCAAACCGCCGAATTGGTTGTTTGTCCTGGGCCGTTCCCAGATCATCCTGTGGGAACATGCCACAATAATGTCCTGTAACCAGAGGGTTCTATGAACTCTGTTTGTGACCCAACAAAGGTTCTGGTGGCCTTACATGAAGGAAGACATTGCTGAGTATGTTGCTGCTTGTCCGGTATGTGCCACCAGTAAACCTTTACACTTACCTTCCTCTGGTCGGCTTCATCCGATCTTGGTGCCTTCAAGACCATGGTCACACTCATCACTAGATTTTGTTACCGGACACACCTGTCGGAAGGTAACACCACAGTATTAACCACCAGCTGAGGTTCTGCCGTCCAACGTACCATGGTCCTCAGTTTACTGCTCTGTTTTGGTGAGAGTTTTGCTCTCTTATGAGTGCTACAGCGAATCTCTCCAGGTTATCATCCCCGATATAATGGACAAACGGAGAGGTTGAACCAGGAGCTGGAAAGGTCCCTTCGATGCCTCGCATCCCAGAACCCATCATCCTGGAGTCAACCGCTCGTTTGGGTTGAGTATGCGCACAATTCCCTGCCGTGTTCATCAACAGGATATTCCCCTTTCCACATTGTGTATGGATATCAGCCCCCAGTATTCCTCGATCTTGAGAAAGAGATTAAAGTACCTTCAGCACTATCCTTCATTCAGCGGTGTAAGCGTACCTGGCATTGAGCTCAACAGGCACTCCTTCATTCATTGCAACTCTACAAAGCAGCGGCTGATAAACATCGCACACCAGCTCCAGACTACAGGGTCAGGCAAAGAGTGTGGCTATCGACTCGCAACCTTCCCCTGCATGTGGAGAGTCGGAAGCTAGCCCCCAGGTTTGCTGGTCCATTCCCAATATCAAAGGTCATTAACCCTGTTTCTCTTCGGTTGAAGCTTCCTAGACCTATGAGGGTCCATCCGATGTTCCATGTGAGTCAGGTCAAACCGGTTAAGGAGAGTGCGCTGGTTCCAACCTCTCAACCCCCACCTTCACCCCGTCTTGTAGATGGTGATCCAGTCTATACATTGTGCAAAACAATGGCGTCTCGACGCAAGGGACGGAGGGTGCAATATCTCATAGACCTGGAAGGCTATGGACCACAGAAGTGCTCCTGGGTACCTGCCTCTTTTGTATTGGACCCTGAACTCATCCACCAGTCCCACCTGGAGGCTCCTGGGCCGTCCGGTGCCGGCCGTAGTAGGAGTAGTAGGTGGGGTACTCTCACGTCTGCCTCTAGATGTTAGGGTTTTGTTTTGTCACTGTCTTATTTTTGATATAGTTCCTCTTGTATCTTGTCTGAGTTGTACTTTTGGTTCTCCCCTGCTTTCCCGCATGTGTGATTATCTGTCTCCTCCTTAATGTTGTTCACCTGTGTCTCTTTTCCTCCCCTCCTCCTGTGTATTTAAACCCTGGTTCCCCTGTCCTCCGTTGCTAGTTTGTATTTACTTGTTTCCACAGTTATACTTACCTGCGTTTGTTCTTGGCTCTGATTACCTGGTTGTGACTCTTTGCTTATTTTTGGACATTCTGATCTCGCGTTGCCCTCGTCTGTGTCTTTGTCTGTCGGATTGTCTGTTTGGATTTTTAGATTATTATTATTACCATCAGATCGGATTACGGACACTGTGTCAGACTGTGCCTCACGGATACCTTCACCCTCACGGACTGATCACCCTGGACCCTGGACTCTGGACCAGTTTGGATCACGCACCCGCTAGCCCTTCATTACCTCTGCCCCGGCTTTCCCACCCCTGTCAGATTCAGACTGAATGACACTGTTCCTGGATTACCTTCTTTGAACTCTTTATTACAATCATTACTCCATTGGATATATCAGTTGATAATTATTTCCCTAACAAACTGTTATCACTCTTATAAATTGATCCAGACTCTGACTTTGCATTTGGATCCTCACCACTGTGTGTACGGGCCATGTCAGTCTGGAAAAACAAAGTAAAACAAATACAAGAAATAACAACACTGAAAAAACAAGAGGAATAACTAAAAAACACCATACGAGGTCATCCTTATGATTTTTTTTCATTGATATTTAAAATAAATAAGACATTCAGAATGCTCAGCACAGACACGTCAGGGGTTAAAGGGATAGAGTGTCCGGACATAAGTGCATAATGATGGGAGGTCACAGGCAGGATTAGTGGAGGGGAGGGGTTGCTGATGTGAGAACTCTGAAGTATTTAGAGAGGAAGGTTCAGGTCACGGCTTGTCTCCTGTTTTCTACAGCTATGACCACGTGATAGTTTTGTGGAGATACAGCAGCACTAATCTACTAGAGCTCAGAAACAGCCACACATCGACACATGGACCCTGAGACTAAACAAAAGAAACACTGACGTCTGTGCCTCAACATCAAGTGGGTCGATTTCTACATGTACGGGGACGTTTCTGCACTAATATCAGATCAAACTCTCCTTATCTCATCAGTGGGATAGTGATGCCTGTTAGAGGACGGCGTCTGAATACTGGAGTTACACTGGACACACTTTTAGAACAGACATATACTACTAAGACTGAGAACAATTTTTTTCCCAGATATATATATATATATATATATATTTATTTATGGAAGAATTTATGGAACACCCTTTAAAGTGGACTGTTTTTTCTCTTCCCACCTTGCTTAGTTCCACTCACCCCCCAGCCATATTTATTCAAATGTATTAATATAAACTGTAATTGATACGAAATGATATAAACTAATATAAATATTTCTTTTACCATTTGAGTGGTTATTGTGGCTGTCACTGCCACTGTTGCTGTAACAGTAACAACAACAAATAAGACCGTAACATGAGTATTGATTAGTATCATTATGACATACTCTTATTGCCACTGTGTCTTGTTAAATGCATCACATAATAAATACGTAATATAACCATTTTAAAAGTCTATAACATACATATAGAAATACAATCATTTTGGTCAACGTGTTTTATTCTTTTCCTTTTTTTCTTTGCTTGATATCGACAGCTGAATGAAACAAAAAATCAGGTTATCTGTCTGTTTTTGTCCCTTGTGAGCTTTGTCGGGCTATTGTCAAAACAAAAAGACAGCAGGACGTCTGAAAAACATTCAAGAAATGCTCAAGTGGCCAAATAACTAATAATAAATAAATAACTGGCCAAATTTTCATTTTGATTGCTTTTCAGGCTCCGAAAAACCCCAATATGCACATAAATTAACCCCCTGTAGAGTTTCCACTGTAAAAACACGTCAGACATCAGATACATTGATACCAAGACATGCAACTATACAGAGTTTGTTGTGACTGGCACAAGTCTATGTCAGTCAGTATGTGAATGGTATAAAATCCATAAACCACCATTAGCTTTGACCCATCCACTTTCCCCATTAAGAAAATATAAGTAATAATTCCATCTTTAATAATATTTTCTTTGCTGATTATAATAAGCCGAATTTACTCATACCGTATTTGGGCTTTTTTGTTTTATTTAGTTGTTATGGATTTCTGTGTTTGTGCATGTGAAGTTATAGTTGATGTTTAGTCCCTTTCTGGTCGGTGTCTTTGCACTTTTGTGAAGTGTTGAATTGTATTGATCCTTTTAGGCAGAGAGCACTCTGGGAAATTTAAATTCCAGTCAGAGCACAACCATCTACGAACACATACAAGAAGAATTAGAAGATAAAAAGGAAAATAAAATCATGATAACTATAAAAATATGACTGATGGTACTGTAGCTCACCAACATTAAATGAACAATAACACAACTTTGTGCACTGGAATAAACAATAAACATTTTTTTCAGATTTCATGTTGCCACTATTATTTTCAACTTCTTTTGATCATCTAGCGGAATTTTTTATTCACTGAAAAGTTGATGTAACAGGTATTTATAGTGAGTCAATGTTCTCCTCTTCTTCTTCCACCTCCTCCTCTTCCATCTTCCTCCTCTTCTTTCTTTCTCCTCTTCCTCCTCCATCTCCTGCTCCCCCTCATCCTCCTCCCGCTTCCCCTCTTCCTCCTCCTCCTCCTCCTCCTCCTCCTCCTCCTCCTCCTCCTCCTGCTCCTCCGTCCTCTCTCAGGTCACAGTAAAATGAGACGTGTGCTTCAGGTTTTGACCCTGTGGGTTATTTCTGCTCTGCCTTCGTCTGAGTCCACAGATGCACATGTTCACCCCTGGCTCTATCTTTCACACCGATTGGAAGGTACTGATCTGGTTGACCTGCTGTGTCAGTCTGCACACATACGTTAAATTATCACGTACCCTGGGAATGTTCTCCACATTTCACAGAAAGCCCAGGCAAACAGAAGAGGCAGTGGTTTTATTCATCTGCCCCTGTATGTCCATCCATCAGGTCCAGTCTGAGGTAAAGTGATCCTGGTGAGGACTGACATGGTGCACACACACACACACACACACACACACACACAGACACTTCACAGCTTCATAAGCAGGGCCCGTTCATTTGAGTTTATATGGTTTTGCTTCTGTATAGACAGGGTGAGTCTTATTTAACTCATAAAGATCCAATGCTATATTTATGGAAATTTCCAAACGAATATTTCGCTCTATTTAACCTTTCTTGAGTTGTCTGTAAAACAATTATCATCATGTTACCATCTGAATTAGGGATTTTTTTCCACTGTAAATCCTATCATTTCATATATTTAATCCACTGATCAAAGAAAATTCAAAGGTAATCATATAAAAACAAAGAGAGATGAAGAAAAAGTGACTTTTCTACAACTGATTCAACTCCTTGGGTTTTGAGGGTGAATCAATGTTGTAGACGATAACGGTGTTTCCATGGTAATTACGGAGCCTCTGGTACGTCCAAGTGGGTCATATCAGATGACCATGAAAAGATGAATAACTGTATTTTACACCAATTATTGACATGTATATTATAAGATTAATGGATCAACAGGGATTGTACAGTTTAGATCAGTAGATGGATTTGGTCCATGATGGATATTTATTCAGAGATTCAGATTTCCGTTATTGTCATTGCACAGACCAATGATCTGGCAACGAAGTGTCATAAAGCAGCACAGAGTAGAAAAAAAGGAGGAGATATACAACAAAATTGAAATTCTTGCACAACTTAGACAATATATGCAGTAGGGCATTAACGACTTCAGTTTTTTTCAAGTCGGCTTATCCGTCAATAAAGTTGAAGTCAAGTCGACAGGTCATGATGACGTCATCACATTGTCAGCGGAAGAACAACACGGACACATGGTTCACTGCAACATAACAATGTACACTTACAAGACACAAGCATCAACTTTTCACCAACAAAACAAAGGCTAACACCTTGAGTTTATTTAAAATTTAACTGCACAACATAAAGTGCACATGGCAGCGTGATCCACCACTGACACACACACACACGTACAGTGCACGTGCACACACACACACAGGCAGCGTGATCCGCCACAGACACACACGCACACACACACACACACACACACAGTGTCTACTTAAGCGAATCAGAGGCAGAGTCTGCACTCAATACACAACCACATCCAGAGGGAGGGAGAGAAATAATAACATGCGACTTGTCGACTCCTCCAAATTTAAGTCGACTTGTGCTACGGGAGTCGACGTGTCGAATAGTCAACATTTCTGTTAATGCCCTAATATACAGTATATATGATTGAAGTCCCCAAATTGATAACAATAACGAGGGGCTGTGATGCATTGTTCCAGAGCTGAGAAACATAGTGACTGTCGTCGCAGGCCAACGTTAGTACAGCGCTTTACCTGCTAACCGCTAACCGTTATCCTAGCCACAACAAACTTTTCACAAACCGTAACTCACTCACACACATCTCCAGTCCCCCCCCTTCTTCGGTCCGCTCTCACCAGTAGAAAACCAACCAAATAATGAAAAGTCCCATGGAGTCCTGAGCCAGGAGCCCTTCACAGCTGACCGCACAGCTAGTATAAACGCCGCCGCTCGTTAGACGTTAGATCCCTTCACGATGGTAGAACGGTTGTAGAACAGTTGGTAGAATTAATCGTTTCACACCCAAAACGAATGGAAACCCTGGTTGTACCGTCACCTCCACATGCCGGTACACGGTGCCGGCTCCACAACCCACTGCACTGATGCCGTAGTCACGCGGGTCGCTCTCCGGTGTACACCGCTGTTGCTTATCCCAACTGGAGACGGACTCACCATCCCACGTTGGTGTTAAGGGGGTCGGTGAAAGTAGCAAACCGGCTACTACCTCTCAGAAAACTTCAAAAATGACACATGTCCACATTGTACAAGAGTCCAATTAACACGATCACAAGAGTCGGACAGAAAAACTTAAAAGTAGGAAAAAGTTAAGGAGCTGCTGTACAGGCAGCCTACTAGGGGGCCATTTTAGAATAGAATGCATGCCTTGAAAGGTTAATTCACAAGCATATATTCCAATAAAATGGGGTATTTATGTATTCTTAAAGAGAGCTGAAGTCCTGCCCCTGAAGTTCAGCTTAAACTGTTTTGCAGACAAGAGAGTTAAGAATGATGCCATGACACTTGTCCATTTCACCGACTCTTACCTATCATGAGAGTTTGTTTTACATTTATTAATCTAATACATATGTAAAGACCTGAAACACAGATGACGCCACTGAACTCAGAGTCATTGAAGATGTCTCTGCAGTTTCCAATGACCAGACTCATTTCAATACTGTTTCATCTTATTGTCAAGTGTGTTCATCTACTGTTTTTGTAGCTTATGTGGTTTATCGTCTCTCTGGTCTGAGCTCCATGTACCTCCAGTCACCTTGCAAAGGGAAAAGGCTGGACTCAGACACCGTTGCAGGAGGTACAGTGAAGTCCTCCTCAGTCAAAGTCACAATACCCTGCTGAGTGAAATGCCACCGATATGGTCATAACAAACTCAACACTGCTGATACATAAACTCCCGTACACCAGCATGCAGCGTAGTGCCCAGCTGTTTACCATTCATCCAAGCGACGCTCGTATTTGTATCCCAGTGTATTCTCTGGTCTTTGACAGAGTCTGCAACTGCAGAACGTCATCAGACGCCAACAAATTTATCTAATCTTAATTACAGCAATACTTCTGATTAAAACATCTCTCATTGTGGCTTTTCTATCATTATAATCAGTGGGATTCAGCCAACACACCATAAAACGTGGTGAAGATGTCAAAAATGTTGAAAATAATGCGGAATCCAAACTTTTTTTTGCATCAAAGTCCTGATGGTAATTTCAGTCGATAAACTACCAGTAATCTGTGGATGTGCTGCCTCTTACAGGTTTTTCTCAATATAATGGCTTAATAGCACAGAGATATTGACTTGTGCTTCAAAATACTGACTAATAAGCTCAAAATAATGCAAAGATCTCTGAACGTAATAACTTATCTCAAAATCATAGGTCAAAGTAATGACTTGGAATCTAAAATGAATTATATTCTCTAATAATAATGGACCAATGAGATGTTTCTCATCTCTACACTCCTGAGACCAAAAAAGTTTTTGGCATTTCTAAATGAAATAATTAAGTTGATTGGGAATTGCAACATTGGTATGATGCAACAGTTTTTATAGATACATGATTGTACTTTCTTTGTGTAAACTCCTTTGGAATGGACAGCATTTTTCTTTTTTTCCCCCTACAGAGGTCAAAACTGCATTGCTGCACTTGTTATACATTTATTATTTTTTCCAATACAGCAGTAGATATGTGCTTCTGTTTTCTGTCTATCCAGTAAGAGCAGAAAAACGTCACAACTACTAAGTGTGAAGTCAATATTTACCATCCCAAGTGTTAGAACCTCAGTGCTGTTTCCATTTTATGTCTCCAGCTTCTCTCTCCATTGTGTATTCAAGACTGGCTACTTACAGTGCTGTTTAGTGAGTTTCTAGTAACTGGTCTGAGACCTGCGCCTCTGTACACACAGTGTCTTTACGGGACAGATTCGAAAACATTCATGCAGTGACTGCTGACTAGAGGATGGAGTGTTTAGGTGTGCGTATACTTAATAATTAATTCCTACTTAAGTCATACTATAGTCTTTAACCCTTTAACTGATGGTATGAGGAGATTCTTATGTATTAAACTATCAGTTTGTAGAGAGCATAAAGACTGGACTGTTTCAGTGGATAAAGGTCATGTGGTCTGAGTCCAGAGGGATGGTCCATCAGGGTGAGTAGAGACCAGACTATCCATCATGCCTAATGTCTAGAGTACAAGCTTGTGGGGGCAGGGTTATGACCTGGAGTTAGTCTGGTTCTCGATTCAGCATCATTATGTAACGAAAATGTGAATGGAAATAGATATTGGGATGTTGCGTACACTTATTAAAATGACACCACAGAGAATGTATGATGTAATCAAAGCTAAAAGTGGGTGTCCTTCTAAAATGACTGGGGTCCAAATCTTCACCCCTTATACGCATATACTTGGCTAAACACAAAACAAGTGTGTTGCCATCACAAACATCATGCAGGTGCAAATATGTTTATACGCACTCAGGCTTTGAGGATCTGCAGATGCATAATGTAACATGTGGTCCTGGTCATATACTGTCCAGATCTGTAAAGCTGAGGAGCCTTAGTGGAACTGGCTTCATGAGGTTGGAAACATCTGTGTGTGTGAGTGTGTGTGTGTGTTTTCTTTTACAGCAGATAAAATGCATCCTCTGGGTTCTTTTTAATGTCAAATGACTGTAAAGCTTCAGAGACAGAATAGCAGTGTATTTCCTATAGCTGCTATTTTTAGTCAGAGAAGCTTCAGTGTCACTATGAGCTGTCAGAGCAGAGTCTTAACACACAACCAAACCACAGAGGAAGCTCACGTTCCCATAAATCACAGCAACTGATACACTCCAGAAAATAAATGATGTGTCTGATGGAACTGCAGTGACGAGACACCCTGGTTTGTGTAGTTGACGGTATAATCAAGTTATTCTTACATTATTACAGTAGTGTGTGCAGAGGCTACTGGAGTCCAAAATAATGACACACATGCAACAAGAAACAAACATGAGAAGCACTTAAGGTATTTATCATGTTTCCCAGATGAATACCAGTTCAGACTGAGAGGAAACCAAACATTGATGACTCGGACTATGAACATTAATATAAATTCAACATAACTATTCATAAAAAACTAAGCATTAAAAACTCCCAGGTAGATTTAACTAAGCAAACATTTGAGCTCCTTCCCTTGGACAACTGCTGTAGTGATTATTATTATAGTTTTTAGGTCATATGGTCTAATGAGTCCAGATCGAACCTGTTCCAGAAGTGATGCAATTACCCATCATGCCTGTTGCCAACAGTACGGGCCTGAGGGGATAGTAATATGATCTGGGGTTGGTTCAGTTGGTCAGGTCCATGTTACATATCCATAAAATGAGGGTGAAAACAGTGACTGAGCAGGTTTAGACTACATCATGGTTAGATGGGACCACGGGTCAGCAATCTCTCTATTTAATCAGACATTTAAGGACAGAAAAAAAACAAACTAGTTGGTATATTATATCGAAGTTTATATGAATTTACAGAACTACAATAGAGGAAATGGTGGTCTTTGTCATTATTATACAGGCTGGTATGTGACGGCTTTCTTTATAATGGAGTAAACAAGGTAGTGTCATAAAAATAAGCTGTTTTTCTTACCACTACTAGCTTCTGTTTTTTATTCATATGCAGAGAAAGCCAAGGTCTGCATGAATAGTGAGTGTACCTGCTATGAAGTAATGGTACTACTGTAAGTAATGACATTGAACCCTTAATTGCTCCCAGTGGAGCCTGGCAGCGCCTTGCATGGCAGCAGCCGCCCACTGGTGTATGAATGTGTGAATGTGTGTGTGAGGCCATTGTAACGAGCTTTGGGCACCATAAATGTGTAGAAAAGTGCTATAAAAGTGAAAGAGAGAGAGAAACTTTAGTGATTTTTCACCACTCATGGGCAAGGAACCAAATACAGAAACTTAACTGACTTTGATTTTCTCAATAGCGATAAAAAAGTGTTCTTTCCTAACCAATAACTAACAAGCCGGGGTTGATATCTTGAATTTCAGAGTGTTTCTATGACTAAGCTCTAAAGAGTTAATGGACGGCTGTGTAATCAGTGAGTTAAATGTAGGAAAATAGCAGGTTTTCTCTGGAAAAACAAAACACAAGATGCAGATGATACTGTTGTGATAAATGGGGGAAGGTTAGGGTTAGACAGCTGGAGGTCTTTAAGGGTTAAATGTGCTCGAATCCATTATATGTTGTTTGAACAACTGCTTCAGTCAGCATGTCACGTCAGAGAAGCTGACAGTAAAGTGTTTCCATAACAGTCAGTGACTGATCATAAACTGTGAGAATCTCCACTGAAACAACACTGGACTCGCAGTGTTTTTACTGGACATCGCTTCACTCACAAACCATGTGCTCAACACTTGACTGATAACTACAGTAGCATGTGTTCCATGCTTGACAACATAAATTACATGGATCTATGCAGGGAAAGATGAAAGCACGTCTTACACTTAAACCTCCTTAATCTCTAGTCGAACCTGTTTGTGCTCATTAAATTGTTCTGCACAAACAGGAAAACCACGTGGTGTCACAGGTGCACATTGCAGATGAGACGCTTTTCACATGTCTGTACGTGTGGACCCAGTGTAACCTCTGGAAATGACAGTGGCACTTTCACAAACGCAAGCGGAGACATTAAAGCAGGGTACGTGCAGCTCTGAGTGGATTCACAACTGCTCAAAGACCCACCGGAGCACTGGAGCCCAACAGTCCACATATAAACATGTTTACAGTTTATTTGTAAAGTCAGTCAGTTCATGGCCATATTTCTCCAATATCCATTTTACTACTATGTGCATTTTGTGAATTTATGAATTTATATGTAATACAAAATATACAAACAAAAAAATGAATGAATTAGAAACTTCTAGGAAATAAATCAAACAAAGCAAGTATTATGTACAAAGTGAGTGCAGTCAACAAATATATTATTCAACAAACCCTATTACAGTGGTAAGACATTCACCCATCCATCCATCCATCCATCCATCCATCCATCCATCCATCCATCCATCCATCCATCCATCCATCCATCC
>JAPTHA010000005.1:6859117-6872612 GCA_029814585.1 Gymnapogon annona | reverse complement strand
TTGCTGTGTTTTGCAAAGGGGGTCCCCGGCCAAGGGCCAAAGGGGTTTGGGGGCCTTGGCATGGAAAAGTTTGGGAACCCCTGGCCTAGGGCACCACCTACCGCAGGGAGCAGTACAGAGGTATGTCGTCTTTTGTAACGTTCAAAATGCTAGCTAGCGAGCTAAGTGTAAATAAAGCAAAGTTAACTAGTAATGCTACTGAAGGAGGCTGGATAGCTCAGTTGGTAAGGCACCGGGCTGGTGCATAGGGGACCCAGGTTTGAGTCCCAGGATGAGTATCCAGTGTGGGTCCCTTCACACCGCTGCATACAACTGTAGCCTCAATGCGGCAGCCCCAAAGGTTGTGTCAGCATCCGAGCATGTGTTATGTCAAACACATCACGTAGTCTGCTGTTGTTCCATCTGTATGGCAATAGATAAATGTACTGTGTTTGATGTGTACTGTAATAGCTAAATCTACTCTGCTTTTACATCTGGAATGAAACACTGACAAAATCCTTTTGGAGGCCTCTGGAAGCTGCAGCGGAACCTTCACTCACTGAAGAATATTTTCTGTCAGTGGGACTGACTTTGAGCTCTCTGACCTTGTCTGTTGTGTTTTTATATTCTATTGCCATGTTTTGTGTTGTTTGAACAACAGAAAACATTGTGGATGCTCTAAGGACTTTTTAAATATTTACATTTAAATCTGAACAGTAACCCTGTTTTGTGTGTAAGATTTAGCACATCTGAAGCAGCTTATTAAAGCATATAGTTATTTTGGATGAAAAACCAAGAAAATAGTGTAAAAACGAATCATTTGACCTGATTTAAACACAAAAATCAGTCTGACATTGTTCATAATACTACACTATTAAACATTATTAATAGATGTTTAATCGTTTCATAGTTTACAGTTCTTGTAGTAGTTGATGACCATCCACATCCAAACGTCCATAAAATACAGACTGTTTAATGGGTTTTAGCATCATCAGAGTCATAAATATGCGACTCATTGCAGGAAATAAAATGTACATAAAGAGGGGACAAAACTGGCTGTATATTACAAAAATTTGAGCGCAGGAAACACCTGCAAACAATAGTGTTTACATGTTGAATGTACCTGGTACTTCCACTCCGTAAACATTAACCTCCTGCAGAAAATCCACCAGACCCAGAGAATCTGCCACCTCGGTGGTTGCTACATTTTCACCCTTCCACCTGCAGTTTCACACAATAAATGCACCATTAAATGTATTCGATGGAACTGTGGAAGAATGAGAGTAATGACAGACCAGTTTACACAGGTTTACAGTTACCACAAGGGGGCATCAAACACAACATGAGCATCTACCCAGGCATACAACCAGGAAAGAGCTACTGATGTATCTTCTGTGATATACTGTATAATTACATGAAAAACACCAGATACGTTAATATTTCTCTAAGAATATAACAAACATCAATACAGCAGCTCAGACTGATTTTTCGAGAATATAACAGAACAAGAAAAAGAGGTAATAATGATATCATTACAGTGGTAGTTTTCTCGAGGTGTAAGGTATTAGGCTCCAAGTGAACATTTAGTCAGCGAAGCTGATGTGTTGGAAGCAGCAGAATGAACTACTTAAAGAGCTGAGGGACTTGGACCAGGTCCATGTTGTGACCGTGATGACTGGGTCAGAGTGAGTCTACCACTGCAGATGTTGGTGTGTGTTCCTGATCTGTGGTCAGTACCGCCCACAAATGGACAAAGGAAGGACATACCATTATCAGCACTGTTGAGTACCAGTGATAGGTTTTTAATGAATAAATCTGATCTGTGCATACAGATCAGATTTATTTGTTTCTCGGTAACTTGTGCTCATTTTATTTATGGCAGCATTCTTTTTTTATTATTTCCCAGATGATATATCCCAGACACTTTGACCATCATAGTTTCTCGTCGGTCAAAATTTCTCAGATCCATACTGCAAAGATTACAAACACATCACCTTTGAGACCATAATGATCACTTCTGTCAAATACATCCACCCAGTGGCAGGTCCCATTGGACCGAGATAACCCACATTAGACCAGTCTCTGTCAGTGCTCAGACTCATTTGTTGAATATAGTCTACCGGGGGTTTAGAAACTCACATTGCTCAGAGAAAGCTAGGAATATGAACTTATTTAGTCCATTTCAAAACACATCTGCCTAAACTGACACACACAGGAAACTGAGCGAATCAACAAGATAAAAAGCAAAACAAACAATGCAATTAAAAATAGCTTCTGTCTTCCCTCAGAGGACTTTATTCTCTGTGTGACCGTGTCATCTGACGGTACCTGAAGGTGTCTCCCAGTCTGTCCTTAAAGGAGATGAATCCCTCCTTTTCCACCATCAGGTCGCCCGTGTTGAAGTACACGTCTCCGGGAACAAATACGTTTCGAATCAGCTTCTTCTCCGTCAGCTGTTTGCTGCCGGCATAGCCAAAGAACGGAGTGAGGGCGCTGACCTTGGACAATAACAGCCCCGTCTCCCCTACAGACACAGAGCACATAATCAGGACGTGTGGATAAAGTAGCATCACACACAGTTCATTCACAGTTGGAAATGTGTGGCGGTGAACTCTTACCGTCGTCCACTCGTTTACAGAAACCATGCTCATCTTTCACTGGCTCGTCTTTCACCATGTCATACTTCACCAGGTCGTATTTGAACAGAAGCTAAAAAACAAGTTAAAGACAACAATCGGGAGGCAGTGGAATTACACAACAAAATTTAAACTTAATAAGGAAATTAATTTTAGGTGAAATGAACTTAACCAACTGTCCACTGGTGTTTTATTGTTACACAGAGGATTTCAGTAAACACAACAGTAAAATGTGTAGCCTGGTCACACTGTAAAGAACCAAGGGCTGATGGGAATTGTTGTTTTCCACACCATTGCAGCCATCAGCCACGACTGTATTAGAAATGTATTGATATTAACATTTAATAAGGTACTGACTTTATTCTAATGAAATACGACCGATGGTAAATGGACTGCATTTATATAGCACTTTTCTACACATGTATTGTGCCCAAAGCACTTTACATTGGCCTCACATTCACCCATACATTTACACACCAGTGGGCGACTGCTGCCATGCAAGGCGCTGCCAGGCTCCACTGGGAGCAATTTAGTGTCTTGCTCAACTCAAGACACTTCAACATGTGGACAGTTGGGAGTCAGAATTCGAACCATTGACCCTTCAGCCATTGGACGACCCGCTCTTCCAACTGAGCCACAGCCGAGCGAAGATAACAGACTGGGTTTCAATGTTCAAAACCACAACTTTAGGTATATGACTGGCTAAATTACACTGTTTAGTGTGTTAATATATTTAATGTGTCAAACATCAGTCAGATGTAAAACATCGGCCTGGTAAACATTTACACAAAGACATTCTGCTAATATTAGCCACACACACACACACACACACAGACCAAACACTTCGGGACATACGCTATCCGTAGTAATCCTCTTAACCACTTTGGGATTTGGATTCCAAATATTATGTTTTATAACTGTGTTGTAACAATGGTAAGTAAGGGAAGGAGACATGACTAAGAATAGCCAAGGTCGGATCGAAGCTACTTTTGGTCTTTAGACCTGTTAATTAACAGCGACTCCACAGATGAGCATTAGTGTCCTTAATACCATCAACAGCCAGTTAAGCTCCTCCAACGGTCATCCCTCCAAACAGACTTACAGCTTGTACAATTTGGTTTGTTAACTTTGACTTTCTGTCCAAACTCAGGCCAGGTTATATAGTGATTCATTGCGTTCACATTATTTTGTCTCAAACTGACTGTATTCAACCATTAAACCTCTGAAAGCAATAAGTATCTTCAACATATAGGATGAAGGGAGGAGTAGTCACGGATTAAACCATCAACCCCTGAGACCCTCTAACCCCCTGAGCCAGTGACACACACACAAAAAAAAATTACATAGTCAGCGCAAACCTGGAGATCTCTACAGTAACCATGCTAAGCAGACCTCAACACAGTGGTGAGCAAATAGAGTTCACCTTGTTAAAGCTCTTAACATCCCAGGTCACTAGAACCCATGTTTGGGTTGTGTTGTAGTCGAGCCGTGAGGGACTGACATAACTGGAGGATGCTCCCCCGCACATGACACCTTGGACACACACTGGCCGTTACATATGTATTTTTATAATGACTTTAAAAGTTGAGTTGAAAGCTTCAGAGGTAGAATATTAATGATATGGTTCCAAATTTAGGGAAGGGGCAGCATATTTTACATTTCATATTATTTTGTATTAGTTATAGCTCATGTAGTACATATAGTTGAAGTGTACAGTATATACAACATTCCCTTGCCTAACCAGTCCCATTCCTACAGTAAACAAACCCTGAAACAAAGTCAGGGTTCATGCAAAGTCACCCTTGACAAACAGAGTAATCTTATCTTAGAGTATGGCAGTTGATATTTTTTGTTTGGTTGTTTTGTGACTGAGTAAAGGTAAATTGTTTTTTTTTTGGTTAAGAGTTTGATGGTGTAGAAGAATAATGAAGCTTAATGAAGTTCAATTAGCCAATCAGCACAGTCCACATCATATCCACTAATGTCATAATGAACACTCTGGGTAACTGGGATACACACACATTTGCTTTGTGACTTACAAATAATTAATTAATTTTCATGAACATGTATTCCACACATTGTAGATTAATAGTTGTTACATCATCCATTGGTTTGCTAAATGACATTCTGAGGCCGATAAATGTGCAACAAGTGGGTAGAGTTAGAGAAGGGCAAGAGATGAAACTGGCAATTACTGAAAACAGACCACATCCAAAAATAATCTAATAATAAATGCCATTGAGTCATGTCGGCTATTTATTAAATATTACTGTACACAGTAGTGTTTTACAACAGTAATGATAGTAACAGTAACATACCAACTATCTGAGCCAATTAGCAGGTTAACTGTCAAGAGCCCTCTCCCTACCTGTTCTGACTATGCCTACAGCCACACCTGTTTCCACTCCTTCACTCCGATTACCCTGCCAGATGCACTGCATTACCCTCATCAGTTCCCTTTATATAAGGCCCTGGCTTCAGACCACACTTTCTCAGATCGTCTGTGAACCTCGCTTGACTACACCTCTTTTTATCCAGAAGACCTGACAACTCTGCTAACCCTGCAAGCCAAACCAGCCTGCTAAACTGGTCAGTTACACCTGCCTGTAAAGCCCGCACTGGTAACCTCCTGCCCGTCTGTCCGGTCCAGGAGAGACTCTCCTCAGCCTCTGGCACTCCCACACACTCACTCCCTTTTTCCTCCTAAACCCTTCAAACTTCAAACTGTTGAAACGTGACACATTTGTGGTCCTCATCTGTCCAAACTCTGACATTAACAGGCTGAGAGTTAATTCAATACAAATAATTGATAACATTAACTAACACTGCCAAGTTAATTAAGCACCAGTAATGACAGAATCCTCTGACAGTCTTATTAGTGTAACTGCTTAAACGCAACCTGCCCTGGTGGACCTGCCCTTCAGAGAAAATGAGATTTGCTCAATACACAACAGCTCTAGCCTACTCAGCAGCCAAACTAACACTAGCAAACCAGCACTCACCTGCCAATCACATCGGCCACTTCAATAATTATGCATATTGTTTCGTACTGTATCTAAATGATTAATATAGAATCCCCATCCTTGTACAGATGTGCACATGTTTGTTTCAGTTGTGAAGTGGTCCAATTTAATATAGGGGCATAAGTTTCGACTACTGAACCAGACAACTGTGTACTGTGGAAATAATCAGAGTTGTGTGATCCTCCGCCTGATCCAATCCAACGCCAAAATACGCACACAACACATCAGCATTAACCCTCGCCCTCATTGCAGGCCTCTCTTCAGGCCTGCAATGGCTCTCCACATCTCCTGAGAGACAGCATTTATTAGTGTGAAGAACTGTTACGAGCATGTTGAAAACAGTTTATATATTTGTAATTAAATACACAGACATATGTGAACATATACTCCTTTAGACTTCTTAATAAATCCACTTCGAGGCTCCAACACGCCATTTTTACTTTACTACAGTATTCCATAACATGTTACTGCTCCTTTAGAGGTTTTGTTTATGTTGACGGCATCAAATACTGGTGCTGTGTTTACTATAGTTAGCAACTCCACTGCAGCCTGATGGACATTTATAAGAGGTATGTCACTCTCTAAGGAGTTCAGGCAGTAGGGAGGCATCGTTGTTGTGCAGCTGCTGTGACCCAGAGTGACAGCAGCTCGCACAAATATGCAAACCGAGGCGTACAAATACAAGTGTTGTACAGTTTAACACTTTATCTCGTTGACAAAAATACACTCCTACGGCTACGGGGTGAGTTGAGGTAAAGGAAGGAGTATATTTGGGTGTAATGCAGAAGCATGCCATAAACTCTGTGCTTTCTGTAAATATTGAGGCTGGGCCAACACAACTGCATCTCTCCCCTGACCACTCCAACACACACACTCAGACTCCCCTTCCTTCTACAGCTCCAAATCAGAACAATCTAAGCCTGTATGGAAAGTGCAGGCAAAACACAGAGCAGGGGGTTCTATATTTACTTTGACTTGAACTTCCTGGGGCTTGGAGACCCAGCAAGTGGCATTTGAGTGTGTGTACATCACAAGTATGCAACTTAAGCTCAATCTATTTCTCAGCATAAACACAAAGTCCCTGTGAATGATCACAGGACTATTAAGAATACAGTTAAAATGTCAGCCAAATTCTACAAATTCCCAGAGAGAGTGCTGGTATTTAACATGTGGTGACCTAAAATTCATAAATCAGCTGATTGTACTTGGTAACTTGCTGTAACGAGACTAAGCATTAGCGTAAGAATTTCAAATCTCATTCTTTCCAAGCTTCTAACAGTTAGGTTCCTTTTGACAGTAAAAAACAATAATGGCACCAGTTAAATGGCAAGTTCAACGGTTTTAAAATAAGACTCAAAACCAATGATGTCACAGTGGCTACGTAGAATTTCATATGCACATACATTTCATCAGTAAGTTAAGAATGTTGACACAGATTTAATACTATAAACAAGAGCTGCTAGAGCCAACAAAACAGGCTGTAGCTACTCCACCCAAATGAAGACGTACCAATTACTGGAGGAATCACTGGCACTAGACTACAGGTGGATGAGTTATTTTCAGCTCAATTCGTTGCCATATTATTGCAGTTTTAGGTCAATTTCCATCACGCCTCAATGCAAAAAACACAAACTTTCTGACAGTCACATATAACATGCATCATGTGCATCACCCTCCTATCTTCAGTAAAGTTTTATCATCCTGTTGTCTCAGCAATAACCAGATCACCACAATTTAAAGTTTTGCATTCCTTTTGTTGCTCATTACCAATGCAAAATAAGTCAGCACAGATTGACATAGCATCAAAAAGTTCAAGCATTATTGTTTCACACTAGCTTAAACTCCTTCAACAGACACAATTTAACCTTTATAAACATTTGATATATTCCATCTCCAGACAAAGTCTGCGTTTCAGGTTTAATGTGGGTTCTCCTCATCATATCCTGCAGAGCTCAAATCAACCATTCACCTTGTAGATGCTGTTGGAGCGGCCCACACATCCAATCCTCCCCATGTGGTTCATAAAGCAGACGTTCCCCTCAGTGGAGCCGTAGACCTCACACATTTTAATGTTTCCAAAACGGTTGTGAAAGTCCCGCCACACGTCCTGCCGGAGCCCATTGCCGACCCCCATCCACACCTTGTGGACTTTATCCATGTCTGTCTGATGGTGAGAGAGATACACAAAAGGGGGGTAGGTTAGTGCCATTTCACTAATGTGATAAACATGTACAAAAGCTACGACATAATACTGTTTTCAAGAAACAGTGTGTGTGCTTGAGTGTGTTAGAAAGTCCACATGAATGCAATCACTGATAACACGCAGAGGTAGAGTGAACTGGTCACAACAAAAGCTGCCTTTTACACCACATTCACACCCACACACACACACATACATAGCATACCAAGGATTTCTACTATACTAAAAGACATGATTTGTAGGACAGATGTGCAGGGACATGGAAAGGCTAGAATGACTGCGCCTGTATTTTTTTTACTCTTCAAATGAGGAATCAATGACTCTATCCTTACAGTCTAGATACACACTTCTGCAGAAAAAGCAAAGTGTGCAAACAACCAAAGAAAAATCACTTAAACACCACCTCAGCACTGTATACGATATTAAACCACTGTACAACTGCCAGCGAGGTTCCATGAGGTTGCCATGGCAGTGCACACTGCATGAAACAGTGGGAGAGGTAACAGAAGGTCATCAGTCAGTCAATCATACATCAGAGGGGATACCTGGGGGAGCCAGTGTCCATGACAGGACACCCTCTTGGCCATATCTGGGATGAGAAGGGAGAACACCAATGCAGAACTGCTGTTTGGAATGGACAGTACATTCATATACAACTATTATTCATCGAGATTATACGATATAAAACCTGAAAACAAATAGCTGAAAACTACTATGAATAATAAAACTAAAAGTCCATGAGGCAAGGAGGTTAAATTCTCAATTTTTGTGGAGTAAGAAAGGTCTCAATTTCACATCTTAGGCATTTCTCGTGATTTTCAGAAATCAAAACACAAGTCTAATCAAAGTACTTCAACACAGTTCCCAGTCCTGGTTTACGGTTTGTCTCTGCCTGTGCAGAACACTGACAAGTTGTCACTATAAGTCATTACTTAGGATTAGTACAACTATATTTTGTGCCAATTCACTCAGTGATACAGTAATATTTGTACTGAATTAGACAGTACACACAGTCAAGAAAATCTGAAGATTGGATGAGATGCAAAACAGAATACTGGAGGAGAGAATTCCAATGCTGTTTTCCTTCTAAGCGACACAAAGGAATAATTAGGTCTGATCCATTCCTACTGCCCTGATGACCAAAGGGTTGATTAATTTCTTGAATCTTACCCATGTAAACTGGCCATAGGTGGTGTTGGATATTCTTTACATCACCTGCGGTCTTCATGCCTTCAATATTTATACACCAAATTAAAGCCAAGACAGAAAAGGAACATATATAATTATATTTTATCATGGTATTTATGCAGTGTCCCTTCTATCTGATGCAGTATCTGTCCTGTGAGAAGATGATTCCTTGTTAAAAGTACGAGCTACCAAGAAAGTCTTCCCTCTGCAATGTAAAAGTGTCTGATAACTGCATACACTAATAAGTCAATGACGACAAACATGCATGGCATACAAAATGTAAAAGGGACATGTAGCCTGCTCGGTGGCCTCTTATCCTGTAAAGAGAGAATTAACTTCAGATTCAGGAGTGAGAGAATGAGGAGCATGATGAATAGTTGCTGTAGCATGGACTACATTATCCTTGACCAGTACACAAACATCTCAGTGGTCAACATGTGCAAAAATGCATGACTCCTCATTAATGTGTCGACTATGAGCAGTACGCACTTTTCATTTGCCAATCGGCAGTGACAGTGCCACCCACGCAAGAACATAACAGAGGCACAGTGGACAAAGAGAACTTTGAGTGGAGCCTCGGAGAAGGGTGAGTTCTGGCCTCGTACTGCTGTGTACGTGTGTGTTGATGCATCCCCATCGGGAGGACATAAACACCCAAACAAAGAAGCAGCTTGTCTTCCTTCCACAGTTACTCGAATGATTTAAAATTGACAATGACTGTGAACAACAACCTTCTCTCTATGAAGAACGGCCGGTTAAAGTAAGAGCCACTGCACAGCCAGTGACAATGACAGGCATGAACACAAGAAAATGTTTATCATCAGTTCAGTAGCGTCAGTTGATGTGGATAAGTTATTAACATAAAGTCACAATCATTTGCTTGAGTACGAACTCTCCATGGGTTTCCTTTTTACGTCTATTCTTTCCATAGGATGATATCACAAGAAGTGTACGGTAAAGATGGATGCATGACTTCATTTGAAATGTAATAACTTAAAAAGTTTATTCAAAATGTGGCTAAAACACAACAAACATAATATCAAATATGGCTTGTATCTAACAGTGACTAATAAAGTCAGGTCTCCACATGATCAGGTTTCTGCATAGAAACAAAAAGATGGGCCATGTGGGCAAAAGATCACATGACGATCCACCGTCACAGAGTTCTCACTTCATATCTGGGTGAATTACAACCACACTGTAACCAGTTTTCTTTTAGTTTCAAACGCTCAAGTATCATTATGAACTCCTTAACCCTGTGGCCTGTGCAAGAAACATAAATCCACAAACCCACAGGTCAATACAACGCCTCTGTGAAAAGCACTCTAATTAGACTGATATGAGTCTTTTAAAACAAATGTTAACTCAGTAGAAATGCTATGAGAGTTGTATTCTTTGACTGTTACAATCCTAAAAAGTATGAGACCAATTACGAACAGTCATAAGCTAAGATTGCTGACCCAAACAAACAAGTTCTGATGCCAGATATGCTCACTGTGTACTACACATAACCAGTCATTTTAGACAAAACTGAGAACAGCACCACATTATAAAATAAAGTTTACCTTCGGCTGGTTACAGAGGTATCTGCAGAGTTCACCAATATACTGGAAAACAGTCACATTATGTTGTCGGCAATCTTTCCAGAACTGGGAGGCTGAAAATTTCTTTTTCAGGATGCAGGTTGCACCTGTGAGTGAACAGACAAAAACGCCATATAATTCATGTTACACAATGCAAAATGCAAATGTAGTGTGGTGTGGATGAGTTATAAAGTTCATTCATTCATCTTCCAACCTGCTTATTATCATTTAATATCTATAGTCCTACAAAGACAAAAGTGACTGGCGTAGTAATACTGGTCAGTCTTCAATTTTGTTGTCCAATAAACTGCAGATACTCTGGATGGACTGGAGAACAGTCTGCAGTTGGCACAATGTGAGCAATCACATAAAAGAATGACAAAAAAAACACTGGTCAGATTATCTCTCTTAAGTCTTGTGGGAGTTTCACTTTGACTGTGCAAATCACCAAGATGAAAGGGTTGGGGAGTTTCGGCCACATTTTAATATATAATGATACAGAACAGCCTTCATTTGAAGGATACTGAGACCTTGATACCCAATACAACAGGATACGAAGAGAGATGCATATTTCTGCTGACTATCAGTGTACCAGTGTAATGTGCAAAAACAGGGTAACGCTGTACCATAAAGAGGTGAAACAGGAATAACGGGTCAGCGGTGAAGACTGACATAAGTGTGAATCCAAAAGATGAATTAAAGAGTAAAAGGAGGTTCCTTGAAGTTCACTGGTGGTCAAAACAAAAATAGCATGTATTGAGGGAAATTTAACTATAAATCCAAGAAGCACATTTCTGTTGGCGCAAAATCTCTTCCAATTCTCCCACGTGTAACGTGTGGTTATTTATACTCCATTTCCCCACTCCACCCTTGGATATTCAAATCACAGATGGTCCTGACAGTAGCAGCACCTGAAGAGGAATAAGTCAACCAGAAAAACACTAACATGGAATCCAGAAACAATAGACATGATTCAAGATGGGACCTGGAGTCATTCATAGAGAACAACCATTTATAGTACACACACATTAGATCTAGATGAACTAAACCCCACGCCTGGACACCACAGCAAAGATCCCAGAAACCCGGAGAGCATCAGCTTCCCCACAGCCTTTCTGAAGACTAGAACTACCAGAGCCTTCATCTATGGTAGACCTGCTCGAGCCTGACTCTACCCCCTCCCCCGTGCCTGACCTTTGCAGAGAAGGATGTCCATAAGCTCTTTATATGGCTGGACTTTGAAAAGCCCCTCGTCCCCAGTAACACCAGTGTCACCAGTGTGTCACCATGCATTTAAAGCTATCCCATCTCTGGGCGCCATGTCTCAGCAGGGCTGAAGGTATCTGACGTTGTCCTGGAGGTCTGTAGACCCATACTTCTGACATCTGTAGATATTTAGTGATTCCACAGACTCATCCTGGCCTTCAAACCAAAGACAACAGCTGTATGTGCCATAATATTGGAACTGCATTGACTGTTGTTATGTTGATAGTGAGTAAAGATAAGCCAATTGACCCCAAGACCAAAGAGGACTAATATGTGGGTGACAGGTGGAATAAGTACCTTTTGAGATTTCATCAGATGCTCAACGTACATTTTCCACAGGAGTGTAAAATGGTTCCAGCTCATCTACTGTATCTTTATATTTAGTCTTTTAATTTGGACCAAGAAGAGAGAGCTGCAGAAGGAAGGTAAATAGTTTTATCTTGTGCAGGTTTATTTTGATGCTCCACAAATATTACAGTGCTTAGGATATATCGGAGCTACATCTCTAAGTATTTACACACGTCAGTAAAAATTTGACACCGAGTCCCAATCTTCACCTATCAAAAACAAATCCCAAAAGCATTTAATTAAAACTTTATGGGTAACGAGGTAATTGTGACATTGATGTATTTGTGACTGTGGCATCTTAAGCTACAGGTGCAGATCATAACATTGTAGTTTGCATGGAGGGGGCCTCATTTATTTTGGTACAACAAAAGCAGAGAACCAAGTAGGCATGAAAAGTGTACATGACGTGTCTCACATATACATGAAAGGTGAGAAGTTGTATCAACCAACTTCATGGTTGAGGGGGGGGTACCCTTGGAGGCCATATGTGCTGCTGCCTCGTGGGCGTCTCCCAATACCATCACCAGGTTCTACAGGGTGAATGTTGCTTCCCACCAACCGCTGGATGCTGTGCTCCGCGTGGGATCCTCTCGACCTACACCATGAGGTATGTGCTCCGGATACTAACCTACTACATGAGGTATGTGCTCCGGATTCCTCGAGACTTTGCTGGTATTAGTCATTCAGTGCTTAAAGCACCGCCTCTGGCGGTCAGGAGGGATGAAATAGAACGTGAGTTACGTATGTAACTGCGGTTCTATGAATCCCGAATGACCGCCAGAGGATTCTGTGTCTCTCAGAATCCTTGCATTTGGCGAGAAGATTCTGTGAGGCGGAACTTGGGATGTCAGCGGGCTATATAGTACCCGGCTGCACATTCAAGTCACGGATGTGACGTTGTTGGTATAATTGCTCGAACTGCGCATGCGCGAAGGGCACATTCTGTGCACTTAGGGACCAACTCCACACATTACAGTATGTACCTGTAATTAAACAGTGACCAGTAGAACAGAGTGACATATTGCTATGCTCTGGCATGCTTATATAACCTCCCTTGGTGACACAATAGGACAACAATCTATAGATATGCATGTATTCTAGGGGTGTAACAATACATCGATATAGATCGATACATCGATTCAATGATTAACAATGTTTAAGCATCGATAGTAAGCGCAAACATCGATGTGTATCATCATCCTTAAAATAGGTATTTATTTTGAAAGTCCCCCAGTACGTCTGTTTCACCATTTCCGTTCACACGCACTTCCT
>JAPTHA010000005.1:6830483-6843926 GCA_029814585.1 Gymnapogon annona | reverse complement strand
TCCCTGCTTAGACTGCTGCCCCCGCGACCCGGCCCCGGATAAGCGGTAGAGGATGGATGGATGGATGGATGGATGGACTACCACATATAAATACTGTGATAGTGTTGTGCAAGAAAGGGTAACACAGAAATTATTGCTCAATCAAAACCAGTTTGAACTGTACAAAGTTCAGTCTCCTGTTGGGGCAATGCCAACCTATCAGACTGAACTGTTTAATTTCACAATCAATGTGTTGGGTAATCATCAACCTGTAGCCTGGTGGTGTTCTGCTGGAGAAAATATGTTATTGGATGCAAAGAAGAAGTAGGATGTTTTAAGGTGGATATGATAAGGTAGATAATATGTGTAGATATGGCAATCATATAGAAAACCTACCAGTTCCATGAGATGGGATTAAGCTCTTTGAATGTGAGTAGTGCTTGAAGGACTTGGGAGGTGTGAGGTCTACTTATATCTCTGACTCATACAAAAACAACAAAGGCAAACAAAAAACAACACTAATATAAATTTGTGGGTTTTTTTTTGTTGTTGTTTTTGCTTGTCTGTCTGTGGTCTATTATTTCTGACCCTTCTATTATGGGTGGGAGAGGTCATCTTGTATTGTATGTAACCGTAGTGTTGGTGTATGAAAACATATACATAAAAAATAAAAAAATACGACCTCCGACAGCAGGTGTGACAGTGCAGCCTCTGAACGGACACTCATAAGACACCCCCCACCACTACTACCACACACACACACACACACACACACACACACACACACACACACACACTGCATAGACTCAATAAGAGTCATAAATACATAGACTCAAAAGACCAGTTACGATATTATTCAAGAGGATAAATAAATAAATACAGGCTGTGAGAAATTATCCAATTTCACCTAATTCAGGGGTGCCATCAACCTATCATCCTGAAGTGAATGAAATTTGTCACTTGATTGACAGTCGGTCTGACCAATCACTGGAGTCACTGAACATCCACACATAACCACGCGTTATAGAAAGGTAGTGAGTTGGCCAGTGCAGACCAGGACCGGACGCATGCAGTCCGGACCGTGCTGGTCCACGCACATCTGGTCCATGTGGGCCGGACCTGGGTATGTGCTTGGGTCTGGTCTCTGCAGGTCTGTGCGCGTCTGGTGGATGCCACGTATAAATCTGTGTCGTTGTAAGTTCCTTTTGATGCTCTTTTGGCGTTTTGCGGAAAAACGCTGTAAATATTCTTACGTCACTATGTCGGTGGGAAATGGTCTGACAGTCACAAAAAAAAAAAAAAAAAAAAAAAAATCACACAACACAAATTTTTACAGATTTTAGAACTCCATGCACACATATAAGGCACCAGGTTGAAAAGGCGCACCGTGGATTATTGAGAAAATGACAGGCTTTTAAGTGCACCTTATGGTGTGAGTACTTGGTATAAATGGTGTAAAAGCGCCACTCAAAGCGCTTTACAATAGCCTCAGATTCACCCATTCACACACCAGTGGACAGCTGCTACGCCACGCCAGGCTCCGCAGGAGCAATTTAGGGTTCAGTTCTTGCTCAAGGACACTTCGACATGACACTTGACAGTCGGAGCCAGGATTCGAACCGCCGACCCTTCGGCCATTGGACGACCAGCTCTACCAACAGTGCTATGGTACCAAGCAAGCTTAAATCCCATCTCCAAACTAAATACCCTTCACTTCAAAACAAGAACGCAGACTATTTTGTTTGTCTGCATGAACACAAGGAAAAACAGGCAACTTTTATGAGAAAAGCCACAAAGGGAAATGAGAGAGCCCTCAAAGCTAGCCACCGCATAGCTAAATCAAAAAGGTCCCACGCTGTAGCAGAGACATTAATACTACCCGCCCCAATGCCATTGGAAATGAGATGCTCGTCGGACCTGAACCTCAGATAACACCATTTCCAGATGTATTGATGACGTGTCTGCAGACACCTGAAGTGTGGTTTTTGAAAACATCCGTATCAGTGAGAAATTTGCGTTGCAATTTGACGAGTGTACAGATATTAGTGGACATGCCCAACTCTTTGTTTTGTGGCTGGAGACACAATCAGAGAAAACTTCACATTTTGCAAGGCATTGCCAGAAAAACAAAAGTAAAAGAATAATTTTTAATATTATAAAAAGTATTATCTTTTATAATATATCTAATAATTTTATAATAATAAAAGATAATAGTTTTTTGTGTTTATTTGATTCCTATTCAAGACACTTTGATAAGAATACGATAATGTTAATATAGGCAGCTACAGAGCACCTTTTTTTTTAAAAACATTTTTGGTTGGTGGTGTGTCTCATGATTTTTTTCAACAAAAAAAATGTACCTTGGCTCAAAAAAGGTTGAAAAACACTGGTTTAGGTGACCTTCAGGTCTTCGTTTGTTTTAATGCCATCACAGGTGTAACTGGTGTCATTGCAGAACAGAGCCCATCCCATTGGATGGATCAGTTTCAGGCGTTGTAGTGACCTCATGAAATATGATTAAAACCAACGATGTTACCATGAGCAAATGCGTCTGCTTTTGCAAACCAAAATGTCTACCATGAAATCCCAACACATCTCCTCTTCACCTGCTGTATCGCCATTTTCTCCTCATGATGGCTTAGAAAGTAGATTGAAAACTAACTCTGTGTCCATGGACATCTATATTAAAACAGACTTTAGATTGAACATAAAATATTATCCTCAGGTCGAAGAAGATCTCCAAAATTATTTTTTCTTTATATCTAACCTTTTCTAACCTTTCCTGCGTGATTCACTACCAGTTAAAATAATGTTATCCACACAGTTTTATATTTTTCCACAGTATTTAACAGCATTTAAATAACTAATCATGTACATATTCATAAGAACTGAGAGTAAAGTTAAAGATCACTTTGTTAAAACAGAAAAAAATGTAGTGACTTATAGAACAAAATATAATTAACGGAATGAAACAAGGAACTCCGCCCACTGTCATTTGTTAAACTAGGTGGGTTTTTATCAATTAATCACTGTTGTGGAAAATAATGTTTCCTCAAAGACCTAAATTCATCTCATCATGTTTAATACCTGTTGATCCACTCAATCTGCAAATTCATGAAAATAATTGGTGTGAAGTGCAGTTATTCATCTTTTCATGGTGGTTACCATGGAAACACCGTCCTCTTCTACAACACTGATTCACCAGTACATGTTGAATCAATTACACAGGGTTTATAGTCATTTCATGATGTGTAATGGATTATATGATATTTTGCAATTTTTTCGCTTTTTTATGATTGCATACGTTCTGGGTTTCTTTCCCATTTCTGATGAATATTTTAATTCAGTAAATATTACAGAATCTAATTGCTGTGTTGAGTCTACGAATTTGTTGCTTTTATTGCCACTGAACACCACTACTCTGGGTGGAAGAGCTGCCTATTTCACTTTCTTTTTTCCCACACTGTCTCAGTCATTCTGCAAACGAGGCCTCACACTGCAACACATTCTGAGATGAAATAAAATGTTTCAATGAGGACCTCCATCTGGAACGGGTCTTCATGAATTCTTAAAAAGTGTCCCGGGACTATTTGTGTTTCATATGATCTAAAACACGTTTTCCTTTTTTCATTATCAGTCTAAAGGTGCTTGTTTACTGTGAACATTCACACGACACCGTTTTATTTTTATTGACTAGATCCAATAATAGCCTTCAAATCTGTTCTGAGCTTTAATGAAAATCTAGAGGAACATTTTTCAGATTTTCATGGAAAAAAATGCAAAAATCCGGATGGTGACATTATAATAAATGATAGGAACTCATAAGAACAAACATTATACTACTTCCTTTTTTTTTTTTTGTCTTTTTAGCTCTTTAGATGCTCGTTCAGGAAACCCCATGAACTGTAAACACCCGCACGCGCATCAGCGTTGAACTGCTGTGACTATAAAGTGCAGGTGAATGTTATTATTACTATTATTATTATTATTTGTGTTTTTTTTTCTTACCTCCACCAACGACCAGAGTTTTGGCTCCGCAGCAGTTGAAGCAGTGCAGCAGAGATCGGGATTTAACGTTGGTGTTGAGGAAGGCCACCGAGCAGCCGATCTTCGCCAAACCGAGCCACGCGCACACGAAGTCGGGCTCGTTGCTCATGAGCAGAGCGACGCACTCTCCTTTCCTCAGCTCGGCTCGGTGCAGGAACACACGGGCCAGTCTGTTACTGCGCTCCTCCACGTCCCGGTACGTGTGGACGCGTCCTTCGTAGATGATGAAGGGTTTGTCCGGGATGCGTCTCGCCTGTTGGATGAACCTGTCCAGGACCGTGCGCACGCGGGAGGTCAGCTTGAACCACTCCAGCACCGCGCCGTACCGGAGCACGTTGAACAGAAAGAAGAAGTCGTTCCAGAAATAAGGAAAGCAAAGTTTCTGTAAGACGTGAGCGGTGAAAACGGCCGCGGCCACAGCGGAGAGCCAACCCAGAGACATGTCTGCGGCCGGAGGATGCGCGCGGACACGGAGGAGCGGAGCGGGAGAGTACACGTGCGGTTACATGTCCAGGTGATATAAACACTGAGAGGCTGAGTGATGTCAGACACACAGGCTCTCGAGGAGGTCAAGTCACACTGGGGAGAGTGGGAGGCGGGGAATAAGACCTTCAAAATAAAAGGCTCCGCTGCGGTTTCTAATCATCTTTCCCTCAGTGATTTGTCACCAAGTTTTATAATATTATCCATGAATTGTTTTCTTTTTTTTTGGCGAAAATCAGGGATTGTCCTATATTTCATAAATTGATCATGTAAATGTTCACAAAAGCTCAGATTCAATTCAAAGGGTATTGGAACTGATTTATAAAGAGTTTTTCAGCAAAATACATCATTACATGCATATAAACTGGATGTAACATCTACAAACACTGCCATTCATCCAACTCCATGGGTTTTAATTGAGAGCCAGTGTTGTAGAACAGTGGGGTTCAACTCTGGTCCTTGAGGGCTGGAGTCTTGCGTGTTTTAGACCTTTCCTCTTCCATTGCACCTGGCTCAGTTAATGATCAGCCCATCGCCAGTCTCTGCAGAAGCCTGATACGATGTAATGATGTTCAGTTGTGATGGACGAGGAAACATCTAGGAGATGATGGTGTTTCCTGAATGTCCAAATGGGTCATATCTGATGGTCATGAAAAGATGAATAAGAAGAACTGTGCCTTGCAGTGTGAGGTACAGTTCTTCTTATTCATCTTTTCATATTCACATTTATTGATAGGATTAATGGATCAACAGGGATTAAACAGTTTAGATCCGTAGATGCTTTTGGTCAGTGGTGGATGTTTGGGTTTGGAGTTGTAAATACCTTTTAATTTATTGGATAATGCCTGAAATAAACAACTTCAGTCACCAAAATACATAAATGACAAAAACATATTTTAAGAATAAAATCCTAAAATTGTGTCATAGAATAATGATAAAAAAAGCACAAATTACATAATAAAAGTACAAATACTACTACTATAAATTCAGTTTGAGATTCTAACGTTTCCGTCTCACTACTGCCCTATATCATACAACACAATGTTCTGGAAAACGGAAATTAAGAGTGAAAAAAATAACAGACTCTCATATTTTTTTAAACAAAATTTGTAATTTTGTTTTACTTACTTGTAAAATCTGACACAAGTTGCATCTGTAAAACTGCCACATCTTTGATTTTCATATACAAGAACATCACATCATCTCCCTCTTACATCACACATATAAGATAATCTTA
The DNA here is from genome assembly GCA_029814585.1 of Gymnapogon annona. Lineage (NCBI taxonomy): Eukaryota > Metazoa > Chordata > Actinopteri > Kurtiformes > Apogonidae > Gymnapogon > Gymnapogon annona. The sequence goes on along the minus strand of JAPTHA010000005.1, from coordinate 6,838,180 downwards.
CGTCACACGTGTAAGAAAGAAATAAGAAAAAGAAAGTGTGCAACCTGGGTGTTTTACTTTGAAAAAAATATTTTAGTAGACTTCCTGCGTGACTGGGTTCTTGATGAATCTTGATGCTGCCTCCAGTGGGAGTGGACTCGTGACTGTTGTTGAGAGGTTTGAGTGGGAGGGTCTGCGTTCCCCCCGTTTTCAAAAGTCTGATAACAAGAGGGTCAGTTCTGCTTAGTTAACAGGGAGACTGTTAACATCAGGACACTGACTGAACGGAAACACAAGGAAACCATGGCCTCCACTAATCACCGCTCATGACACTGAAGGCAGGATGAAGACAAAGGTTCAACATTATTATGAGGTCAAAGGTACAAGGATTAAAAGGTCAATTATAGCTGCAATATTAAATGAAACTACTTGTTAGTAATAAAGTTAACACACAAACACCTAAAGCGCCAACAACAACCAAAACATCGACTGATCTGAAATATTTAACAACTTTGGAACCACTAACTCTATCAATCCATGTAAATAATTAAAGTAAAATACATTTCATCATCTTTTAATAGTCATCAGATATGGCCGATGATTGCCATGGAAACACTGTTATCTACTACAACGTTGATTCACCAGTAAAACCCACGATAGGTGATAAATGACAGTGGATGAAGATGTTTGTTTTTTTTGTCACTTAATGATTTGTTTTCCAGAGAAAGTCACTTTCCATCAGACTTGTGTATTATATAAATACCCTTTGAATTGCCTCTGAGTTTTTCATTAAATGCCTATATGATCAGTCAATTAAATTTAGGGAAATACCTTCTCTTGACTGAAGAAGTCTAAATGAAGTAATAGTAGACAAAATGTTGCTAAATCATTTAGAAATGGTTCAAAGTAGAGAAAAATTCATTTGAAAGTTGACATGACAATAGCTGTAGGGTTTTAAGAGTCAATGTAAATACTGGAGCCGTTAAGGCCAAGTGTACAAAAAAATAATGACGGTTTCTGCAAACAGTGTCACACAGGAGCAGAAGAAAGACTGAAGCCCTGTCCACATGCTGTCTGAGAAAAAAGTACATGTCTACATCTGTTAATGTACATAATTTGTAACACATACAAAATGTGTGTGTGTATATATATATATATATATATATAAATGAATGAATGCATCACTTTTAAACAAGACTTGGAGAAACATGTTCACTATAAATGTCACGGTATTATAGCATTACAATAAAGAGGTTGCATTTTGACATAATGTGCTGTTTGTGTTTATTAGGTTGTTTGCTAATAAATGTGTTCTTCAGCTTTGTCCTTAATAACACTTAAGGATTATTAGGAAATATTTTTAGAAAATATATATTTATATTAATATAATTAGGAAATACATGTTATAGGAAATATTTAAATAACTATTGAGAAAGTGAACAGGATACTGCAAACAAACCTCATTCAGCCACAGTACATTCACACATATAATGCCCTTAAATCTAACTTAGGTGTCAGTGTAAGACATTATGGTGACATACTGTATTTATGATTGTTTTTCCTATTGTATCACTACATGGAAAAACAGAACGCAGAGATCACATCTATGTAACCAACTTAACTATAGCAGCTCAGAACACTCTTGATATTTTATTTCCGTTTTACATGAAGGTTTATGATTATAGGGTCTGGATTTAACCAAACACCCACCAGTCCCATATTAATTTGCAGAATGAAATGACCTGAAAAATATTAAAATACACTATGAATATGCAAGTCTTCAGTATAAAAATAAACATTATTTATACACATACTCATGCACTAATAGACATTTACATTATACACACACTGTATAGAACGTGCCTTAACACTAAATATTTATTATCAGCAACAGATGTAATTGACCTCCAGCCCAGTGTTTCATTTTGACATGTCTTGTTTGTCTATGAGTAAACATTACTAACTACAAACATCAATACCATAACCCTGGGTCAGTTCTCTGAAACCTTTCTGGCGCATGTTACTTTCTATTGGTGTTACCATCCACACATGAGCCCCAGGGTGCAGAACAACACTCATGATCCTATGTACTTGTTTTATCTTGCACACTTGTGTATTTTAGCAAACCAGCATCATTGCACTTTATCTGTAAATCAAATCCTTCATTTTGTCTGTTCTGGGCCTTTTATTATAAGATAAAGTCCATTATTTTATTCATTCTGGGATTTTTTTTACCTCAGATATAACAACTCTGGTTCAATCACACATGCAAAGTCATGGAAATATACTGAAACAATTTTTAACCCTTCTTTCCTGACTTCATTAAAATGCTTTCAGCAACATGTATTCTCTTTCATAGTTTTCTTAATTAATTCCACTGTTTAAGATAAGTTGCATTACAGTTACAAATAATACCTATATCTGTTGTGCACTGCATGTATGTTTATTAATTTACTCTCTGGATTTTACTGAGGTTCACATTTAATCATGGTTTTTCTGTGCAAATGTCTTCACAGTGCATGTACATGTGATTTGTAAATAATAATTAACCAATTGTGACAAAGTGAAAAGTCAACATTGTCACAAGTCTCAATTTCACAGGTTTCATAAGTTTAACAAAGATAAACTGTATTAATATTAATGAAAACAAAAATATTTCATCTGGAACATACAACTAAACACATTCATTAAGAACACTTGGTTCTGAATAACAGTCTAGACGCAGATAATATAATAAAAAAATAGATATAAATGTTGAAGAACTATTATGGCGTATTCAAGCAGAAAATCAGATTAGATTAGATTCCATTGATTAGTCCCACTAGGGGAAATTTCCAGAGACGGCCTAAAATGTATCCAACCGTTGAAATTCCTGGCATTGGTCAGGTCAACGACAAAATCAATAATTCAGTTTTGCAGAGAGAAAAAGCCAGGTGTCTGTGCTCTGTGACTTTGTGTAAATAGTGTTTAGGAGACATGGTGCAGATAAGTTCATCAGCCTTGGCAAAGGTCAGCGTAAAGGTCAGTGTTGGAAAAGCTCCACCTGTGGTGTGAGTTGTTTTAATGTCTGTGTTGCATAAAATGTACACAGTGTATGGATGGGCCACCTTTAGCTTTGATAACAGAACACATACTGTCAGGGTTGGACAGAAGGAGAGAAGCTCAAATGTTTGAGATTGAAGGGGAACATAGAACATTTATTAACATAACCCACACATAAACTAAACCAAACTGAAGAATCACCAAACCACAACATGAACACTCAACTTGACACTAGGAACCAGACAAACCAACGGCTAGAAAACTAGGCCAATCATTAAAGAACTCACACACAAACCAGAAACAGGATCACATGCAGGGAAACCAGAGTCCAGATCAGAATCCATGATAGGGAGAATGTGCAAGTTGCAAAAGAGTGAAGACAATTATGAGGCCACACTGCTGGTTGGGCAGTCAGCTTCTTAAATATCTGGACAATCAGCCACAGCTGAGCAGTGTGGCCCAGGTGTTGCAGATTACAATCAGTTCCAGTTCCTTGAGGGAGAGAGTGTGGCCCAGCCCCAGCATGGACTGGCCATGTCACATACTCTGGTTTTGTTAATGCAAAGGCAGAAGATTTTTATAAGGTCAGATGACGACAGAGTCAGACCACTGCGTAAAGTCTTCTCCAACACATCCTTCAGATCATTAATAGGGTCCAGGTCTGGGGTCTCTCATCCTCTCTGAATCAGGACACATGAATCCAGATACTGTCCAATCTTCATCAAACTGCTTAAGAAATGAGAAGCAACTCACTGCATCAGTTAAGGCGTTAAAAACTGGGACAGAGTAGTATGAGAGATAACTAAGACACCATTTCTATGTATTTTTCTGTGGCTTTTACTGCATATTTCACAGAAGGAATGAGAATAAAATGAGGTGGCAGTCTCCTCCAGCCATTTATCCATCCTTTCTCCTCTTCTGCTTCTCTCCTCTTCTGCTTATCTGAATGTGAGTGGTAAAGGCAGGAGTCCAATCATCACTGTTAACATGTTAACACAGTGGATAAACCTAATAAGACCCAATGCTTCTTTTGTGGCAGTTCCCAAATGAATTTTCCTCCATTTCATTTTTGTTAAACGATTGATCACCTTTTATTATTTTTATTTTTTATTTTTATTTTATTTTTATTTTTTCTTATTTTATTTTTTTTTCAGGGTAAAACATGTATTTTTGTGTATTTGATTTCCTGCTCAAATTAAAGTAGGGGGTTATCCCCTTAAAAACAAAGAAAACTTTAAAAAAGTGACATTTGAAGCAAAGATGTCAATACTGAATTTTAAAACAAGCATCAACAGTACATCCTCTGTCATTGATTCAACCCCATGGGTTTTACTGATGAATCAATGTTGTAGAAGATGACAGTGTTTCCATGGTAACCACAGAGCCTCTGAACGTCCAAATGAGTCCAAATGACCAAGTGTGTGGCAGGTAGGTTACACACTGTCAGTCTATTATGTTTAACACTTTCTCTTAAATCACAGACTCAGGGAAGTGAGTGACACATATTAAAGGGATTTTAATTGACAAATGTTGGTCACACCTAAAACCAACAAGAGACATTTGCAACACACGAGCCACTAAAAACCTCAAAGTTAGAGTATGCAAACAAAATACTGTCAAAGGAAAATGCCTTTGTCTTTGTTGAAGTCACTCATCAGTAAGTCTTGCAAAGTCGTGTGGTGTTTATTCTTGCACATGATCAGGAGTGAGTGAATGAGGTAAGTCATGGTCGCTGGTAACCCAATCACAAGTTAAATTTCATTTTCAGGCCCCTTCTTGCCTCCATACTTAACATCTGACCTGAACAGGTCCATGTTGAAAAAAATTATTCCTATGTCATAACCCTGCTTTATTGTCTGAAATAATTGACCTTTTAATGCAGCAGGATTTGGAAACACAAATTTAAAAAAGTATTAGGACAAAGGATTAGTATAAAGGAGCTTTGTTCAATAATGGTAGCATTGGTACTGTGTTAAACATGTTAGCTCGCCTGCTTTACGACAAGCACTAAATTATATGTAATATATATCCACTGTGAACTAACCCCATGGTATTCATTCATACAGTTGTACATGAAGTGACTTGCTTTTGTGTAATGCATCAATGCAGTCAGTGTTTTCAGTAAACTACTTTTGGTTTCACTCCCTGGCTCGTCCTCAGCTCCATGCTCTTCTCCAATTATGTCAGCTGTCTTTTCTAAAGCCAAAACAGCAACACATCTGTCCACAAACCAATGACTTGTATCGCAGAGGTTTTGTCCAGTTTTACAACTACCAAATGTTCAAACCTTAATATTAACACCCTGACCCAAATCCCTTTCATTAGTCCAATAAATCAGCCCAATTGAAAGCCCAACCTTTGACATGGACGGAACGTCAGCGACTCCGACTGAATCTGGCCAGTGAATAATGACGGAAATCATCCTGGATCCAATCTGAGGAAACTCGCCACAACAAGAGCCACAGACTCTGTCACATGGCTGTCATGTTGGACTCATTTGAGTGTTTGGAGTCTCTAAGGTCAATGCAGTTCACTGCCATGCAACGGTCAACACCACAACACACAAGTTCCCTGTGGAACACAAGCAACAGAGGTCAATCAAATGTACTTCAACAAAGACTTGGATTCTATGGGAAATATTTTCTCTTACTATTTTAAGTACCACCCTGCGATGAACTGGTGATGTGTCCAGGGTACCCCCCGCCCCCTCCACTGACCCCTGTGACCCTGCAAAGGATAAAGCAGGTTTAGAAGATGAATGAATGAATATTTTAAGTACCAGGACACATGTCTACACCTTAAACACACACACACAGGTTCCACTTCCTTGTCAGTTTCTGTTAACAAAGTCACTCATCATGACACAAGCAACAGGAATGCACGACCAGCCATTCAGGTTTGAAGACTATAGATTCCCGGTCAGTTGAGTTTACAACAATGTAAAAGTGCTTTCACTGTTATCGCTGCATTAGTTACATCTCCACAGGTGGAGGTTCTTGGTGTTGGTGCATTTCTTCAAAGGTTTCACAAAGGCCTGATTGGAAAGTGTGTGAACAAATGGAAGCAGGAACAGGCTGAACACAAATCCATGCTGTACTCCTGAGTGTCGGTTAGTTGTTAGAATCAGTACTGAGTGCCCCAAATGAGGCAATGCTTTATTGCTCTGTGTCACAAAGAGAAGCAGTCAAACAAGATGGACTGACTCCCTGCTTTCTTCAGTTTTGCTTCTGCCCAGAGTCTCTGACACTGATACCCTTTGTTTGACATGTGTGCACATATTCCATGTGGGAAAGTATCAATTTCTAATAATTAAAGTTGTCTTGTCATGACATATATCAGGGAACATCAGCGACTTCTCTGTTTGTTCCTTTTTACACAACAAAATGGACAATATTTTGCTACAAATCAATTCTCTTTCAGGTGTTTTTGTTGTAGGGTTTGTCCGCCCTTTGTTGTTTGGTGTTAAAGTGCTCACACTATTTATTAATAATGCTACATGTAATATTTAAGTGTAAAGAAGAATCATCAAATGAGCTTAGAATTATGAGTGTCCTAATATTATACCAAGAAGTTAAATGAATCATTAGTTATGACAACACTAGACTGATATACACAACCCGGGGAAAATGAAAACACACTAATATTTACCTTTTATCTTTGATTATGGAACATAATCACTATGGCATCATCACTGTCACAGCATGTATTTCCATCTTTTCATGGACACACAATGCTGTTGAACCTAGACCTGTCCAACTGAATCAACACTAGATCATATCACTGCCCCCACAGGCTTAAATATAGGCACTAGGCATGATGGGTAATCACTACATCCTCCTTTCAATACTTTGTAACAGGGTCAATCTGGACTCATCAGACCACATCACTTTTTTTCCTACTGAAACACAGTCCAGTCTTTATGCTCTCTGCAAACTGATGCTCGAAGGGAACCAAAATAACATGTATCAATCAATGCAGTAATTGTCCAGTCAAATAAAGGTTGGGATGTTTTTTTGTTTATGTAAATTTTTTTATCCACCCTTTATCCATGCTTATGTGAGTGTGTGTTGTATATTGGATTTAATTGCAAATTCACTGTTTCTCCATTGTTGTAACTCCATCTTCTATTTTGTGTGTGACAGGTTTGTTACACACTGTTTATCTACTACAGTACACACTTAATGATTCCACCTAAGTCAGGAACTGAAGGGACATTTCAGAGTGAATAATACTGTATGTCATGATTCAGAGTCTGCTCGGTCCTCATTATCACGTATTTACATTGTAACTGTATCTACATATTGACTGATTTTATTCTTTGAATGCCTATATTCTACTCCCCAATCAATTGAAGCACAAAAAACCTGACCACCATGATTGCGTTTCAGCTCATTCGATGTAATGTTCCTCAACACAATGGTCTTTGAGTGGCTGAAGTTGTAGAAGCATCCAAACATGAGTGAAACTCGCAGACATCTAAAAGTATCGTCAGTTGTGAAATTGTCAAACTTACAAAGGTATTGAAATTCCAGCAGTGCTTTGTGTTAATAAAGGCTCTGCAACAATTAGCTGTTTGTAGTTTAAGCTGCTGTCCAATAGCACCATCATCTGTTCAACAGCAGAATTACATCAACACTTTCGATATTGCACGTAAAAACCCATAAAGAACTAGTGCT
>JAPTHA010000005.1:6809564-6830383 GCA_029814585.1 Gymnapogon annona | reverse complement strand
CCCCCCAACGAAAGACGAATCCCGCCAAGTAGGTACCCCCCAACCCCCGACAGATGTAGGCGCGTGCATACGTACATCTGCGTGTATACATACGTGCATACATATACGTATAATTGTACATAGATGTAAATAATGTGTAAATACTGTGTATGTAATGTTTTGAAATGTTTTATAATTACATTTTACATTCTCTCACTCGCACTCTCTCTCACTGAGGCACAGAGAGCTTTGCCATTTTAACTGTTTTTTATTAAACTCAGACGGTCACTGTCGGCCATAACCACACCAAAAAAAAAAAATCATAGAATAATTCCCTCACAAGCACACGTCTCTCTTCTCTCCAGCTCCACCGCAGACACACACAAATGTAGCCCGTCAACCCACTTCCACAGTGTGTTCACTTGCACCCCCAAATTTCCAACTCCACAACAACGGCCAACAGCACACACCCATCAGAACACAACATTTTAGAATAGAACACAACAACTTTACAGTCCGTTATACTACGTTCTACTCACTCTGACGAGGAGAGCGATGATCTGGATTAATGAAGATGACGATGAAAAGACCTGTGTTATGTTCTATTAGAAGTTATTCTGTTCTAATGAGTGTGCTGTTGGCTGGAGTTGTGAAGTTGGGAATTTCGGGGTGTAAGTGAACGCAGCGTGGAGTTGTGTTGACAGGCTACATCTGTGTGTGTGTGTGTGTGTGTGTGTGTGTGCGCGCGCGTGTGGAGCCGGACAGAAGAGACGTGTGTTCGTGAGCAGAATACTGTACATTTCTATGGGTTTTTTGGTGTGGTTACGGCGACAGTGACCGTGTGAATTTAATAAAAACCTTTAAAAGGCAAAGCTCTCGGTGCCTCGTTGGGAGACGCTACAATAGTTGAGGGTTCTCCCTGTCATTTGTTGCTCTCTATGTGACTCGCTGTTGTGTTCGCTGACTTATGCTGCCTCTCGCGGCACTTTCACTTTTTTTTTTATTTTTGATGAATATTTTTTAAAAATCTGTGATGCACTGAAGCGCGAAATAGCGAGGGATCACTGTGTTAAGAATAAATCCAGAAAGCAGATGTAATAATAGATTTCTAAATACGAACATCACTTTTTTAAAAGTCTGTGGATAGATAAAGAAGACCCATTTTTAATACCGAGGGTTAATAATAGAATATTTGCTCTTCTCCTCTTGTCATTGTCATCATTATCTTCTATTTCAACTAGTAGGTGAAAAGGGTTTTGTTCTTAATCTCAAAGATGGTTCATGAATCCACAGAAAGAAACATCAAATTAACCTTTTTTAGCCCCGGATATAATTAAAATAAATGCTTATGAATTACAGAAGGAGGTGATATAGGTCACTGTGGGAAACACACTGTTTTTTCATGACTTTAAATAGTTCACAGAGCTGCATGGTGGTAGATGTTCATGATTATGATCTATGAGCATCTGTTGAACTACAACTGTTGGTAGTGTGAACCCATCATCTATTAATCAACAAACGAATGGTTTATAAAGGGAGCATATGCTCATACTGGGGTGTCTTTGAATTACTCGGAAATCAAAAAATCTACTCAGTCAAAAAGAAAAAAACACCAGTTCCCATCAATTTCACGCATACGGAGTTATTGTTTTCACATTAACATCAGAGATAAGACCAAAGGTATCATTGTTTGATAAAAGTTCTGTTTTCATTTCATGTTTCTATTTGCATCTGATGCTGAGAAATAGAACTTTTAACTGACTATCCTAGTGGGTTTTTCTGAACATTCTCACGTTTGTAGGAGATTGTTTGGATTTACAATGCTTTATTTGAAAAGGCATGAGTCTACATGTAACCTCTGTTCCTGTTTTTTTAAAACAACATCACTATGAGAAACAAACACCGTATGACAGCTAATGTTCTCTCATTACAGTGACACAAAATGTATGGATTTGAGGCAAATAGGTTCTGTGGGAGTCCAGTAAAATACCAAAATAAATAACATCAAAATATGATGTGCTGAAATCTAACCCAGCGTGTTGGGACTTGATTTAAAAAAAAAAATCTCATTAATTTATTAGTTGTAATTAATTGTATTTTAATGACATATGAGTATTTGTCACTAGAAGGAACATTTACCCGTTCAAACAGATTTGGGTTGATGATAAAATCAATGAATCAACAGATTCACAAGTTTAAACAACTAAATCCTTTTTATTACTATATCTAATCTTCTAAATATGTTTGTTTTGTAAATAAACAATACTTCCAAGTACACTTCAGTAGAATAGTAAAGTGCTAAATATCTTCATCCAAAAATGAACAGACCAACAGTTTGTGGGTCATGTAAAGTTAAGTGCCTCGTCATCTAAAATATTAACACATAGAAAAATAGTCCCTTAGCTGACATCAGTCCATCTCTCCCTTTTACTTCCTGGTCAGTGTCCTAGAGGTCCTGGAAAAGGTTTAAATTGTCTTTGTGCACATCAGTTCGTGAGTGGGATCGGATGACGACAACTGTAACTGTTGGGACTAATTTATTAGGTTAAAGAAAACAAGGACATTCTTTTATATTACAATATTTATCTTATTTTCACATATTTCAGTTGATTATCAACAGTAAAAATGTCCTAACACAGTTGATAAATCTAAACATAAAATGCTTTCATTCATTTAATTTTAGGAAGCGCTTTTATTTTAAAGTCTGTCAAAGCAGGAAGTACCCTTAGCATTCGCCTTAATGTCAGCACTAGCCCCAGTGTCCGTATTAACTTCTAGGTGTTCTTTAGGTGGTGTAGCCTGCAATAACTGTGGTGGTGTCCAGACTCTTTCTGTCACAGTTTGAACCATTTTAAATGGAAATGTCTCAGCCATAACGCCACAACGTTGCTGCTTCCCCTTGTTTAGTGCATCGTTATAATTAGTGTACTGAAAACCCATGCAGAGGAGTGAAAAAATGTAATTTGATTGAAAATTTAATTTTTTTTTTCCTTTTTTAAAATCTTGTAATTAATTAATTGAATTTTTTTTTCAGTTAAAGTCCCAGTCCTTGTCATTTTACAATTCGGTGCTCATTCATGCTCTGTACAGACAGACAGTGTTCTGTACACCCTGTGTGTACATTTTAATTCTGTCCATTTTCCAGGAAATTGGACTGTTAGAAATCAGAAGTTTGAGAAGCTCATTTGTGTTTGTTTTATTTCTATGTTGTATGTGTTTGGTGCTGTTTGGGATGTTGGACTGAGTAGGACATAGACATGTAGTGGTGGATGGGCTTCATTTAGTGGAGGGTTTAAAGGAGGATCACTGCTACTGTCACTCAGTATTCCTTCAGTTTGCCAGCACTTATAGCTTTATTCCTTAATCCTGCAGAGGGTCGTGGGGGCGTGGGTCCGTGGGTGAAGGCTTGGTTGTCAGTTCCATTTCTGAATTGGACTATGGTTTTAGAACAACAGCCTGTATTGTATTTACATGTGCTGGACCCTCTGGACTGAGTGGAGATAGTTAAAGCTGCGATTGTTCCCAGAGCAGGGTCTGTTTGTCCTGTTCACTGTGGTGTGTTGTTCTCAGGTGGGCTTTAAGCCAGCGGGGGGAATCCGGACTGCCAAGGAGTCTCTGGTGTGGCTCAGCCTCATCAAAGAGGAGCTCGGTAACGACTGGCTCTGCCCGCACCTGTTTCGCCTCGGAGCAAGCAGCTTATTGGCTGACATCGAACGACAGGTAGGCTCTCGCACCAAACAAAACACAAGCATACTAACACCAGAGCACCAGTCATGTTTAACCCTTACAGACCGCCAGCTGTTTTGACACAGCCTTGAATGACATTTTTTTTTGTATTTCCCAAGTGACTTATCATCAATTATTATAATATTATCCTATGCATTTTTCAATTAATGTAGTTGTTCATAAAAACTTCAATTCAAAGATTATTAGATCAAATTGGAAAAAAAATAGGAAAAAGTGTCAATAACTGTCATTAACTGAACATAAACCCAGTGTGTTCATTCACTGTCATTGATTCAACTCCATGGATTTTACTGGTGAATCAATGTTGTAGAAAAGATGACAGCGTTTCCATGGAAAGTACGAAGCCTCTAAACATCCAAATGGGTCATATCTGATGACCATGAAAAGATCAATCACTGTATTTTTCATGGATTAATAGACAGAAGCTTGGGTTGTTGGTGGATGTCGGGTTTAACACTAACTGTTGTAGTCAGGGATTACAGATAAATAAAAGCCCTTTTTGTGCATCTGTCACACATACCTTCTGTATCTTAAGACAAACCGAAATCCAGAGGAGATGAGGGATTGTCAGAGATGAACAACATAACAGCAAGATTTGTGATTTCATGGTCTGTGAGGTCACTGGTTTATAGGCATGCAACCTTTAATGACCATACATTAACTGCTGCTTTAATGACGGTACCATATAAAGACCTTTTGCACGGCTAAAATTGGGACTGATTTATATGGCCAAAAAGTTTATCATCTGACAGATTTTTACCGTAAATATATAACTTTTTTCCAGGTTTAAGTCCAATTTGGATCATGAGTGAAAGAAGGTGTAAGCAGGTCTTTATTTGTGGTTTTAATCTCTATGGTCAGAATAGGACATCAGTATCCATAAACCTACAGGTAGAACATTCAAAACAAAAAATGATAAAATATGAATAGAATTCAAACTAGGTTAACATAAAAGACAAAAGGCCCATTTATGTTTTTACAAAAAGAATTCACCTCATGAAGACAAAAGACTTGTGCGCGTTTTATAACAGCTGTGGTCTGATTTTTTTGCAGATTTATCACCATGTGACTGGACAATACGCTGCCTACCACCAGCTGCCGATGGCGTGAATCTGTGAACGTCCTGACCTCAAAGCCTTCCTCTGCTCATCAGACTGTTCTGTGTAATGTTGTATGTCATCCACACACCCGTTTGCAGACATGTTGGTGAATGTGTGAACAGTGCAAAGACTGAAATGAGCTTCAGCTGCAAAAGTATAAAATAGATGCTGATTTTTCACATTAACACTCTAATCTTTTAATAAAAGGTAATATATCACAGAAGCCTGAGGCCTGTAAGTTCTTCTGCTCAGATCTCTGCCATCGACAAGAATGGGTTGGACCTGGGGTAGGGGGCAGACAGAACTGACACAGTCCAGAGTACCTATTTAGGAGTGGGGATATTAATAAAACCCCTGTTTTACTGTGATGTATAAAATCTGCACCAAAAAAACCCTTCAGTTGTTAAATTTACACCTCTTGTTTTAGTCTGAACGTGCATATATATTCTGTTTTTGATATAATAACCCTTAACTTTAAGGGTCATTATACAGGAATTTCCCCGAGTGGGACAATAAAGGTATACTGTACCTAATCTAATCTAACTTTAATATCAATTTAATAAACATCCATACGATCAGAGAATTAAATAAATAAAATATAGTGAAATAAAATTAAATGGAGTAAAATAAGATGTAGTAACTACTTCACACTTGAACTAATTGTTCCTTTAAAGACCTTTAAAACAATGATGGAACTCCTCATTTTTTTCTGCTTTGATATATTAACCAACTTTTTTAAAGAACATCTATGTTATCAGTTAATTAAATGTAGATAATTATTGGTTGTAATTGTAATTAAACTGTTATTTGTGAAAAAAAAAATACAGAAGATTATATTGTAATAAATGGCGATAAATCACTAGTGAAACGTTACATATAGAGAAATCCATTTGGGAACTGACACAAAAGTCCCAGTGGGTCTTTAGGGGTTAAACTACAACAGTCACCAGATACTTCTGTTCTTTTCTGTGGAAGAACACATGCAAATGGAAAAAAGTCAGACAAACAATAAATATATATAAATGAATATTCTACGGAACAGATCATTTCCCTGCGTGTTCAGTTGGTTTCTAATGGCGATCGGTGTACCGCGCTGGAGCAGGAACAGGAAGTACAGACGCTGAAAGCCACAGATCTGTCCATCCCATCCTCAAACACTTCAGGAAGAGATGATCCCAGCGCCTGCGCTGCCTCTGCAAGCGCTTGTCAATTCAGCGACCTGTCCCGGCCGTGTGCGCAGAATCTATTATGCAGTCTTAATTTCATTAGTGGGAAGTGCAGCCAGCTGAGGAGCGCTGGGGATTAATCAGGGGTTAAGTGAGTTTAAAAGATCTGATTGAACAGCTCACAAATTTGAGGCTTCATTTGAAGACAGAAAACTTTCTTCTGTCTTTTTTTCTTTAATTAAGATATCACAGGCCTTGACCTTGACTGGAGCGGAGGATAAATGAGTGAATTAATTGTAGAGTGAAGGAGATAGGAGCTTTTGGAGAAAATGTAGGATTTGATAGAAAGCTCGTGGGAGGAAGGTTGCCTTCAGGACAGCGCTGGAGGAGCTGAGAATCAGGCCAGTCTCTGTGAGGAAGGACGCCATTAGCAAGGTCAAAAGGAGATGTCAGGAAGAATTTCAAAGCAAAAAAACATTCATTGTGCGTAATGGAGGTGTGTTCGTTCCAGCTATGTGTGCATATCCTCATTACAGGACACACAGGAAGGGTTACACCACATTTGCACTGGATATTCGTGTGTTTTTAATAAAAGGTTGTCCCTCCCCTGAAAAATGTGAACCTCTCACTGACTCATGTACGATGCATCCCTGGGACAGTGCTCAGCTTAAGGACAGTAATATCCTGTTTTACATTTCTAGTTTCTTTTCATATTTGTTTTTGTGTTATTTTTACTCCTGCGTGACAGTGTAAACAGCACGTGTCACACACAGAGGTTTTTTTTTGTTTTTTTTTTAATATTTTATTTTTTATTTTCCATTAGACAACAGCATTACATCACACATTACACTACAATATTACATCACGCAACAATCATCAGGCCACGCCCCCCACCCAAATTGACAAGGCCAGAGGCGTCAGCCAAAACAAAACCCAAACAAAACCAAACGGCGTGAGACAAGACAAGACAAGACAAAACAGAGACCAGACAAGACAGAGACAAGACAAGACAAAACAAAACACTGACAATACGAACAACACAGTACGCAGAGAGGTTTTCACTTCAGATTTGTATTTCTTCATGTGTTCTTCAATTAGATTGGATATTTTGCATCATGTCAGTCTGTCATATGTGACATTTCCATCATTCCAGGTCTGCATTTGTTTTCATTTGTGTTCAATGGCGGTAATGATGTCAGTATCATATCCACTGCAATCACTTAGAAATGAAACTTTAAATACATATTTCAGTATAATTTTTTATGTCATTAGCATCATAGTATATCTGCCTTCAGTCATGTACCATATGGATAAAAGTATGTGGAGATGTTAAATTGAGGTCTTTTCTTTTTTAATAGGGATCTGGAACAGAAAACATTCATGACAGATGTCAGAATATAGTTTTATATTGAGATAAATATAATTGATGAGCAATATTGTTGTTTCTGTGTCCAGTCCACATCAACAGAACATCTTACAGCTGTAGACATGACCAAGTCCATATCCATATATTTTACAAACATCAATATTTCTTTCAATTTAATGTTAATTTCCCTCAGTGGGATATGAAGAAAGCAGATGGTTAGTTATGGTAGAAAATTATCATTTACAATCGGTGCATGAAAAATATATTAGAAATTTAGAGGTAGAACATTTAAAATCATGGAATAAAAAAACCAAATTGGTGTTGAATCATTAAGTAAAAACCATCTCTGAGACATATTGGAAACAAAGATATCAATTTAAACAAACTAACCAGTGCAACGATATCTGTCCCAATTTAAAATTGCATAAGTCTGTTGTAATTATTGTTTTGTTTCTCAGAGGCCTATTAGAAAATACACATCTGAATGTCCCTTAATTGTGCGTGATATATGTTTATTGAGTGGTAGTATTATGAGGCTAACTTTGCAGTGGAGATTGGAGAACAGTGTCCGCCTTCACTCCTACACAATGTGGGGTGTGTACCTTATCAAATTTGTGATGCCGTGTCAGTTATTAAAAATGATGCCAAGTGGAAAATACTTCTCAAACAGAATAGTTTTTTTTTTCAGCAACTGTGATTAAAAAAAAAAAAAAAACTGAGAAAAACTCTCCCACTGTGAAAGGTGTGAGTGGGAATGATGGAGTGAGTTTGGGCGGTCTGGTTCTTGATGGATTGGTCGCACTTACGTAAAGGCATGTAGATCATGTGGAATCTGGGCCATCGGTCAGCGTGCTGCCACTTGATAAGACAGAGGCATGGAGGCTGGAACCCGTGCTTACGTGATTGATTCCCTGGGCTATCCATAAAGATCCCTATCTGTCTGTCAGTGCGCAGCAGTGGGCTGCTGTGGGTCCATTCGCAGTCCGGAAGGTACCGTGTCCTACCTGTAGATCAGCGCTCCGCCAGGCAACCCACTGACACTAAAAATATTTGACACAGGAGGTTTTTTTTGTTTTTTTTTTTTAGTTTCCCTTGTCTAAATATGTCCACATTGGAGGTCAGGATACGAAGGCTGGCGGCGTCTCACTACTTCCTGTGTGTGTCCAGTGTCTCAGTGTGATGAGTGGAAGTGGTGTGGATACAGGAACAACTGTCACAGTTTGCGAGGACATTGATGTGTTGCATGACAATGTTGAGTAGCAGGAAGAACATTAGAGGAGAAGTTTAAACATCAGCGCCGTTGTTAAATGTAGATTTCACACTTCTTGTAGCCAGTGATCTAGAACAGGAGCAGGAGTTCCACAGGCACCATCACAATGGGAACAGATTCAACACAGGCCTGTTTAGGAAACCCTCCGGTCAGTTCCATTTACAACCAGACATGATGAATTAGTGTTAATGTACAGGCTCCTTATCATTTTGAAACTTTCAGTGGGTATGTTAATGTTGCGTCACATGACACATGCAGGTTTAGGTTTAGGGGAACAGGGTAATGTGGCAAATATTGACACAAAATCACACAGTGTCCAATAATGCACCAAACTTCATAAATACATACATACAGTACAGTATACATTGAGATTCATGAGATCAGTCTGGAATTGTAGTATTAGCTTATGTAGAGATGGAAAACAAGAACCAGTTCTTTTTGAGAACCTGTTCAGTGGTTTGATTCTTTGGAATCTGCCTGCTTAATGATTCTGCTTATTGACTCTGCCTTCATTGCACATTCGTGATGATGTCACATGTACGGTGGATTGTTTTGGCCTAGACCGTAGCCAACATAGTGTTGAGGCAGAAATGTTCCACAGTATGGTTATGTTTGACGTGTAAAGATGACAACAGGATGACTTGGAACACTTACAAAGCTTCCATCTCTCCAAACGTGGATATACTGTACCTTCATTATGATCAAGTACTTGTCCACACATGACATTCATTCACAGGAATGTCATGTGGTTGATACGCTGCTTAGTGACGCTTGTGAATCTAGTGGCAGAGCTAACAGCGGGGTGGCCTACACAGGGGCACAATTCTGGGGAGCGGGGGGGGGCATCCCTAGTCTTATACAGTATATGGGTTCATGTACACGAGGCCCTTCCATAGCTATAGCAGGTTAATCCCAAAATATCAATATGTATCTAAAGCCAAATTTGACGCTGATTGGTTAATGCCACAGGTCCGTTCTCATTCACTTTAAGCTACCATGCGCCAGCACTGTCGCTTCTGAAGGCCTAGAGGCAGATTTTGGACCCTGGCAACACATGAGGATTTCTTTAGGCCTGTCGCCACAGCGAATCCAATTCGCTTATTTGATTTGGCAGGAGTTTTTACGCTGCTTAGCTCCCCTAAAGTCACGATGAGCATATTACTACAGTCAGTTGCGTTTTAGTGCTAAAGTTGTGACTGTATGGATTTATTCACAACTCCATCATGAGCAGGTGCATCTGACAGTTTACTCACACACAGCTATGAAACCAGGACACAACGAACCTTATAGTTTGTTCTGGCAGTTTTGTATCATCATTTCTATCGCTTTTTTTAACTTCCATTTCTATCCTCTGAAGTTGACCTCATACATCAAAATCCATCACAAAATCAAACACACAGCTGGCTGTTTTGACACACATATGTTTGTTTTCTTTAAAAACCAAACTCCATCGCTCAAGATATATCACTTAAATGACAAAAATATCATTGAACAACACAGGAGCAAAACAGTCCGCTGATCTTGCCAATGCACTCATACAGCAAAGTCTCGTAACAACACAGACAAGCTGACAGATGGACGTGGGAGTTAAAAGAACTGGTTTTGACAAATTACTCAACAGCATGACAGCTTTATGGTTTTAATCCCCATCACATTCATTACACCTTTAAAGACAATTTGCGTAGTTTCATTTTAATGCCGCAATCATAATGTCTCTGACATAAAGAAAATGTCTAGCTTGAATTATACATCTATATGTTTGTTTTTATTCACTTCATTAATTTAGGTATTAGAATGAGTGAAATTGAAAAACAATCTGGAAATATTGAAGATTAGTAAAACATTTCCCCCCCATTGAGAGTGTAGATATTGATGATTTATGTATATAAATCAGTGGAAGATAAAAAAAAAAACATATAATACATTGCCTCCTGTGTGTGTATATGTGTGTGTTTGTGTGCGAGTGGTCAGATGGGGAGATTCCATGGTCTTAGAATTACAAAGGCTAATATAAGATGCCAAATAAGACAGAAAACACACAGAATAATTGCTGTGCTTGAAGATCTGCCAAACTGTGGATGGGGTTAAACATCATTATATGATGCATGTACAGCAGGTGAATCACATAGAACATGTCATTCTAAATAGATAACAGTCATGTCTGACACTGCTTACCAGTAGAATTAAACTATGGTTTTGTGTCTCTACACAGGGTACTGGATTAGTGTAGTTAATAAATCTATTAATAGAAATACTCAAATACAACTAAAGTTTGGGTGTCGTTTGCACTCATTCCCCCATTGTTTTACAACCGAAGGAATAATGATGAAGAATTGACTGGTATAGTCTGTTAGCTGCAGGTCTGGCTTCTGAAGTCCAGCCTGTAGTGAAGCTGTAGTGATTTACACAGATGCTTGAGAGTTATGTTTCAGTAGAAACAGTGATAAAATTCATCTTAAAACTGTTAATAGGACTAATTAGGCTGCGACACTGTTTGATTCATGACACACTGCGGCTGTAAGTTCAGGTACATGTTGATCAGCGTTTACTTCCACTGGATGTAGTCATGTAATAATATTAACATTATTATAATATTGTTTAATTTTTAATCAAATAACTACGTCAGATATGGCCTTGTCATGTAGAAACCTGCTGAAACTGGGGGATAAGACATGATTAAGTTCATTTGTAATTTGCCTGTATTTTATAATAAACCGTGACTCAGCTAGTGGATGTGGTTCCACCTCAAAATATAGACGCAGTCTTTGCGTCCTGGTCCAGACCAGTGACATGGATCATCAGCACCTCTTACATCTACCAGCCACTCACTCTTCACCTCAGGTTCGATGTGATTGGATTAATTAATGACTATGATGAAAGCCAGCATTTACTATTATAATAACAGTAGATGGAAGTGTTTGTTGTCCCAAAATTGGTTGAGATTCGGTTGAAATTTGCGCTGCATTTGGATTGAATTGAACCCCCCCGCCCCCCCATGTGACCACACGGGGGTGGAGCTGATGTAGTGAAGCTTGTTGGACAATATAAAACATGTTTGTTGTCTGTCTGTTAACACAATGATTCACAATGGTTTGAAAGAACAGCCGGCAGCAGCTGGGGCTGAATTTGTCATCGGGCAGTGATCCAGTCGCTCACACCTGACAAATCATCTTGCTCAGATTGATTGGTTTCCTGTTGTTTAATTCATCAGTGTTTCTTTAGCCTGAAGCAGGTGTGAAAAACGATACTTTCTGAGCCACCAACAGCCCACTCGTAGTTTATGATGAGAAGAAATGAGCAAGCGGGGGACAGCGTCAGTAATGGTTTGACTATCTATTATCAGCTGCAGCGCTGATTTGTCATGCTGTTTGTGGCCGCAGAAGAAACACCATGAACATGCTTTTATTAATCGCCCAGGATGCAGGTCTGCCACCGGCCTTCTCAGCCTCGGAATAATGCCAGTGTTTGTGACTGATGTTTCTAATGTCCGCCGGCTCAAGTATCATTTTACATTTAGTCAAACCTAACAGAATGCTGTGTGAAATGGTAAAAGTGTGAAATAAAAAGAGCAACATGACGTACTGTATATATATCATTTTTCTTGCGGCATCAATAAATCCGGCTGTTCTTAACAAATACATATTATATCAGTAGATATGAAAATCAGTATCCAGTACGTGTCACTTCTCTTTAAAGTATTCTCCTAACATGGGATGTCTGAGTCCTCTGCCGTGCATAAATCATCCTCACATGTATTAAAACCTTTAACAAAACTTGTAATGAATTTTTCCTTTGGACTAAATAAATCCATCAGCCGGCTCCAGGACAGCAGCCAAAGAAAACGGAGCAATAAAATAAAGATGTGGCAGCTAATAGATGCAACGGCGTCTGTCCAGGCGTCGGCTGTGAGGGCACTGTGCTCCACAGACCTATTAGAAGACACACGTCCAAGGTAACGTCCACTAATGAAATCTGCTAGAGCCCTAGTGGAAGTGGAGTTTGGTTTTAAAGTCATACGGTCAGTCCACACTAATGTTGATGTATTGGGATGAACATATTGTAGTGTGCTTGCCACATTGCATTGTGGGTATTGGACGTTTTGGGCACCAGCATTCTATTTTGTGTGTGGGGTTAAGTAGGGTTGTTGTGTTTGTGTGAATTTGGGTTAATGTGTGTGTATGGTAATGTATTTTTGGCCTTTCTATATTTGACTTTGTTATTGTTGAGGAACAGGGTTAGTCATCGATTAAAGCTGTAGTTGAATAATGCTTCATCTGTTTGTGGATGTGCCATTTTGTGACTGGTTAAAGCTTCGACCCTCTTAAACTAAAATTACTTTTTGTACTCTGTTGTGGAGTCTGATCACACTTCCTTCCAGCTTTGACAGTTGGTCTCACTTAAGACAGAAAAATGCATGTATAAAATTTTCAAAACCAGAAAGTAAAAATGAAAAACATTACTTCAAAAAATGTAAAAAGAAAAGATGAAAAGTAAAAAAAAAACCCAAAATATAAGTTGAAAACTGAATGGGAAAATACCTTAAACACCTTAAATCGTTACCAGATTCATTGTGTGTCTGTGTAATGACAATAAAGGAAGTCTAAGTCTAAATAAATACAATTTTAAAAAATCCCAAAATAAAAAAAATAAAATTAAAAATAAGATACAAAAAAAGATTAGAAAAATTATAAATAAAACATTTTAATACATTTTTTTTATTTTATAAAAGTGTTTGAAAAAGGAAAACTGAAAATTAAAAGATAAATATTTACTTGAAAATAAAAATTGTTTAGATTAAAAATGAATGATGAAAAAAATTATTTTGAAAAACAAAAATAAATGGAAGTGAAAAACAAAAAAATGTTTTTAAAAAACAAAAATGCAAAATAAAAAAATTACTATTTTTTGGAAAAATTAACTAATACTAAAAACCTAAAAACAAAAAAACTAATGTAAATGTTTGTTGGAAAACAAAAACATTTTATACTGAAAAAGAATTTTTTTTTCCTTAAAACAAAAAAAATAATTTTCTGAAAAACAAAAAATTAAAATTAAAATAAAAATGTATCTTAAAATGTTTTTCTTGAAAAATGCCAAAAAAATTAACCCCCTCCACGAAAAAAACATCTTTTTTGAAATACAAAAAATGAAAATATGAAAAAAATGGACAAAAAAACCCTGAAAATTAAGAAAAGGAAAAAATGTTTGTTGGGAAATGAAAAAAGAACAATGATTTTTGAAAAAAATGCCATTGACAAGGTTTTTAAAACAAAAAAAGGAAAATGTAGATTTTTCTCGAAAAATTCAAATTACATTTTCAAAGTAAAAAAATCACATGTATAAATTCTGAAAAGTGAAAATGAAAGTAAACATATTGATTTTATTTAAATATTGTGTATTTAAATATTGTTGTTACCTTCCCATTGGGGTTAGGTCATGGATGATTTGAAGGGGTCAGTCATGTGAACATTTTTCCGTTAGATTTATGTCATGATTTAGCTCGAGTTTGACACCCTTGTCACAGAATCTATGACATTCCTCTTGGCTCTAGGCTCATTACTGTGTTTTTGTTTACGTCGGGATTCAGTTCATGGGGTTCAGTTTTTCATTTTATTATTATTTTTTCCCAGATGTGTCATGTGTGCCAGGTTTGGTGATTTTTTCAGCATTAAACACTACAATAGAAAAAAGGTTTGGAATTTGGGAAACCCTCATGTGAGTTGAATTGATGTATGAGGTTCTGTATGGCTTCATGTTCCACAACCTCTAAGGCTACAACATCCCAAATCCAACATATCAACATGAGTAAGATCTGATGATATACAGTAAAAGTATTAACATCATAATATACTTTTGTATTGTGAAAATATCATTATGATAAATGTTTTAATTCCATCTTTGGGATTAACGTGGGATAAATGGTCCATTGTACACTTTTAAAACGCTATTAAAAACGTTTGACCTTACATTTAAGAAACCATAAAATTGTACTATATCTTTTAAAATAATATTTTATTTCAGATTTTTTCACAGCACAACATCATGTGTCTGTGTAATGACAATAAAGGAAGTCTAAGTCTAATAGTTACATTAATAAAATAACAAGTTGGAAGGCAAATATACAGACAAAATAAATAATACATTTCATCCACTAATACAACAGTCAGACTGGAAGAAAATCAACCATTGAAGTAAACAAGAAATATTGATTTGACATTTATCAGAATAGTAATTGACAAAAAAAAGAAGACATTTTGTAATAATAATGTTTCAAAATGATGTGTTGTGTAGTAGTGTATGGATTTTGAGAATTCTACTGTGAGCATTTGGTGGAATAAAACCCCCCTAACATTCCATTAGGATTGGTTGTGATGAGCGCTGACCGGAGGTGCTGCCCATGGCCGCTGTAGCCCAGGGCCCCTCCCGTCCTCACTGCGTCTTTGTGTCTATTTGTGAAACAATTGTATCACTGAATCATCCATTTTTTTTTAACAGCAGACTTTAAATATTCACAGAGAGCTCAGTGTGTAAAGTAAACCAAACAGTTAGGTCTAGGGTGGTGCACGGAGGGATCAGCACGTGCATGTAGGTCGTTATGTCCTGCACGCCGTAGTGCATATGTCCCTCATTACAGCCGCGCGGTCGTGTTGTTGTGTTGCTGTGTGTTGACAGGGTGGTGTCTTCAGGCCAGTGTGTACTATCCAAACAGCTTTGATCATCATCAGATAGCTGAGAAGATCCTCCATCACTAACTTGCAGCCGGTTTGCACTCAAACATCCGAGCGGAGCTGGATTCAAGGTTGGAGCAGGTGAAACTCAAAGACAGAATAATTGGCCTCAGACTGCAGTGATATTAATGATACAATTAGAGCAGGCCTTTGGTTTCCTCTGCAGCAGAAACAGGTAGTGATAGATGATACCGGGGGACTTCACTAGTGTCAGTCCAATCCTTCTGATGCCGTACTGATCCCACAAAAGTGGGAGGCTGGCACGCGCTCATCTTGGGCTCATTTCCCATGGTGCACCCTGCCTTTGAGCACTGACCTTGGTTGGAGGCTCCCTTGTGGTGGGAGAAGAGATGGAATACATGTTTGAAAGATCAAACCCGTCCAGGCTCACCTGTCTCCACAAACACTGGCGCCAAGTTTTCGCAGCTCACACTCATGAAAGCCAGTGATCAACACTGATTCAGATCGACCCCGAGAAACATCTGTGCACCGGCCAGGAAAATGACACTGTTCACAGCACAAACTGTTTGCAGTGCAGCGCCGTGGAGTCAGGGGGCGGAGTTACGACATCAACAAATCCTGGTGTTTAGGAGGCAGTGAGTGTCCTTTATGGAGCTGGAGGACACGTGTGTTTGGAGGAGGAAAGAAAGAGTACAATATGGACCAACATTTTCATCAAGCTACACAGGGAAGGTTCACGAGAAAATAAACAAAGGATTATGTTCATCTAAAGTGAAATAAAAGTTCACATACGCGTCCAAAGCCTGGTTTTAATCTGTCGTCTAAACCAGCAAATCTTTTCTCTTTCTATAATTATTTTTGCTTTATATCATTTCATCTACATTTGAAAAATAAGAAATATAAAACGTAATATATATTATTATCTGCAATGTCTGTAAAAACCTCTAAATACTGAAGTGATAGGTAAATCATTAAACAGGAAGGCAATAATTAATCAGAATTAATAATCACCTTAATTGGAAACATGATCTGATGTCCTCCACAGTGCTTTTTAATGAAAACATTTTTAACTAAAAGACAAATATTTATTTTCATTTAGGAAGCGACCTATATCCAATATTCGAAAGGAAAAATGGAAATGGTCTAAAAAATGTTTGATAATACACCATCTACTGTTTCACAAAAAGAAAAAAAAGACCACAATGAAAAAATCCAAAAGAATAAAAGAAAACAAACTACATTTTAAAAAGAGAAAAGACAGTAAAAAGAAAAGAAGAAATAAAAAAGTAAAAAAAGAAAAAAGTACACAAACAAGAAAAGCAAAAATAATAAAAACTAAACAATTCTGATTTCAGACCATTTCAATTTTTATGATTTGGCGAAGTTACTTTAGAAACATTTTCTGACAGTACTTGTCATTTAAGGATCCCATAGTCATTGCCCTGATACTAAATTTGTCTAACAAATATAATAATTTTATTTATATTATATTATATATATATTTTATTTTATGTTGAATATGTTTAAATGTCATGAGGTAGTACTTTCCATCTGCTGTATAAATGTACGACCTCCATGTTCTATACACTTATCAGTTTGTAACGGTTAGGCTGTTGAAACAGCGGATATATCAGTCTGCACATATTATATGACAAATGAGAAAATCTGAATTTTTAAATAAAAATATAATTAAAATAGAATTGGAACAGTCACACTGTATTGTGCACATAATTTAAACACAGTGCTATTATGAACCTGCTTGGGGGGGTCGGGGGTGTAGGACCCTCCATGCCCATGTTTATAATGGCTGACTCTAATACTCAGTTCATTAATCAGTTAATTCTTATTAATGCTTTAACCTATGATTATTGATACCCTAGTTGTCATGGTTCAGTGTGTATTTTGAGTTGACAGGAGTGTCTCTTAGTGGAAATCAACGTGGTCTGTTGCTGAGGTGGACTCCTCCCAGTCCTGACCTGAGGTGAACCCTACCGTCGGCAGGTCATCAGATCATGTGGAGGACTTTAAGAGGGACGCTGACTGGCCTCACTTCGATGGAGTGTGGTCTAAGAATCATTTCGGTACCGCTGTCTTTCTGAAAAGAGATCTGTTTTCTAGGACGTTGCCTTTTGGAGATTTTTTCAAGGAGTTGTGAGTAATCTCGTTTGTTTCTTGGTCTTTGTATTTTCAGTGTACTCCGCAGTGGCCCATTGCCTCCTCCCCGACCAACGTTTTCTGTTCCTGTCTTCCATGTAGATTATGATTTTTGTTGAAGGAGAAAAAGGACTCTAGGACTACGAACATTATTGTTAGAGCAACACGGACTCATTTAACGTTTGATTTTTGAATAAGTATTATTCAGTCACTTGTGACTCGTTTTTTGTTGGAACCTTTTGAACTCTTATAAAACGTATTTTATTTTTGCGTGAGACACTGAGCCAATAAACTCAGATGTACTTTTCCCTTATTCTGCCTCTGGATCCATCTCTCTGTTTATCCTGACACTAGTGACTGTAAAATGAAAACAAGGGCTTGAAAGAGAGTTACAGAAAAATCATGTTTTTTTTTGTTTGTTTCTGTCTGTATTCTTTGGTCCTGTCATTGTAATTTTTTTTAAAGTACTTTATTGTGTAATTTTAAAATAAAATATTATTTAAAAAACAACCGTGAATGAGCCCAGTTTACATTTTGCATCAGTACAGTGTGATCTGTACTTTTAATTTGTTCTCCTGTAGTTTAAGCAAGTTTTTGAAAAAAACAAGCAAATCTACTATTTTCACACAAATATCTATATATGTCCATTGCAGTAAAGGAGGATGTACACAGCGGAGTCATACTGAGCTCCACTTTGAAGAGGCCTTCAGTAAATTCATCTTCACTTTTTTGGAGATGTATGCCATTTGTAAATTATTACCTTGATGCTATTTACATTATATATAACCTAATTGAATTGGAACTGTAAAATGAAATACTATGATATTATATGATATGAATGTATGTTTTCTTCCTGACACAGAAACTCAAAAATGTTGGATTTCTCTGCCTGCCATGCGGTTGTCTTAAATGCGGTGTGTGTATCTCAGGTGAGTTTGTGTTCAGACTTCACCTGAGAGTCCTCCAGCGATCATCTGAAATTCAGAATAAAGAAAGTTTATGCAATTATTTATTCAGCCATGTTTACCCAGAACATTTCTTCCCTCCAGGACATGGCTAGAGCATCTGTGTTTGTGCTCAGCGTGGGTGGTTACCTGAGGGAGGTGTGCTCCGCTGCACTGAAGTTGCTTCTGAAGCACTAGCCCTTGTTCTCATTGGTGGATTGTGTGGGACCACTGCTGGGGAGACTTCACAATGGTTGTCCTGTGGCAACACAGAGGTGTTCTTATCTATTTTGGATGATGCAGCCACACACAATGAAAGAACCCTCCTCCAGCCGGCCCAGGTGGACACCCCAGGTGTAGAGGCTATTATATGAGGGAGAGAGGGGAGAAATGGGAACACGAGGAGTGAGGTAAAAGTTGCACGGTTGTCAACTTTGACTACAAGTGTAAGTGAGAAACTCTGAATGTGACGCCAAAGTAAAGATGAAAAATCTCCCACATCTGAACTCTGTTTTTGCCTAAACCTTCTCTCCAAATCTCACTCCTGACTGAGCTGCACTGAATTAAATCAGCTCCTGGAGCCCTCTACAGAGAATAATCTACATTCAGCTCAAGGCTCGGGTCAATAGCATAACCACTGTGAAGCACAAGGCACCGCTGAGACAGAGAGGAATTTGATTCATGGCCTAGTAATATAAATCGAGGGAAATCTCTGTCAAATAACCATGGACAGAATAATTGTTTGCAATGGGAAATCTCAATGGAGTCCTCAGAGCTCATTCGGAGGCTTTTGAAGTGAGCGCTGACATTGGAGAAACTCAAGGGCGGGGAGGGAATGAGGGGCCTCTCAAATGAAGAAACATGGAGTCGTGTTCACCTCAGAAATTATAAGCAGCCCCTTTCAAGATGCCGTCAACTTTGTGAGAATAAAACCGAGGTGAGGGCGGGGGAAGCAGGAGGGGGAGTGTGTGTGTGTGTGTGTGTGTGTGTGGGTGTGTGTGGGGGGGGGATCCTTAAGCAAAGGAAGACCTGAAAATCTGCACTTGAGGAGATCATTAAAAATGAAAGGAGCTGTGTTTGCAAACCAGGAGGGTGAGGTGGTCTGCACTGAATGCATTCAGCGGAGGACTTTGTCATTTGCTTCAACACAGTGTCATAAGAAAAGAGAGCAGAGGGTCGGAGGCAGAAACACTCTATTATGAACTGCAACAGAAAAAGGCCAAAAAAGAACTGGGCAGCACATTAAGAAGCTTGAATTTGCTATCAGATGCTGTAAAGTTGGAGGTCTCCCCGCAGCACGCGCACACATAATGTGAGACACTGATTGCTATGTTGTTGGTCAGCAGCCTGCTCCAACTCCTAGTGCATGCAGGGAGAATCAGTCGGGAGGCTGATTAGGGGCAGACTGGCCTGAAGCGCTTGAGCATATACAGCTGCTGGTTCTGCCTTAAATTGGTCCCATTATGGAGCTCAGGTTCAGGACTCTATGTGACCCTGATGCACTCATAAAACCTTAAGCTTCTTTAATCAAACAAACACAGTCAAAAACACAGTTATGATTGTGCTTTTAGAAACATATGAGTGTCGGATTTAACCTGTTTTCAGGATTACACCATATCAGACAGGTAGCGTCAACAGTGGCCACTGGAAAAATAAAATTCTATAATAATCACTTAATAATATTGTAGAATTAACACTAAAAATACCTGTTAATGATATCATCTCAGTGTGTTTGATTCTAAAGAGAGTAGTAAATTTAGTGAATTAATCTGTTGTGTAATTTAGTTTTTCCATGTTCTTCTCAAAAAGACTAGTGAAGTAGTGAGGCCTCAAGGGATTTGTTGTTACCATTACTGATGAAAATGACTGAAATGAGAATTACATAGGTTTTATTCACCTTATATGTAATAAAATATCCACATTTCATTCTAATGGCATAAATGCCATTCTCCAAAGTCCTGTTAATGACATCACACCAAATGATCTGAGATTACGTGAATTAAATTCTGCTAAATTCTCTCCGAATTTCATTTACTGTAGATAGATAGTTAATAAAATAAAGCCAACTTTATTTTAACATGAGTTGTACACAATAAAGCTTTGAAACTGAATAAAGACTCCACATGTGAATTATTTTGTTTCAATAACTTTCATTTGAGTCTTAATTATTGCATCACATAATATTAATACTACTTCTAACTACATAATAACAATAACAACAATCCAAACATTTGACCACTATCACACCATTATACCACACAATATCACACAATGATACTGGAAAACAGAAATTACATTTTGGTAGAATCCTACCTCAATCTCTCCTATTACATACACACACACACACACACACACACACACACACACACACACACACACACACACACACACACACACACACACA
>JAPTHA010000005.1:6788640-6805378 GCA_029814585.1 Gymnapogon annona | reverse complement strand
TCCCATTGGCTAGGAGGGAACTCTATGTGTGTATCATTTTTCCGTCGGACCATGAAGTGATTGACGGGAAAACGAGTTTTACTAAAAACGAGTGTTCAATGAAGTTACTGAATTTGTTGAAAAGAATCACCCAGAAAGAATGTTGACTAGTCGGACTATCGCTCACTACGATGATGTTTGTACATTTTCGAAGGATTGTTTAAAGCCGACAAAAGCAAACGTCCTTGGATCGGTTTTTTATAAAACGTCAGATAGCAGATTAGGTAAAAAAGGTAAATGAACATCATTTTTATTCTTTATTTTATTCTTTGTTTTTTTACATTATGTAGAACTCTCATTTTATGTGTATTGTGCACTAATCTAATTGTAACATGTATTTCTTACATGTTTTGATGTATTTTTATGATTTATAAAAAATGTATGTTCGATTTTTGGGGCTTGGAACAGATTAGATCATTTACATGGAAAACACGGCTCTACTTACGAAATGTTCAGCTTACAAAACTACTTCCAGAACCAATTAATTTGGTAAGTAGAGGTACCACTGTACATTGTTACGTTGCAGTGAACTTGAATACAAGTTGCTCATTGCTGGACAGCCATGTGTCCGTGTTGTTCCTCCGCTGACAATGTGATGACGTCATCACGACTTGTCGACTCGACTTTGACTTTTTTGACGGATAAGTCGACTTGAACACAGCTGAATTCGTTAATGCCCTAGGACCAATAAAACATAACCCTAAGTAAAACGTTACTTGCTTTTCAATATTTAGTTGAGAATCCTTTGCAGACAATGAGAGCCTGAGGTCTGGAACCCATGGACATCACCAAACACTGGGTTTCCTCTTCCTTTACTGCATCTGTCTTCAGTTGTTGCTTGTTTGTAGGTCTTGCTGCCTTAAATTTTGTCTTGAGCAAATGAAATCCATGTTGGATTGGGCTGAGATCTAGTGATTGACTTGGCCATTGCAGAATATTCTGTTTCTTTGCTTTAAAAGCATGGATGATATTCCATCTGTATTGTCAATCATCTTTGCTGCATTTGGCTGAATCTGAACAGAAAGAATATCTCTATACACTTCAGAATCCATCCGGTTGCTTCTGGGCTACAGTTAGCTTTTGTCACATCATCAATAAACATAAGAGAGCCGGTGCCATTGGAAGCCATGCATACCCATGCCATCTTAGTCTCATCTGTCCAGAGAAGTCTATTCCAGAACTGGACTAGCTTCTTCAGCTGTTTTTCTGGCCTTTCTATATTTGAAGCTGATTAATAGCTTGCACCTTGTGGCGAATCCTTTGCATTTCCTCTCATGATGTCTTCTCTTGATGATAGGCTTAGATACTAATACACCTACTTCCTGGAGAGAGTTCTTGACTTGAGTGGATGTTGTGAAGGTTTTTTTTCTTCACCATGGAAATGGCTCTATGATCATCCACCGCTGTTGTCTTCCGTGGATGTCCAGGCCTTTATGAGTTCCCGAGCTCACCGGTGCACTCTTTTTTGTCTCAGTATGTACCAAACTGTTGATTTGGCCACTCCTAACATTTCTGCTCTCTCCCTCTGATGGGTTTCTTCTTTTTGTTCAACCCTGGATGGTCTGTTTGACCTCAATTGATAACTCCTTTGACCACATGTTGTGTTTTCCCAACAGTTTCCAAATGCAAACACTACCCCTGGAATCAACTCTAGACCTTTGCATTGCTTAACTGATGACAGGTTGACTCTCAAATTCCAGCTGAGAGTCTGCACTTTGAGCCCATATTGATTATATAATTGTATCCTGAATATGTTTTCCTAAACAGCTAAAATAACAAAACGTGCCATTGTCCAAATATTTTTGGGACTAACTGTATCTGGTGCTGCTGGTGTTCACGCTCTACATTCACAACCTCACAGTGTTGAACTCCTGCTCAGTAAGTGGTTTGGTTTTGTTGAAAACTCCTCATGTTAGCTGTTTGTGTGATTTTGTGTTAAGTTTGTGGTGGAGTCTGTGGTCTCCTGTGGGTATTATCTGGTAATGTTGCTATAGTTGCACATTGTTGCAGCTGTAGATGAGCAGAAGGTGTTAAAGAACAACAAACAACATTAGTTGTTGTGAGGGACTCCTGGCTCAGGACTCCACCAGACTCTTTCGTTTTTTTTGGTTGTTTTCTACTTGTGAGAGCAGACTGTAGAAGAGGGGGGGGCTGAGGATACATGTGAGTGAGTTACGGTTGTGATCTGTTTGCCGCAACTAGGAACAATGGTTAGCAGCTAAACAGCTATGCTAACGGTGGCCTGCGACCACAGTCACTACGTCTCTCAGCTCTGGAAGAACTCTTGTTATCATCTCTGGGACTTCAATCATGTATATTGTCTATGTTGTGCAGGAAATTAAATTTGTTGTATATCTGCTCTGCTCTTTTTTTTCTACTCTTGTGCTGCTTATGACATTTGGTTGCCACATCATGCGTCTGTGCAATGACAAATTAAAGGAAATCTGAATCTGGTTTGACGTCATAAACTGAGACCATCTCAATAAAGGTCTCAGCTAATGTTGACTAATGACTGGGCTCCAACCAAAAACACACTCTATCACAAACTTCACACAAATACATGAGCGAATGTAACACTTCCAGTGTTGGACTATGCATGTGGTGCCATCTAATACCTGGACCTTCAGTGGGGACTGACTCCACGAAAAAAAACCCACCTCTTAAAACCACCAGTGTGATGTCACAATTATAGGAACCGCCAATTATATCTCAAAAGACAAAATAACTAGACATTACAGAGAGAGAGAGAGAGACAATGACTATTGAGGGTGAATAACATTATTCTAAAGCAAGAAACTCAGTTAACTCCTGAAAGGTCACTTGGAAATTCAAAATTTCCACCTTAGTCTGTCATTGGTGGACATCACAAGTCTTTATCATTTTGTAAAATAAAAAACATATTGTTATGCAGAAAATTATTTTGTAGCAAAAGGCTGTGCTCACGTTGTCTGTGTTGTATTTTATGCTATTTGCATTGTCCCTGTATGTATCCTGTGTGGGTTTTTGATGTAACATCACCTGCTAGGAAGTCCACAGATAGAAATGAGCTGAAAGCTATAATCCGGCATGTTTACATTTTATAAAGGCTCATTAATATCTATTATTCCTCCTTTTCTTAAATAAACAAATAAATCAAAATCAATCTAACTACCAAATCTGGTTCCTTTATCCATTTTTAAAAAATAAAAATAACATTTTAAATTGGAAAAATTGGAAATTTCCCCAAGTGTGACTACTAAAGGAATCTAATACAAGAAAAACACACGTAATGTTAAAGAAACAAACATAAGTGCTGATCCAGACACCTGTCAACATCTACATTAACCCTTTGAACATCATTACTTACATTAGCACCATTACTTCATGTACCTAACAAAGCAGATACACTCACTGTTAATGCAGCGGTGGACCTTACAGACCCTGTAGACCACATTGGACCTGAGATCGATGACTCACTGTCCTCACTGGAACTGTTGCCGTCACTGTTTTTAATGTGTTCAGAAATTCAGTTCACTTCAGGATTAATATCTATCCAATAACATGACAACAACATACTGTAGAAAATGTCAATAAAAACACCACAGCCTCCTCACCAGAGATGCTCATTATTTATATATAAATCCCAAACTCCTTTATTTTAAGAAAGGAGTGAAATGTCAATGTTAATTGTGTATAGCAGTAAGTTGTTTTAATGAATGATTTTGGATTTTTTTTTAGTTAAATTCATTCAAGAGTTATTTCTCCACATATTCTCATTCTGCCATATTACATAAATTCTATCACCAAACTTTTTTTTTAGCTAAAGTTGACCCATTCTTGGCATCGTAGCAACGTGACTATCTAGATTTCATTCTAATTGGCCTTTAAATGTATTTTGGTATAATTGTTATTATTTGGATTTTTTCCCCCCTCTCCTGCCCGTTTCTAATCCTTGTGAAGTCGATAGTGTATGCGCTGTATGCACCAGTAAAGACCTAACACATTCTGTCTTTGTCTAAACTCACCATAGTGCCTTAAAACACACACAAGGCGTTGAGCCGCCACTGTCGCCTGGGAAGATAACACACACTTACAGATGTAATCAAATGTTGAAAAAAATATACTTCTGTCAGAGCTTCATGGAAATGGATGTAAGCGTCTTGAGGTGGATTGCGGGAACAAAAAGCCAACAGAAGACAGGTTTTTGGAAGCCGACTGGAGAAGTTTCTCCATCTTCTGACTAACAGATTCTTTAAAGCCCTGCAGGGGTGATCAGCAGACAACGCATCCCATTGAAAGCTCCAAGGTTCCATTTCAAAGATGTGCCTCGTCTCTTCACGGCCCTCTTGGTGGCATCGTTGTTTTTAATGTGGCCCCATTCTCTGGGAAAAATGCAAGTGAGTGTAATTTAAAATGACAACGAAAGTAAACTTCTTTCCTGAGTTGTGTGTGCCAGGTTCCCTGTGGGGGACAGAGAGCTGAGAAAAACCCTGCTCTAATTCTGTCATTGTCAAACTTTGACATAAGCAATTGTTCAGTCGCCTTTTTTGAGCGATACAACGGGTAACAGGGTCCCAGATCCTCCGCGTTAATTTTTTAAAAGAAAGCACAAGACATGTATTCCTTGAAGAAATGTTTGCCGCTGCTTATGCTAAATATTATAACATTCAGATGGTGATGTCTTTTGTTTTTCGCTTTTATCTCCTCTTATCCACAGGAGGCCTTTACCTTTGCCACCGAGCCTCATAACAGCAGCTCAGAAATAATTTAAGTAGCCCTTTTTACAGAATACGAAGGCAAGTCGGAAAGAATTCACATTCGAGATCAAAGTGTACTATTTGGCTGCTGTGAGGACGAGGGCTCAGTTCCTTCCAGCTTCCTCTCTGACACTACATGATGATCAAGTACTGTATTGTGTTAAAAGGCCTGTCTGGATTCCCAAGATTTGCCCACAACACCAGCGACTGCATATTTACCAGCGTGTGTGTATGTACAGCAAATTAAGTGTCAAGTTGAATGATGTTCTCGATGACAGAACCACACAATGAGCACATTATGCTTTGCTACAGCACTACAGCCTGTTTTGTCATGGTGAATAATCTTAATACAACATCCATAATGACCATTTGTTGGTTTAAATGATGAGAGTGTGACTTTTGGCTCGAGGCCAGGTGAGGAATGTACACACCATCCAAACTGCAGGATTTATGGAATCAGCCTATTATAGACGGAAAAGTTTCTACGACTTTTCTCTTTTCCTTTTCTTCTTCCCCTGACAACATAAATCTGGGGATAAATCTGGTGGAGAAATTTCACAGAGAAAAAGTTCTTTAATTTCATCAGCACTACTGACTGACAAGCATCATTATGGATAAAATTATCTTGGTAATTATCCTGCCCAAAGGAGATTTATATCCCTTTGTGAGGGCTGAGAGGGAAAGCATGGGATGTCGAGCTGTACGGTTACATGCCGCTCCGCAGCGCCAAGAGAAAGTGCTTTGTTAAAATAGCGCCCTAATGAGGTGCAGCCGCCCCTCCCGCTGTGCAGGAGCCTTGCCTGGCCTGATCACCCAGAGTGCACTGCTTTTGTTCTGCCAAACACTGGAAAGTGAAGGAGAGCGGCTGCTGATGTTCACACCCTTAAACGCTCAGTATGCGACAGTGTCCGAAATGTCTGAGCCAGTCAGAAGAACAGGGTTTCATTGATGTCACACATCAGCTCAAAATAGAAATGAAAAAGATTAAATGACTCCAATGTTGTAATTATAATTCATAACACATGCTGGGGTGGTAGTGATGGGTGGGGGGTCTGTCCAATATTTAGATATACGCAACACACAAACAACTGCTCAAAATGAACAAAAATTTGCAAAAGGAATCACAACTTAAAGTAACAAAGTGCCTCAATCATTAGTAAAAGCCTCTCTGTAATTACCAAACGTGCTTTCATAGTCTGCTGATCACTAGGTCAGGAGGAAGACATGAGCTGTGTTCATTGGACTACTCTGTCATAGCCCTGTACCTTTAAATAGTACAAAAACCAGTGAAACATCTAAACTCCCAACTGTGAGAGAAAAAAAAAGTCCAAGTCCAGATGTTAGTTGCTGCAGAAGTTGAACACGCAGACATTAAAGACATTAAACTCCACAGTGACTCCTCTATGAGTTTCCTTTTTTAAAGGAAACTTGGGTAGGAACCAGTTTTTTGGGTGATCATCAACAGCTGCCTATTGCCACCTCAGGGTGCAATAGCTTCATTCAGTAGTATCTGCAGTTGCTGTTTCACCTTCTCCTTGTTCTGATCTCATCCAGATTTACATAAAGGTGAATGTTGCTTGATCTGAGCATGTTTTTGGTTCATGTCGCATGGACTGAGCACATCACAGAATCAGATCCTGACGTCAGCCTCTTCTCTTAAGTTGATACTATCTGCCAAAAAAAAAAAAAAGGTGATACCATGCAGGCCTCTTTGAAGACATCAGGAAACAATGTCTTCTCCCTGTTAGAACTAATAACCAGGTTGTTTTGGCTTCATAGCTGGTCTGATTCATCATTGACTAGTAGCAGGAGCAGAAACAAGTCTGACATCAGTTCTAACTGTCTCAGACCTCATTACAGCCTTTGAGACCGTCAAATCTTAATCCCCAGCTTGAAGAAATATGTCTACATGAGGAAGGACTGAGGAACACTTGGAGATACCTCCTCATCCTGTGCTCCGATTTCATACTTCAACTGAGACATTAATGTACGCTTTTATGCAGATGATGTGTAACTGTACATCACCATAAAGCCGGTGCCATAGATGTGCCCCGTTTGCATTTTGCTTTGCTGAAATTAAAAATTAAATAAATCAATGTTCAAAAAATGTCCTGCAGTAGAACGACACCAAATCAGAGCTAATTATAATCATCTGGCCTCAGCACAAGATTCCATTCACTGTTCCCACCTAATTTGTACGCCTAGCCAATTATAGACAGCATAACATACAGAGTGTCATTTTGACTGGGACACTAAAACAGTATCAGGGTGGTGTCTTGTCACTGACTATACCTTCAAATGAAAACATACGTTGCACTAAGGTGAGTGTCCAGCTTATGATGTGATAAATAAGAAGGTGAAAGAGTCCCTGACTTTGAACGCACAGCCATACATCAGCATTAGTCTCCTGCTAATGACACTGGGCCCAGATGTGTGTGCTAATCAGCAGCCAAACAAGATCACTTATAGGAAATTCATCCATAGGCATGTCCTTCTGCTCGCTCACAAAGCAGATGCCTTCTCCCAGCATGCACCAGAGCTATTAATGCTGAGTGAGACCTCCTTATTATGCACTAAACTCAGGCGGCTGGGCAGATGAAGGCCCAAAGTGAACCAGAGATAAGGAAGGCTTGATCACATCCAGAATCACTTAGAACTCAAAGCAGGCATGACTCATTTAGACACTCTACCCACGTCTGCCTGTCTTCTTCAACGCCAGCGTTGGCAACAACAGGGAAGTCTCTTTTATCAGTCTGCATCCCTAACAAAATACGCAGCATAGGTTGGGGAAAAAAATTCTATTACCTCGGCGACACTTTGGCTGTGTTTAGACAGCAGAGATGATTTACAGTAGATGTCGTATCTTCATCATGTTAACATCTTGGAGAAACACATGATGCATTTAAGCTGTTTTTTTCACCTTCCGGCCTTCATAAATATATTTGCTTTTTATCTCTATCTAGATCAGGGTTTTCTGAATATTTTCCAAGTTGCATTAATAATTCCTACAGTAACCAAATAACCCTATTGGTTAAAGTAAATGTGAACACAGGCCCATATTCTGGGTTCATATATCATCACATAAGTGTTTGAGATTAGCATTAAAGCACATTCAGTCCAATTCCATTGTGTTAATAAGTAAAAATGTTATACCTGGACAAAGAAAACACTACACATATCATCAAATCACTGTTATCATAGTAGTGTCAGCTGACAGTTGATTTTATGTATAACTGTAAGAAACTTTTTTTTCCACAGACAGTGAGCCGTCCAGTAGCAGCACCCATGCCCTGGTTAAGTTAATCCAGTACTGTGATTTACTGCAGCCAACTCTTGAGCATTAATGGGCTGCTTTGCATTAAAATACTGTGCATAACTGGATGCTTCAGGGGAACTACTTCTAACAGTTACAGACGATGGAGCATCAAGTTTAGAAACCACTCTGAGCTCTGAAGATAACCAACACTCTCTATTTGTTACACTTTTCTTTTCATCGTACATTTGAGAAATATGCAGCTCGGGAAAAAATTAAAAGACCACTTCAAAATGATGAATTTCTCTGATATTACCATATATAGGTATGCGTTTGAGTAAAATAAACATTTTTGTTTCATTCTGTAAAGTACTGACAATTTCTTTGTCAATTTATTTGGAATTTCTCCCAAATTCCAAATAAAAATATTACCGTTCAGAGCATTTATTAACACATGGTGAAAATGACAAAAAGGACGCAATGTTTTCAGACCTCAAATAATGCGAAGAAAACAAGGTCATATTTATTTTAGAATAAAATAATTCAACAGACATTGGAATGGGATGGCTGTCACACGTAGAGATGCTGATTTCAGGTAAAAAACTACAGTGGTCGCTTGTTTTTTGTTTTTTTTTCCAGAGCTGTACATGTACTTTATATACATGTATAATGTACATATGTTGTATAATCCTACTGGAACACTGCTGTGCATCTGACTGGTCCTTCATGCTGAAAAGATGATGAATCTGTCAGTGTTTAACTGGTAGCAGTTCAACACAATTATGTCTCCATCAAAGCCGTAGACAGTGCACCTCACAGTGGTGGTTCCTTCAAAGCCTCTGTTGTTGTGGAATATATTAAACACCATTTTTCCATCTTTAGTGTTATCTTAAACATAACTCAACCTTTAACACTGATCTAAAATATTTTCACGGGTGCTAAATGTGCTTGATCATCCACCTCAGTGGAGCCGCTCACTAAAAAGGTGGATGAGATGAAGGTGGCGTGGAGCTTTCAGTGGTGAAATGACAAAGCCTAAAGGCTGGAGCCTAATGAGCAGCTGGGTGGCCCTCATTAGGAGTGTGGAGCCACCGCTGCTCCTTAATGAGCTTCTTCATTAAGGGCCATTTAGAGAGGAATGGTCTGCAGGCAGCCGGGCTCAGCACCTTGAGCAACAGGGCAGGATCCCCCAACCAGGGAAAACACTAAATCACTGCATGAGGCTGTGGATGTCTTTGCACATGTTAGGCACTAATTCAATGGTGACTCCAGAATATATGTGGAGATGAGGAGTTTGATCCTGAACGTGATTTAGGTCCCCGTTTGTCCACATGAGGAAAATATCAGCCATCCAATCTCTGTATAATATGTCCATCCATGCATCCATCCAACTATTGCTTGAATATTGCATTTTTATAGTGAACCCCAAGTGCAATCTGTAGCTTTGTATCAGCAACACTACTCAACACACACATTTCCAGTTAGTCACGCCACACTGTATGTTCTAAATTGTGCCCTTTTCCTTATGAAAACGCTGCATTATTCAGACATGTTTGATGCTGCCATTTGGACACGTTTGCAAAAGACATTAGGAGAATGAATCTAATTGGCAAGTTTTATAGCAAGTTCTGACATGCACCCTGTGTATATAGTCAGCTGAGATAAACATCTGAAAAAAATCCCACATTTCAAGCCAGAAGTAATTAAATCCATGTATTTTAGTCTTAAATGTCTCCTTTTATAGAATATTGACAGTCCATGAAGATGTTAAAAGACTGAATATGTGATGAACGTGATACTCCTTGGATAATATAAGAAGAAAACACTGTTGTGCACTCAATCAATCAAAACTATGGTATTGTAGAATATGTAACATAATAACGAAAGCACAATTTATTCAGCTTTATTGAGGCAGGACCAATAACAATACACAAGGCACTTCCCAAATGAAGGGCACAGCTTTAAAAATGCACTCACTTGGAATATAAATCATCATAGTAGTTTAATCCTGACTTTATATATGAATGGAAATGGTGGTGTTTACTTGTAAAAGCCTTTAACACTAACAGTTATGCACAAATCAATAGCAAACCCACTTTTGATAACCTTAATTGTTAAAGTCATAAACTCTCAGGAAGACAAGAAAATAAAAAAAAAACAAGTGAATAGTAACTTCACAAAGGTTGTCTCTTTGGTTACAAAGACAACTGGAGTTCTAAAATACATAAGTGAGTGACGTCTATGAGCGTGTCGAAGTCTGAGAGGGTGGAAGACTTTAGATACAGCTGGAGTTCATCAAATGCTCAAATCTTGTTTGAGAAGTTAATGTTAATATTCATGAAAAGTGTCAAATCTGAGACATGCCGATGAGTAAACCAGTTTCAAATCAATCCCAGATAAGACCAGGTCTCCAGTTTGACAGAGTAACTGGTGATTCAGTAACGTGAAGAGTAAAACTACACTACAAAAACTAGAGTTATTATTTTCTTTGGTGTTTTTCAGGCTGCTGTATGAGGTAATGAAGTCAAATAGATCCTATTAACAGGATAAAAATGTATGTCCTTTAATAATGATATATATATTTTTTAAATGTATTCTTATTGACTATATTTTGTGTATTTTTTCTTGTCAATTATTTTC
Source organism: Gymnapogon annona (assembly GCA_029814585.1). NCBI lineage: Eukaryota > Metazoa > Chordata > Actinopteri > Kurtiformes > Apogonidae > Gymnapogon > Gymnapogon annona. The sequence goes on along the minus strand of JAPTHA010000005.1, from coordinate 6,794,710 downwards.
ATTTATTTACCACTTTGATCTCTGAGAACATCACATTGTTCTCCTTGTAGACACAAGACTTTAATCTGCACAATTCCAGGTCTTTTCTCAGACTCAGCCCTCTAGTGACCTGTTAGGATCATCTATTTATTCATCAAAATCTGGCTTTCATACTCTATAAAAATGTATGTGGTGTGTCAGATTTGTCCCCGTCAGACAGAAATAAAGCACTGAGGCGAGAAATTTGTGAACATCTGTAAATAATAATGAAGAAAATTAAAATGCAGTCATTTAAACCTCTACAGGCTTAATTTGAGTAAGATAATCATGCAAAATAATGGAATACTGTTAGATGACGTCATGGGTCCAAGAAGTCCAAGTTAATGAGTAGTGTTCAGGAGGAGAAGGAGGAAGAGGAGAAGAAGAAGAGGAAGAAGAAAGGAGGAAGAGGAGAAAAAGAGGGAGGAAGTGGAGAAGAAGAAGAGGGATGAGGCGGAAGAGAAGGAGAAAGACAAGGAGAAGAAGAAGAAGAAGAAGAAGAGGAAGACTCTTTCCAAATGTGGGGCCAAGAATATGTCCGCTATAATAGAATAAAACATGATGAATCTCATCTCTCTCTAACCTAATCTCTAATTCACACACTTCTGTTGACGTGTGAGGCAACACCCCCACCCCTCACCCACCCCCCCTTCACTACAATTACTACCATCATGTTCTGGATGCAGACCGTCAGCTGGCATTGTGGTGTTGCCCATTCTTCAACTCCGTTCCATTCAGTTGATATGATTTCTCCATTCTGCGGTTGTGGCTGTACAAATGACTGCCAACCCGGCATCAATATGTTCTTATCTGCGAGGCTTCCCCTGCCGGTACTGGTCTGATTTCTTATTTTCTTGCTGCCCTTGGGCCACAGAGATGTGAACGGGGTCAAATGAAAGCAAATTGGACAAGTTAATCACACCATATCTATGGTTTATCCTACAGGTTGGAGCAGAAATACTCACACTTATCAATCCTGTCAGTCAGGGTCACCTTCCAAACCCTGATTATACGCTGCCAAATTTATTACACCCCACTGTACCTATGCACAATTCTATGCACTCAGCATTCTGCAGCCATTGATTGGCTGCGTGTGACAGTGCTGAAAGTAATGTGGACAATGTCACTGATCAATAAAAAAAATGTATGTGCCTAGAACCTTGGAGGCACTCCGTAATGAAATCAATAGCTGTGCTTGGCTCCTTGCATTAAGATCATTGGCCGGGCTGTTATTTAGTCATTGTTGTCCTACACCAGCAGCACAACCTGGCTACCATAAGAAATCAATGGCAGTGTAGCGTCGCCAGCATCCCAATTACTGGCAAGGCTGGCAACCAATCAATGAAGCTTTTTGCCATTACCACTCCTTGAGGGAAATCACAGGACATTCTTTTTCTTGGGGAATCTGCCGTGTGGAGGGTGACGGTCGGCTACCGATGTTTAATCCCCATCTCACCTTACAGATCGTAGGGGTGGAGCTTAGACCATGGCTGTGGAAGCACAAACTAATATTCCGCTGCCAGCGATTGACGTGCGATGTGTTTATAAGGTATTGATTGTTGCTGTTCACGACATGGAAGAGAATCGACCCAGATTCCAAACTGGTTACAACATAGACATTATATTTTACTGCTGGAATAATAAGGAATTTGTTAAACAATATATAAGGATTTCACACACGCAAACTCTTCTATATTGCATATTTACAAAAGAGCAAATGATTCTAGTTTACTTTGAACGTATAAAAAGCACAATACGCCACCAATGAAAGCAAATGAACAACCTAAATGCACGAGACTAAATAAATACTCAACACAGTTTAGTGTTATTTACACATCCAGCTCAATACTTTAATCCACCCCTTTATTACAAGACAACATGCAAACTATAACAACCTATATTAACGCCACATATCTGTACGTACGTCTTTGTCAATCAGTATATGGTCAACCCTCGCTATAACGCAGTTCAACTTTCACGGCTTTGCTGTTTCACGGATATATTTAGTCCAGTTTTTTAATGCTTTTTAAATGTTGATTTTGATCAGGGCCACCTGAAGCAAACTCAAACATGCCAGACAGTCAAGCCTCCCTCAACCACCCTCTACCGGAAATGAAAGTCCCAAGTTGCAGAACAAAATAAACTTGTAACACCTAACACCACAATCCCCGCGCCTCGTCTCTGTAACTGAGGCAAAGTGAGCTGCCGAGTGAGCAAACGGCTAAAGTGAGCTGTCATCTGAAATTAAATTGCACTTGAAGTGGAGTTTTGACGGTTTGAGAGAGAGCAAGACACGCGTGTGGGGCGGTCATTAACGTAATAACTTTGCTTCAAGCACAATGGATTTCAGAGGCGGCTGGCTTTAGCACAGCGGTGGCTCACGGTCCTGCCGTTCTCTGTACAGTTCACCAAATTTACGTTTGCAAATGCTCTCCATGACAAAACCCACAATGTTGACGAAATGTTCTGCACCAGCAAAGGCACCCGAGGGCGCGCCACGAAGGAAGAAGATGCTAACAATCACATAAAAAGTTAAACTTCTGAACATGCTAAACGAATGTAGGAGCTATGCAGCTGTAGGGCGCTATTAGGAATAAAGGAATTTTCGGTTCGTTCCATAAAGGAGGAGGAAAATAACACAAGGACGACAGCAGCAAAAAGTTTTAACAAGGATGCAAAAAGGGTTGTGACTGTCAGAACAAGACCATTATAAGGATGGAGTCTGCTTGAGTTTTGTGGATGAATGAGTGCAGGAAGAATAACATTACGCTGATACTTACGTTATCACGAGTCACAATGTGTCCAACCTCGTATTGACTATTAAGATTATTATTTTACAGTATTTCTAAAAACTATCATAGTTACTTGCAATAAAATGTTTATATTTGTATTTTTTCAAAAAGCTGGGGCCTGTAAACAGGTTTTCATCTTTGGTTTCATTCTACAGTACAATATTGTATTCTATGATTGCTCAAAAATAAGATGACGACTTCACAGATTTCGCATATCATGGCTTCTTTTTGGAACGTAACCACCGCGATAAACGAGGGTTCACTGGATTGTCAAATATATAAATGTATATTCTAATCTACAACATATGTGCTGTATATAAATCTCTATACAGTGAGTTATAAATTAAATTGTATAAATATTCCCTTATGATTTATCATATATGCTTTTTAAACATATCCCATACTTATATTAGTTAATATAAATTCATAGCATAACCTTGGAATTTACTCTTTATCGATGATGATGATTTCTTTTGGCTTTTCCCTTCTGGGGTCGCCAGAGCGAATCCTATTTGCATATTTGATTTAGCAGGAGTTTTTACGTCGGATGCCCTTCCTTACACAACCAACTGGATGCTCATCCCAGGATTCGAACCCAGGTCCCCTATGCACCAGCCCAGTGCCTTACCAACTGAGCTATCCAGCCAGGAAATTTACTCTATATTTACTCTTTATTACCAAGGTGTTATCTCAGTATTATCATGTTATTAGTATAATATAAGCAGCTACCATTTTTGTTCTTTAATTGAAATACAGAATGTGTGTGTGAACACTGGGGTCAGTGACAGACTTGTATTTTACTTATTTATTTGTGTTTGTTTTTGTTTACCAATGCAGCTCAACATTTTCCCAGTAAAGGACATTTTTAAAAAAAATTTATTTCTATCTGCAGACATTATGTACACTGCTGGACTGAGGGAATTCATTTTGTTTTCAAAAGTGCTTGTAACATGTTTTAATATGACAAAATAAAATAACCTCGAACTTTGATCTTTATCTTTATATTGAAAATGTTCAGATATTGAAAACAGGATATTGATTTTTTCATATATGAAAAAAAAACATGAAATTGATTTATATGAATCGTTTTGCATCAACCTTTTTATTAACAAGATGTAAAGATGAAACAAAAAAAAAAAAAAACAACCCTTCCTGAATACTGTACATTTGACCTGATGTTGCTTCATGGTGTTGTGTAAAAGTTAAGTGATTCTTCCAATATCTCCACGTCCACACAGACGGGCATTGGAGTCACGCCCAGGCACATTCTGGCCCAAATAGATCAGCAATCTGTTATTACACAACTCTGTCATTATGTAGTTACAGTATTTAGTTAAATCAACATCCCATTTCCTACATGCTGAAAATGAGGAGTGGGGGGTGTTGGGGTCTCTCTCTTTTCCCAGGTCTAACATTTATTGACAGAACCCAGAACTAAAACAAAATAAAATAAAAGCAATATAAGCGAGGTTAGAATATAAAATAATGAAACACAGCTATTTAAGAAATAGCAGCAGAAACAATTGTGAGGCAGTTTTGAACCGATATAATGTTCTAATATTATGTTAGGTCAGAGGGCAGAGCTAAGGCTGTCTTCAGGATGTTGGACTAAGTGCATGAAACGGTAGGTCAAGTGTTATGGCTGAATGCTGTGGTATTGATGTCTGGACCCAAATGCAGACCGAACCAGAACAGATAGGTTTGAAAAGTTTTATTAAGAGAGTCTCTTTCTCCACTCGATGAGAGGGACAGGGAACATGGCTACAGCAACCGGCTGTGACGGGGAATACAGGTGAGTGGAAATCCAAGGGCGGTGAGAATTGAAGGTGTCCGGCGTGATGAGAGACAGGTGAGTGGGTGGTGACTATGGCAGGCTGGGGTGACAGGGCGCTCCTGGAGACACTGGGAACCAACAAAATGGCAAAGCACATGTTAGTATGAAACAGTCTCTAAAGTCTAAATGTAAAGTTAGGTTCTCTATCTATTGTGAGATAGCTTTACATTTATTGTTTTGAAGACAGTATGAACATTTACAAGAGTCGCTAAAGTCCTTGGCATAAAAGTCTACATATAATCAAAAAACCATGAACTGGCCAAGATACCACAGTGAAGACATTCATTTTCCAACACCTCCTTCCACTCAGTCCAAGACTTAAATAGAGGTGCTGATGAGTCCCAGTGGTAACAGGTGTGTCCACATTCCAATAATGTCCAGGTGTGTAGGTGAAAGGTGACAGTGAAGCAACAGTTTGTGGCTGCAACGCTGTCTCTTAACACAAGAGGGGAGCACTGTGAATCTGCACAGAGTGGATGTGTGTGTTTAAGAGTAATAGCAAAGGTAATATTTTACTTTATGAAATAGTGTATGACTAACTGGGAAAACTTGAAAATTTGGTTACTGGTCATATTAAACTTTCTTTTACTCGCTCTTCATGCCTTAACTTTTGAACTTTCTCAGCTTCACTACACACTGCCCATTAATTAGAGGGAGTCTGCGCTGGTAACAATAGGCTTTACACCCTGAAAGTTCATAACAGTAGAAACAAAGGAGAAAAAAAAAACCCTCTTGCATGGTCAAAAAATTCCTGACTGCGTGCAGTTTGCTGTCTGATCCACTGTACAGACGGGCCTGTGTAACATTAGCTTATGACCGATCCTTCCAAATAAGGTAGTATAGTAACACACTGATCAGCACCAGAGGAAATAAACATTCAAATACCACTGAACACAAAGATATACGACTGAGTCAGACGCTTTCATTAGGGAGTTTCTCCTCAGATTAGATACGACAGCCCCTTCATGCTCTTTGTCTTTCCTTTAACAATGGAGACAGGTGTCAATTCTACAAAGACCAGGGGCATTGTGGGGTTCAAGTGTAAAAACAGAGACACCACTAGGGTTTGTAGAGGTACCACACACCTAAACGATATAAGAAGAGCTGCTTAGACATATTCTACGGTCAGTTTGAGTTATTGTGATGTAATTGTCATCCTGTGTCCTGGAGGTCATTAAATATCCCTAACCTCACCCCTCCCACCCCCCGAAAGGGCGAAATTTCAAACGTCTATAAAAACACCAATTTTGTGCAAATACTACTCATACAAGGAAATACACTCGACACAGTTGTGAGATGGTGACAGAATAATATTGTAAGGCAAGGATTCACTTTGACTCAATAGTAACAGGTGATAGATAGATAGATAGATAGATAGATAGATAGATAGATAGATAGATAGATAGATAGATAGATAGATAGATAG
>JAPTHA010000005.1:6770599-6784021 GCA_029814585.1 Gymnapogon annona | reverse complement strand
AGATAGATAGATAGATAGATAGATAGATAGATAGATAGATAGATAGATAGATAGATAGATAGATAGATAGAGAACTTTATTAATCCCCTGGGAAGGTTCCTCAGGGAAATTAGTGTTCCAGCAGCAGTACAGCACCGTACAATACAAACCCCCCCCCACAGAATTACAAAAATAGAAAAATTACACAAAATAGGAAATACAGCACAGAATTAAACAGTATGTGTATATATAAATATATAAATAAGTAATAAAAAATATACGCAATATACCCAGAATATAAAATATATTTTAGCACACCCACACACACAGACTTTGTGCTAGTGCATTTTTTTTTTAAATGCACATCTTCTGCCCTTCTGATCAACCCCCCCCCACCACCACCCACCCATACACACACGCGCACACACACACACACACACACACACACACACACACACACACACACACACTGAGGAGTTAAACAGTTCAATGGCGCGTTTAACTCCTGATGTGTGATGGGTTACAGTTTGAGGGGAACGCGCACAACACTGAACATAAATTACATCACTCCCAATGTGCTTTGGCTGCTAGAGACTGGTGGACGGACAGAGGCTGGTGTTGAGTGTCTTCTTGTCTCAGATCCACGCTGCCTTTTTCCCCTTCCTTGTGTGTGTGTTGCAGAACCGTCAGCTTCAGCCTCAATTCCACAGTACTCCCCCTGCAGCTGCTATTGTCACCAACCCCCATTCCACACCACTCTCGCACCTGTTTCCAACATCCTCTCTCTTTCACCTCATCGTTGGGTTTGTTTCATGTGTGTTTAGGGAGAACTACTAACCCCCCCCCAGAATCAAACCAGTACGAAGTGGCATTTTTGCCATTATCCACACGTGTGAAAAACGTACTGCTACACACTGGCTCTGATTTAAGACCTGGAGCATTAACTGTTCACAGTTTAGTAGAAGAACACAAAATTAACCTCACATTTTGGACTCAGGCTCTGCCTCAGCTACATGGAGTCCAGCTCAACAAACTGAATGGTTTTGCGTGCAAAGATGTTAGGTCTCTCGTAGCTTCCATTTTTTTTTATCTCAGGCTTTACTTCATGTAAATAATTTCAGCATTAGGAGGAGCTCATTGAGTAATCTCTCATATTATTGGAGTAATTTTCTTTCACATATCAGTCACTGTTTTATCTTTTGTTCCTCTAAAAGGATCCTAAATTTATACAATTTAATTTTTCTCCCTGATTCTGGAATACGCGTCAAATTATTCTATAACAAAATAAACGTGTCTTTGTTGAATGTAAAACTGTTATGAATTTAGTTGTATGTATCCTCCCTATCCACACCGTCACCTGTTATTTTAACCTCTGGTATCAGGGGCTTCTTGGTTAAATAAAAGCTGAATAAAATCAAATATATAATGTTCTTTATCTTAGTTATTACAATTATTCTACTACATCCTACACTTTGAATATCCATTAACATCCAGGACAATCTCAAAATAAGGCAAAAATTCCACATTATGTAATATGCATATGCCGTTACCCAAAAAGTTTTTTCATTCCTAATTATACACAAGAATGGATCAACGTCACAGTCATTTCATGAGAAAATAATTGACCACAGCATCGACTTCATTATTCTTGAACAAAACAGGAGTAAAACGCTGTATTAGATAAGAAATGCCTTTTATAGGGCAAAATGTAGGTTTTATATTGGTAATTGGAAACTATTGTGTAAAATATTACATCTAACTAAGAGGAGGACTCAATCACTGCTGGGTGTAAATAAAATTGAATTTGCCTTTGAGAGACATTTAGATGAAAACTCAACTGGTGATAGAAACACAACCTGGTTTATCACATTTATCAAACCTACAGATGTAAAAAGCCAGAAAAGAACATCATTTTTGTATTTTACAGTTCAAAACAATGTGCAATGTGTAGATTTTGTTTATATTACTCATGATACAAGACTGTTCGGACAAACAACCGCACCACCATGGAAACGGATCACTATTGGATGAGTGGGTGAATAAAAAACGTCCAAGAAATAAAGCTACATCAGTCTGTTAAGGTGACACTGAACACTCCACACACCACCCTCAAACATTGGTGTGTGTGGAAGAACACACTGTGGATTCACCCGCAGCAAATGAGAACCAAAAGGTAATCACTTTGTCCTCATTTTTAATTTGTACTAATAGTTTGGTGCTTAAACCAACACTGTCACTGCATAAACATAAACAGATCTGCAGAATGTGAAGAATATTACTGTGTGTCTCTGGAAGTGAGTGGTAATAGGTGATTCTGTACTTCAGGTGTGAGTGTCAATGTGACGTCTTCTTGTCTAAATACAGAACAGATCCCTTTTCGAACATGTGTGTGTGTGTTGAATGTAGCTCCGGGAGGCAGTGTAGCAAAGGGCAGTTTGTTCGACCTTACAGCATCTGATTAGGAACAATAATAATGACACGTTGCCTTTTGTGTAGTGCACAGTGAGCAAAGGGAGAATGAGAGGAGTCTCCAACACTCACATCTCTGAGCGTGTCACCTGTCATAAATATCATGTTTCCACATGTATCAGTGTGTCAAATCAGTCGACGCAGGCCTCGGGGCATATAGACACATTATCAACACTCAGCCTCTCGCAAGCACACGGCGCTCACTCACAGCTCCTCACAAAAGGCTGCGACTCCCTTCCCAAACTGGCAAACATGCTTGCACCGGGCGCACTGGGCTACGACAGGATGAGACGCCAGCGGTTGGGGGGGGTTACCAGATTTTTTCTCTTTATCTGCTGTTTTGCACACACTTTTCAAAGACCTAACGCTGCCATGACACAGCTCTTTGTTGGAGCTCAGACTGAGTGTTTCAAGCACCTGGCTTCCACAACGGCACCCTGACACACCACTGATTAAAAGGAAATGACAGGGATGTTTGAGACAACAGCAAATGACGACTTCACCCGGCTGACGTGGAGCTACAGCGCAGAGCCTCTGAGGTTTGATGGAAGGATGAGGAACACAGGAGAGGAACGGCGGCACTGCTGATCCTGTGTACAGTCTATCACTAAAATAAATACTGTTAGACATGTGTCAAAGCGCAAACGGGATGTGGAAGACACAGCACTGGAGTGTGTGCTCTGAAGCTGGTGGCTCTGAACTGGTTAACTTTGTTCATCAGCGGAAAAAATGAGCACTAATTCCTGTAAGTCCTGTGTACATCCTCAGCCTCCAAGTACAGCAGCATGTCTGAAAGCCTTTAATGGCCAATTTGTTGCATTTCATAAAATACATGTTTACACAGTTGTTGTGCTGGAATCTTATTTATATAAAATGGTCTATTTTCAGGTTATGTTTGCAGAAATGCTGAACTCCACATTGCTTTTCAGAATCCTAAAACTTCGACTGCCTTCCGGGATCCATAACAGGTGTAGACCACGGTCACTAATGAGGCTATAAAACATTGATCCTATTACCCCTGATGGATAATTGCCTCTTATTTCAGCCCAACAATGGCCTTTTCTGAGCCCTCACTAGACTGTAACAGTCATGTACAGATGTATTTGAATGCTACCAGTAGTATTCCACAGAAGTACATTCCATTCATATAGTGAGTTTTGGGAATGAATGGAAGTTAAGTTCTAGACATGAGTGTGACAAATTGCATTCCCTCTCTGTGGGGGTCTCACTTTTAGAATCTGCCTCAAGTGGCTGCAGGTTTTTGAGGCTTCCACACTGGTTTTGTTTGATGATTAAGGCCACACTCTATGCGTATAATTCATAATGAAGTTTGTGTTCAGGATCATAGTTGAGGATAACAATGAAAATCCCTTCACTGATCAGATACAGATACAAGACAGGACAGATGCAGCACATGTGAACAGAAACAGTTATGGATGTCAAGGGTCATGGTATGTTTTTCCCATGAGTTGTCAGGAATACCTTTTGGGATCATCTCCAAATTTAACAGATATGTTCACTTGGATCCAAGGTTGATCTGTTCACATTTGATGGTCAAGGTCAAGTGTCAGGAGCATTGTGACCACACAAAACCTATTCGGGGCCCAAAACAGGAAATAAATAATAGACTTTGATGAGCAGATTAGGATGTGAGGATTAGGGTCCAGTGGGTTAAGCATCTGAGGGAAGTAAATTGCATTGTGGATACTAATAATGTCTGTTTCTGGTACTGCTGATGTTTGAAAGTTTAAGTGGATAAAGAGTACTAGATGTAAAATCAGTGCACTATTATTCCACTTTTAGACCAACAAGAAGAGACCACTGCATATCTGGTGTCTGGTCATAACAGACCAAACAGTGTTTAACCTGCGGTCCATTTAGAGAAATTGTTTAAAATAACTTTAAATCAATTTAAGTATATCTCTTGTCCTATTTGGCATAATTTTTGACATGTTTCGCATTCACTGACAAATTAATGAAGAATTTGCACACATATTTCCCTCATAATATACAAATGAATGTTGTCCAGACATGTTCAGTTTTTGAAAAATCATCAGGAGCAACCATCATAAAAACAGAATTTTGAGACTTTAATTTTAAACGACCTCAAGGACAGGCTGTTACACCAGCAGACACATGTAGGGGACCCACTGAAATATCTGGAAAGCTATTAAGTCTCATATTTGTTAAAAAAAAAAAAAAAAAAAAAAAAAAAAAAATCTATTTTTTAATTGCTGTCATGTATCGGCTCCTTGGATGTCATGGAGGGTAATCGCCCGAAAAAAAAAATCTGCAAATCTGTAATGTTTTGATGATAAATCTGATAGTGATGTGTTCTAAAGTGTAGCTCTGCTTGTGTTCTGTAGTTAACTATTCGCCTGTTATATTTGAGTGAACATAAAAACATCATCTGCGGTATCCAGATAGTGAAAATATTTTGAAAACATTATTTAAGTAAAACTTGCATTGAATTTTCTTTTGTCTGAAATTCATTGTGTACATTTGTGGTTTTGTCATCCTGTGACTCCATCCTGTAAACTGTGGTTAAGTGGGTACTATCTGTACAGATTTTATGGGTTTTAAACTAAAAATGAGTGTTGAAATTGCATAACAAGGGAAACACTGCCATGATAAAATACATTTATAAACTCATGGAGGACAAAAAATTGAAACGGCACACAAACCTTTCCTTCATAAACAGTTTAATTACTGATACTTGGTAAAGTATTAGGAATGTTAAAGAAATATATTAAGTTTGGGATAAATTTCGGTCGTGCCAAATGACTTCTTAAGGCATCTGGGGTGTTAATGGGATGTAATTCACTTCTAAAAATACTAAAATAGTCTTAATTTGGTTTTTTTTGCATAAATGCATGTGTACAATACATCCCAAAGACTTGAACAATGAATACATATGGGCTTATTTATAGTATTTAAAATTGACCTCTTCAAAAGTCTTATCTGCCAATGACCGAAATACACAGTGTATACTGACTGTGTACAGTATATGACTGTGAATGAGAAATACTTTCACAGAGCTTGTGTTGTAGAGGCCTTTTGTAAGTCCGGTGTGAGTCTCGAGGCATTTTAAGTCATCACCTTCACAACCTGAATTAGATGGAAAAGACCTGAACAGTTTGTGAACACAGGACTCAGAAGAACTTCTGAAAAACATGTGACTCTCATGGTCTAGACGCATTTGATGTTGAAATGAGTGTAAACCATGAGAGTCACAGTGATTCAAAGCAACATGAATGGATCCTTTTTGACCAACTTTATGGTGTTTACATTGTGTGTAAGCATGTCATGCAGAACAAAACCTGCATGACATGCTTATACTTGACATAATGTCAAACATAACTGAGACCCTTTTAAACCATAAATGTACAGTATATAGTGTATTTATCCATCTTTAAAGTACCCCATCAATAAAATTATAGTTGACCCGTATAATTTTACATTTCTGTGCTTTTAAGGGTTCAATATGTAAGATTTTCCAGCTCGCATATAAAGTTGTGAGTCTAGTTTATACTGAATCCTGATTGTAAATTAACTCCACATTGTAGCTGGCCCAGTTTCCACAATAAGAACGGCCTCTTTTGCCTCAAGTCACTGAATTCGAGGTAGAGGGCTGTTTTTTTTTTATAAGCTTGGTACAAAACTGACTCTAATTATTTGGGTGATTACTTGCTGTAAAAATGTGGCTGGATAGCTCAGTTGGTAAGGCACTGGGCTGGTGCATAGGGACCTGGGTTCGGCTCCCAGGATGAACGTCCAGTGTGGGTCCTTGGGCAAGACCCTTCACGCTGCTGCATTCAACTGTAGCCTCAGTGTCTCACTGTGCCGGTCCCAAGCCCAGATAAATACAAGGGCTGTCAGGAAGGGCATTCGATGTAAAAAAAACTCCTTCCAAATCAAATTTGCGAATTGGATTCGCTGTGGCTGGATATCTCAGTTGAGACATGTTGCGTTTGTGTGTAAAGTATGTATCTGTTGTATGTTATAAGGCCTTTTGTTACGAAGTTGAAGAGTGCAGCAATGTTCATCTTTGTGTGGAGAGTAAATAAGAGTCCAACTCGGTATCTTCTCTTGAACAGCGGGAACAATTTATTAACAGCTTTATGTTAATTATATTAATATAATTATTACACAACAGTATACTACTATATAACTCTCTCTCAAAATAACTGTCTCTGTATATTACTATATAACAATAAGGGTATAACTATAGAACTGTATAAATATAGAACTGTACATTACTATATAACAATAAGGGTACAACCATAGAACTGTAAAGCTATAGAACTGTATATTACTATATATCTGACGATGTCTCTGTATATTACTATATAACAATAAGGGCATAACTATATATCTGTATAACAATATATCTGTATATTATTATATATCTGACTGTGTCTCTTTATTGATCTTTACTGTTTCACTCAATCTGTTCTTTTCTTTTCTTATTTATATTTATATATATTATTAGGATTTACTCTTATTTTTCATCATATTTGCAGTATCTCTCTGTGTGTGTCTTGTCGTATATGTGCTTCTGTAACCTGAGATTTCCCCGTAGGGGACTAATAAAGGGATCTAATGTACTTTAATCTAATCTAATCTAATCTAATCTAATCTAATCTAATCTAATCTACCATGCCGTCAACCCAAGGGTTTTAGCATACGCACCCACACACGGTATGACATGACAGTTAAAGCAGCGCATGCGCACACATACAGCGTGATGACGTTGCACTTCTGGCAACGTCATTCTAGTCAATAAAGTTTTAAAATAAAATACAAAACAATACAGAGCGTAAGGACGTATACAAACTAAAATACTCAACACCTTTAGTGCAAAAGTGCATCTTCTAATCAAGAAACGAAACAGCCTTAAGTAAAAGACGTAGTAATCTTGTCACACCTTGTCCTGCTTAACTCTAAAGTTATGTAACAAAGACACGATGCGTTCTTTTGGCAGTCAAACTTTCTGACAGACTTTAACGGGTTAGGCTCAACCGAAACATGCCCTTACTGGAACCAACTTACACCCAAATGCACGTCAACCGTGTCCGTAGATAAACCTTTAAAAGTCACCGTGTGAATATTCTGAGTCAAGTCCTAGACCCACAGAGGAGGTGTCGAGTAACAGTTGTCCTGCCTTCCCAGTTCTTGTGCAACAGGACAAACAGCTGGATTCAACACACCCAGACTGGCTCCAGCGACACAACAGGAGGTAAGACGCTCTTCAACTACACACGCATGTTTTTGTCACTGTCTAGTTACCAGTCACTTTAGTTGATAGTCATGCATTCACCGGAATTAGGAACACACTTTAGACACCACCCACACCACTGCCGTAGACCTCAAATGAATTTAATCACATTAATAATGACTTCTTACGTAAATATGTATCTTGGCTATAAAGGTTTTTCTCTATTATTATTATTATTATTGCATTGTTTGTGTGTATGTTTTTCTGTACTTCCTCATACACATGTTTACATGTACAGTACATACATGCATATTTTTTTTCAATCTCCTGTTACTGCCTTGACCTGTGAGTTGCCCATCAATAAAGTTGAATCTAATCTAATAAAGCCCCATAAAGTCATTGAATTAACACATTCTATCAACATCTTGATAACCGTACCGTGTTAACTCTTTAAGTCCCAAAGTTGCAAGATTACAACAAACAACACCATTGAATAAAAACCAAGGGCTTTTTCAAAACCTGATATTAAAACTGACTATAATAAAACTCTGGCGCCCAAAGGATTAGATCATTTTTTTTTCTATAGATAGTGACACACAGCAGGTTTTTAGTGCATTGAAACAATGATGGAATGATTTAGATTTTTTCTTAATGATTTCTATCCAGCAGACATGTCTGAGCTGATGGCAGATGAGGTGTTCGTGGCCTTCACCACCTACGCCACTATCACGCTCCTGAAGATGCTGCTGATGGGACCAATGACGGGGTTCTATCGATTCACAAGAGGAGTAAGTTCCAGGGGTTCCTTTAAGGACGTTGAATTCACTCGTTCATTTTCTTGTCAGTTATATGATTTAAGAAAAAATAACATAAACACACGCATGTTTTCTCTAAAAAAATCTTTTTCATGATGTATGGAAGGTGCATTTTCACCAAACTCACTCTTTGAATTATGCAAGTGCTTAAGCTGATGCACTGTCAAAGTCATTGTGGTCTTGTTTAACAGCTTCTGTTTATTTTAAAGCCAGACAAATTGTAGTTATAATTAAGGAAATACACTAACAAACAGTCAGGGACACCCTGGATGATTCATGGCAGGCTGATATACACAGATGAACAACCATCCGCTCTCAGATTCACACCTCCAGGTGGTTTAGATTGTCCAGTTAACAGTCCGTGTCTCTGTTAAGTGTTGCAGGAAGCTGGAGTACCTGAAGAGAACACACACACACAAGGAGAACACACAAAGATCACACAGAACATCTACCACTGAGCTAATGTTTCTATGGTAGCCTTTACTACAACAATATCAGTGGAGATGGTGCTTTAATAAGTCAGTGTTTGTTATATTTAACACCCCAGTCTTCCTGAATTACAGATTTAAAAACACCACACACTAATGGTGACATCACTCACAAACCTGTACCGACTGACATTATATTATTCTGACATATAAACATTCCTCATTTTATTTTAAATTGTACGTTTCTTTATCTTACTGTTTATTGTGTAGTGCTCAGAGACTGCGGAAGAAATGTGCTTTAAGGTAACTTTGGAGCAACAACTCAAATGGTAAAATATACAGTTTCTTAAAAGTATTTAATAAATACGTACCAGCAGTGGGTAAGGACCTCAAAAATGAAGTCTGTACAGAGACACTGTGTGTTAGAGTTGGAGCCAGTAATGGGTGTGGCTCTAAAAGCTCTCTAAAAAGTCCTTTTCCCCCCCAAGAGTCAGTCTGGTCTTGTCTTGTCTTGTCTTGTCTTTGGAACCTCATATGAATGATGTGACGTGGAAGTCTCATGTAAATAGAGTGTTTTCATATCTGCTTCCTCAGGTGTTGATGAATCGTTCTGTTTGACATTTCAGTCTCTGACTGATTTGGAGCTTCAGTTTATTTAACAGCGTTTAGAATTAAGTCAATTAACACAGCTCCTGACCCCTTGGGTTCCTGTAGTCCTTTCCCTTTCGTTAATACATGGTCACTTTTAGCCCCAAATAATCAACACTTTGACAACCAAATCAAACACAACTGGATTCAGTTCACACACCAATAACTGATGTCCTGGTTCCTCTGTCCACTAATTACAGTCTATTATCCTATAAACCTTTGACCCTTTTGTCACGCAGATATTAAAGCTTCAGATTAACGCCTACGTTTATTTTCTTTCCCTTGTAGGCCTTCGCTAACGAGGAGGATGTGGCAGCACACGCTAAGACGGCAGAAGATAAGAAGAAGCTGCTGAGAAGTCATCCAGATGTGGAACGTGTCCGACGGTAACGGGGCAAATACATATGTGAAATAACTCAGGAAGACTCATAGAGAAGAGTCACAGTAACCAGTCGTAAAGGAGACATCTTAAGTAACATTTGAAACATCTCAGATTCATTTTCTGGAAGTCAATAAATTTTTTAACAAGCTTTTAAACACAAATCCACCTGAAAGAAGGAGCATGTGGTTGAACTGCCAAATAAGAATTCTGTGGTTGTTGATGTAAAATATCATCACACTCAATGAAAAGTCATGTATGTCTTATATAGATGAGGTCACGCTGAAGGAAAATATCAGGGTTGGCAAAAATTTTAATAAAAAAAAACAACAACAAAAAATGTTAAAAAATCACATTCAAAGCTGAGTTAGACTTTCACTTTTAGCATTTACGCAAAATACTTAAATTCTGGGACAGGTTGACTATTAAGTCACTTTTAAAACAATATTTAAGTTACCACTAAATATTAGAAAACTCAACACATTGTTTTCCTTCAGTATGAAAGATTATGAGTCTGTTGTCTGTAATTCAATTGGATTTCTTATTTTGTCATGTCCATCCCTTTATAAGGTTTTTCCATTTAGTGACATCTTCTGGCTGCTATTACATTTTCTGTTGCACAAACCTCAAAAGTTAACCAAGAGGTTCTCAAATCACCTTAAACCGTCCCACATCCAATGAATCCATAGTAACCCTAACTGCTTGTTATCCTACAAAAGTCATCCTTTAGGACTCTACTGTTAGATTAGAGAGAACTTTATTGATATTTTGGGCAGATCCTTAAGGAAACTGAAGTTGCAACACCGAATCTGCACAAACATCTAACTATAACACTGACTATAAAAAAACAGTATTGAGATAATAACAATAATAAGAAGAAATCATTTCTTATGAGTAATAGCAATTATTTCATAGACTGTATGATAAACCATATCTTTCTTTATAGTATACTAATCCATCCACCACTTTTTTTTTTCATTTCCATATGTATATCTTTCCACTTTTCCAGTATCTTGTGCATCATTTCTTTACCAGCAGAATAATGACCTCCTCCAAGGTATTCACTAAGGTCTGTCTGTCAGCAACATGACACAAAACATTATGGAAGGGTTTTGATTTACAGGAAATGTCCGAAACGGTACATGTCACGTGTTTTGATTTAATTTTTGGGGGTGACTCAAAAATTGAAGTGGGTTACCTGGCAACGGATAAACAATATGGCCACGTTGCCTTGGTGTCAGTTGCCATGTGTAGAAACAGATGTGTCAGCTGACAGATGGTGCAACTGGAGCTGCCAGTGTAGATGACAGTGTGGAGGGCACTGAGCCCCGCCTGGAGGACATCTGCACCCTCACGGTGCTCTTCTAGTTCAGTAAGTCTCATCTGTTCTGTCCTCAGGTGCCACCAGAATGACCTGGAGAACATCCTTCCCTTTGTGCTCATTGGTCTGCTCTATTCTCTGACTGGACCAGATCTTTCCACGGCTCTGATTCACTTCCGCATCTTTACCGGCTCTCGTGTCTTCCACACCATCTCCTACGTGGGCGCTTTTCCTCAGCCCTGCAGGGCCCTGTCGTGGATAGTGGGTCTGCTGGTCACCTTCTCCATGGCCTACAGAGTCCTCAGCACGGCTGTCCTCTTCTAGACAGTCGACCACACATGCATTCACTGCTTCAGTCTTCATTAACTTGATTCAATCAAACCCTGTGAATCTGTGCCAAACCACTTTGTTGTCCCATTGCTGCACTTCTCTGAAAATATGGTCAATCAGTGTGGTTTCCTGAAGTTTAGCAAAGCCAGCAAATGTCCTTCTTATAATACTGAGCTTTGCATGTATGTCATGGAGTTCATGACATTTACGTGAATTTACAAATATACTGCTGCAAATAACATTTACAGGCATGAGAAACCGCATTACATCTTATTTCTTGGTGGGGAAATCTGCTTTTATTAAACTTTTTTTTAATCAAATTTAACTAATGTCTGTGTAATTTTTCACAAGGAATGGTAAAACTTTATTAATCTGTGCCCAGTCGACGTGTCATGTCTCATTACATGGATAAATACAGCGAAACACGCTGAAACAAATCTAAAAGAACCCACACATTACTGACTGTTGTTTACTCATGGTGAGTGATCAAGTCAAGCATGCTATCTGAGGTCAAAGCTACACCCACAGATTACACCACACCAGGAAGAATTCCTAGTATTTATGTCCAATAGAACTTTAGACCTGAGAGACTCGTCGTTCCTGCTCACAGTGACTGTGCAAAAACAGGAGGTAAGAGGTAAACGCTGTTAGAAGATGAACGCTTCCAAATGTTTACTTTGCTAAATATTATGTTAATGGAATCATTAATTAAATTATTAATTCAATTATTGATTCAAATAATTGCAAATGCATGTGATCCAATTCTGTTTTCTTGGGGTCTCAGAGGGCTGTACCATCACAAAAAAGAAAAAAGAGGGTGTGGGGGGAACTCCATAATTGAGTACATTCACCATCTTAAAAAACCTGAAGACATCCAAAAATGAGAAACAGCTGAAAAAAGGAAGACTGCTAGAGAAGATTAGAATGAAAGAATCACAAGAAAAAAGTTTGTTTTTTTTTGATAATGTATGGCAGCATTCCCCCTGTTGCTCCTATCGTAGCCTCTTCCATTAACAGATGACTGTTAATAGAGCAAGAGGCTCTTGCTCTATTAAACCTTGGTCTGTAGGTCCTTTGTCAGGAGTACAAAAATAACAAGGTAAGTGTTAACCAGAAATTCAAGACTAATGCTGACACAAATGAACTGCACAACATCCAGTAGTTCAGACCAAATGACAGAATAACTTGCAAGGTGGTTCCATGTTTAACAGCTGTTAGTCAAAGCTGGGTTTTGCCCGTGAAAGGTCATGTAACTAATAAAGCCCAGATCCGAACCCGGGACCCCTATGAACCAGCCCAGTGCCTTACCAACTGAGCCAACCAACCGGGAATTCAGTGGATGTAGACGTCATTGGATGTTTCTGTCTTAAGTTTCCTGAAAGACTACAGTTGTCTGGATGTTATGTGTTGACGGTAAAATGGATTTAAAACATAAATGTGTAGTTGTGGACAAGTCTGCTGGTCTGTAAGATAGAAGATAATGAAGGAGGCTAATGAAGGACAAAAAGCAGACTTTGTCCTTCATTAACATTGCGTTCACAGAGGCTACTGTGACTTTGAACTTGCACAATGTGACAGGTGAAAGTCAGGACGTTGAAGGAAAGGCGTCCGGTCCAGGTTGGATGTTGGGTTCCTCTCACTTTCCACCTGGGATCAGATCACTGGACATAACTATAGCCAGAAAATGATGAATGTATCAGACTGACCAGAAGGATCTGAGCTTTAGAAGCATAGCACTGAACAACCTGTTAATACCAGGACTTCAGATTCAGATTCAGATTCATTTTATTGTCATTGCACAGACCAATGGTCTGGCAACGAAATGTCATAAAAGC
>JAPTHA010000005.1:6721442-6732620 GCA_029814585.1 Gymnapogon annona | reverse complement strand
GACAGACTGAGACACCCTAAGTGTGTGAAGGAGAGGTATCGCAGGTCGTTCCTTCCTGCAGCTGTCAGGTGTCATAATAGAAACTGGCCATTCTTGATCTTGTTGAAATCAATCTGTTGTTTTCTTTATTTATATTTATACAATCTGTTCTTTTTCTTTATTTATATTTTCATAGTTTTAGGACTTGTTCGAATTTCGGAGTGTCTTGTGTGTGTCTTGTATGTGCTGCTGTAACCTGTAATTTCCCCGAGTGGGACTAATAAAGGTATATCTATATATGCAGACAGCCATTCAGACAGCAATGATCATCCATCCACCCACCAACCCATTGATCTATTTATCCATCTGTCCATCCATCTATCCAGCCATTTGTCCATCCATCTGTTCATCCATTCATGTATCAATCTACCCATCATCCATTGGTCCATCCATCATTCCATCCATTCATCATTCATCCTTCTGCCCATCAACCCACTCATCTGTCTGTCCATCCATCCATCCATCCATCAATCCATCCATCTGTACATCAACCCATCCATCTGTGTCCATCCATCCATGCTTCCATCATCCATCCATCCATCCATCCATCCATCCTTCCAACTGCCCAACCATCTGTCCTTCTACCCACCCTTCCATCCATTCATTATCCATTCATCCATCCATCCACTTTGACTGGTACAATTAAAAACCAATTGAAAAGAGCATCAATCCAACCATGAGGCGTTTTCTTCATAAACCTTTAATTCAATATGTATTCTTCTAGAGCCATCCATCCCTCCCTCTGTCCATCTGTCTGCCGGTCCATCCATCCATCTATTTATTTATTTTGACTGGTACAATTAAAAATATCCATTGAAGAGAGCATCAATCCGATCATAAAGTGTCTTCTTCATAAAGGTTTTAATTCAATATGCTTTCCTCTACATTGAAATGAGTTTTTGAGAGTACGTTGTGTTCAGGTCTAAGAGACCTATTGCTTTCCGTATTTTCTAAAAATGTTCTTTGGTTTATCGCTTATACACACAGCTCTCCTCATATCCCCCATCTGCCCTGTTTGATTACACTCATCCTCCAGAGAGAGGGAGGAAGAAGAGAGAGAGCAGGGCCTTTGAGTCTCCTCCGCCATTTCACACAACAAAATAAGACGTTTCATCCCACAACGTTTCTCCACCAAACGAGCTGGGTGGGTTGGAAACTGAGAGAAAATTGCCTTTTGAATAATCTGCTTCTTGATTTTTTCCCCCCTTTTTTTTTTCCTCTTGAAAGGTTTTCTGAAGGTTATTGTTGAGAATAATGCAGCTCCTGCCCCCCTGCAGATGACAATCATCTTTCCAATTTGTTTGAGATTAGGTCATATGGAAACAGCGCACCGTAAACACACAGGGTCGGTACGCTGGCGATGGAGGATGGGGAGGGTGGCACCATTTCCCCCTGTTGTGGGTGCATCCATGCTTGATTGCCATGACACTGGCTGTGGAGAAACCAGGGCAGCAAACAAACATAAATCCACAGATCTCTGTTACTAACTGGGAGACAGTGAGGAGCTCAACCCCCCCCCCACACACACACACACGCACACACGCACATTGTCACTACCACCACCACCACCTCTCCTCCTGAAGCAGCATCACCAGATTGGATGCTTGATTTGTGGCTGGATCAGTAAACATACTCCAGCTTCGACTCTTTGTTTTGATTCAACATAAATGATATCTGAATAAATGAGTTTTTGGTGTTACAGATGCGGCAGTATTGACATCGTTGCGATCCATCTGAGAAGACTATTAAAATACAATATCTTTAAGCCCTACTAGAGACCTGCTTTTATCACTAAACAACCTAAAACATTCCAGCAGAAGACTTCTGTTGGTCAGTTTGTGTGTGTGTATGTGTGTGTGTGCGTGTGTGTGTGTGTGTGTGTGTGCAGATCTGTGTGTGTGTAGGAGGTGGATTTCAGTAATTTTCCTTGCATGGTTGGCTGGTCGACTGAGGCCTAAGTGGACATCTGGTAGAGGTTACAGAGCTACTTCAAAAGAAAGATTTCTAAGTTTCAGGAAACTGAGTTCCTGCAGAATCCTGGATCTCCCCGACCATTTGCCTCACACTATGCATCCTGACTGCACTGAGACTAATGACAGGCAGATTGCCTAATACATTTTCTGAGGAGAAGATCAGTTGTTAGTGCTAGAACATGTGTTTGGGTTGCAACTCCACAATCAATGGAGTGCTAATTGTGCCTCCCAGACATACAGTATGCATCTTTGTCTATCTGGTATATTAATAATCGGCTGGACTGACAGGTGACTCCGCAGGCATTTCTTCATTAAGGACGACATGTCTTCTCAATCTTTACATTCACTGTTTCATTGACTCATCGTAGGGACTCAATTCAGGCCATGTGGAACAGACAAAGTTCAGGTTGTGTTTAGAGTCGTGTATATTCAGACAACACTTGGCACTGAACCAGATAGGAAAATGTATCTTTTTCAGAAGTTTGCTTTAAATTTCCTCGACAATTTTCACTATAGTTGGATAGATTTCCTATAATGCAAGTACACAAGTCAACAAAACATATGACATATGTCTAGGCTTTGATGTGTGACATAATGCAGATGTATTCATTAGTACACACTACAAGCTGTAAAGTCGTGTCCTGCAACCCTTACAGGCAGCCACATTCTTTCCCTTGACTGTGCATTCAAAGAATTATGGGAAAGATCAGAATCTAGTTAAAGTCCTGCAGTGGGTTTTGCAAAAGTAGGTTGGAATATCTGTGTAATTAGTGGTGAGATAGTCCTCTGGCAGCCATGTCAAGAAGCCATGACAAATAATTATTTTTCAGGCAACTATATATACAGTTGATGTTCTTTCTTTTTATAGAGCAAATGTCATAATTAGTTTTGGCTACCAGCCTGTGATTGGTGAATCAGTTGGAGTGTTGTGTGTTGTAACTGGGGGCTGACTCTGTTGAGTTGTACTCTCAAATCAGACCAAAAATACAAAAGTCCATTATCCCAGCAATAAAGAGGTAATGACCCAACAACGGGAATATATTTGCCAGGGCGCCCATCTCCTTGAAAGGGCCAAAGGATAAGGAGTCATTAAAGTAGTGTTATCTGGTCCAGATAGCATTGGCATGTCTGTAAAGATCATTATTTTTGCCCCTGGAGCCGTTTGGCAAAGGAGAACAGGGCTAACTGTACACCCAGCGCTAACTTCAGGGTCAGCCATAACACAGGGATGAAGACGCTAACGATACGCAGCCTGGCAGCTAATGCTTTTTCTAAATGCTCTTAATGACTGCAGACCCTAATGTGGGGGAGAACTCGGGCTCTGTTTTTCTTTGTGCCCCGTCAGCTCCCTGTAGCTGCCAGGGACACAGCAGAGTGGGAGCTGTTTCATTTTCTTTATGTCTTTCTGAGTTTTTGCTACTCTGATACATTTTTTTACCCCAGTTTTTGGACTGAGGGAGGGGATGAGCACATATCTCACTAAAGGCCCTTGTGAGTTGTAAGTGGTTGAAACTGTAATAAAGACTTGAATAAAACAGTCTTGCAGTGTTGCCATCTACCATCACTTTCCCTTTGGTAAAACCAAGTGTTTGTTTAAAGGAGTGCTCAGACACATACCAGGCATCAGAACAGACTGACGCTATCTGAGACAAAATCAACTTTTTCAACTTCGCTACTACACAGAATATTCACTATTGTATGGGATGTGCAGGATAAAAATCTAACAAAGTTAAAACATAAACGTAAAGGTATTTCTGATGCTAAAACCATATTTATGATTTTAAATTCGACATTAGGATATTTTTAACAGCATGTAAAGTGTTGTGTAGATTTCAACACAACACAACAAGTAACTTTGGGTCAGTTCTGTAATTTCCTCCATAGGTTAGTCCAATCAAATCACATGTATGAAAATCCAATGACTCATTTGGAGTATCTCTTCATGTCTCGTGTCACATAGAACCTGAAAACCTCCTAAATTACTGAGATAGCACAATTAACCCAATTAAATACTTAATACATTTAACAGGCTTAGTGCTGAATTAATGAACACAAACACTATAGAGCTAAGACCGGAGGAAGCATTTGAATTTGACACAAAGAGATGAGAACCTTTCATAATGGTAGTAGACTAACCTCACACTGTCTCTCCGTCTTTATCCGTCTGCCTGACTGTCTCTCTGTTGCCTAACGACGTATGCAACATTTACACATTATTACATATCTAACTTGTTTCTTGTTAACACTCTTTAATCGGTTATGTTTTACAGTAATAGGTTATGGGGCTCTTACTTTGTGTTTTGGGGACTAAAAAATGTCTATATACTGAACATTGCTATGTGTGTGCTGTACCAACAGAGAGGTCAAAGAAGACAGGCCACAGATTTTACAACGTCCCCAAAACCCTTAGTAGAAAGAATTGTCTGTCTGCCATGAGGAGAGATCACTGACACCAACAACACTCCAGAAGGAGCAATGGCACACTGATCTCAATAAATGAGTTCTATGTCATGCCAGTTCTTAACGCCTTTGGCTGTTATACTGACGCATGTTCAAACTTTCTGCTGTAAATCAACACAATTTGATGAACTGATGCCAAGATCTCCTCATAATGAGTACAGATAACATGGCAATTAAAAGTGCCGTGTCTATATCAAGAGTTATTTATCACATTGCAGAGATCAATCACAGCTATTTCATCACCAACCCCTGCACAGTCTTATGTCCTGCTTCCAGGATGCAGAGTGTATAATTTTAAACATACATGTACACAGCTTTCTTGTTAATGCTAATGCCAATGTTCCTGTTGGACATCAAATAAAAGCCAACAAACTCATCTTTCTGGATATATAAATCATTCCAAAGTGTAACAGCAACACCACAAACACCAAAAGTTGTGCTCCAGAAAGCACAATATATGCCTTTTCTTATTTTTGAAGGCTTTCTGCAGATCAAACATCAATCGATCCAGTTAATCCTTCTCTGAAAGATCGCAGTTAACAGAATGGATTTTACTGATGATAAAAGTGCATCAGTCTGATATTATTGGGCCTAAAAAGTAGCTGAGTCTTGTTCCCCTCACTTGCAATGAGGCTCAATAAGGTGCAAATGGTCATACAACACGTTAAGCTGTGTTGTGTCTGCAGGATAGAATGGAAATAATCACATATTAATTTCTCTTTCCCATTTCTAAAAGTGAACATGTATTTTAAAAAAAACGATATGGGTTGTAAAGGTTGAAGTCAGTACATAGTCTGACCCTATGACAAGAAGCAGCACAAGCAGTTCCAAACAGTTGTGTTGGAACCTGAATACAACACTGTGTTATTATTATTAGAACCTGAGTACAATATTGTATCAATATTAGACCCACAGTACAGTACTCTATTAGTATTATTAGAACCTGAGTACAATATTGTATTTCTATTAGAACCTAAGTCTAATACTATATTATTATTAGAACCTGGCTATTGTCTTCCTTTAAAAACAGTTTCATTAAGCTGAACCTGATTTTGCAGAGAATATCAGAGGAAGTGTGTGTACAGCCTCTTAAAAAAGGACCAAATTACAAAACGTTATCAGTGTATGATCAAAACTTTAAACTAAGGTATTTTGGACTTTTCTGTTTCATGATACGTGGTATCCAGTGGTATGAAAAAACCATAGGGGAGAGTGAGGTAAGGGTACAGTAGTGCATTCTGGAACCTGACCAGTAGATGTCACTTAATATCACACTTTGTGTGAATGCATGGTTTCTCTCAGTGGGTTTGCATTGTTGTTATATTCTTGGCTGAGCTGTATTCTACTGTCAGTGTGTTTCATATAAAGGCACATTCATTCAAAAGATTAATTTTCATTCATTGGTTTCAGATAGTGTCTTCCCATGTGGAGACTTTGTCATTTTCTGTGGTGGAGCTGTCCTGTGCCAACATAACACCATGCTTTGGGTCGTGTACATTCTTGGACACACTACCTTTCTTCATCTGCATGTTATGTTTTTGCCATGCATACGGCCATCACATTGTGTTTCATCATCCTTGTGACAGCAGGCAGCCTGCTGCTAATGATGCCATATTATCGGCAGCTAGATTCAGGGGGTTACCACCTGACTCCAGAGCAACTGAGCCATAATAGCACATGACACATGTCTGCCAATAGTGAGAACCCTCCCCGTGGTTGCCACACTTTCTTTTAATTTGACTAGGCTGTAATCTTCATCTGCTTGGAGTGTTTTCATCTACTAAAGGACTTTCAACAGCTTGAGCCTAATCAAAGAGTTTCTCTTCTTTGTGTCTCTGGATAAGGAAATTCAATTAGCTTAATTGGCCTGGATATTATGCTCTGTAATGTGATGTAAGCATCGCTGTCGACAAACTTCACAAGGCGCTTTAGAAGCACCTCGCTAATTAGAGCAATAACTTTAATCCAAATGTTTTACCACGACATTCCAGATGATTCTAAATTGAAATCCAGGTAATTAGTTGAAACAACCCAAGAAGAGATAGCTGGCTCTTCGTCTTGAAGGCTGCTGATGGCAAAGTATAAATGAAGTGTTGGTTTTTCTCTTGTTCCATGTTTGACACATGACAGAACCAAAATAGAAAATCCACTTTTTTTTCTCCTCAGACAAAGATGAAAAGCCCATTGTTTTTTCAGTGTTGACAAAAGATTGATTTGAGAAAATATGCGCAGATCTCATTTGAATGTGTGTGGAGGGGGGGGTTAAGCCCCACAACTGAGCCTGCGTTTTTAGATTCTGCTGCCTTTCATCACAACAAAACAGAAAAGGGCATTTTACAAGCGGCAGAGACAACAAACTGAAGAAATGACTGCACTTTAGATCAATCATATATCATAGGCTGCAACATGCTCGGCTGGTTAAGGTAATGGACAGGGAAGACGGGGAACAGGCCCTTTCCAGCAGCTGCTTTGGAGCTAATGCTTTGCCCTTGAGCTAGATACTTAACCTTAGCTGCTTCAGCAAACAGTGCTTTATAAATGAATATGTAAAGTATGAAAAGTCCAAACTTTTCTGATATGAATGCAGGTTAGAAAATCATTTGTAAAGACAAAGTAATAAAAGAGTGGGAAAAAAATACACCATAGTCACTGGTAACACAATAAAACTGTATTACATTTGTGCTTAAAATTATTACAATTACAGTATTTACAAGCGTTGTCCTAAAAATAAACATCTCATGCTGGATGACATAAAAAGAAATCATTGTACAATAGCAAGCAAAAATGAATATTTCTTTTATTTACACCCACGATTTACATATTAATGAAGTGTTTGTTTCTTTTCTACCTAAGAAATGATGCTGTATATCACTGTTGCACACATATGTTTTTATTGAATACTGAATTTTTTTTTTCTCAGCAGAAAAGAAAAAAAAAAACCAAAACAAGCACCTTTGTAGCAGGGAGCCAATGTGACCAAGATGACAGGGTCTTAAGGCGACTGACCTGTTACAGAGGGCCGATTACTTGAGAGAAAGCTGAAAATGACACAAGCCAAACAGTGAAACGATGATTGAGAAATAAGAGATTGGATGATTGGATTCAAGTATCAGCATGTGTCAAGGTGATGCCAAATTTTGGACAACGGGTGAAGCACTGAATGCTTATCAAATAAATAGTGTACAAAAAGTAAGCAACCCCAACTTCCCCAAACACTTCTACACCCCACTATAACCTCCTGCCTCCCCGAGCATTTGCCCACGTTTCAGTTTGACCAGTATGAAAGCAAAGGTTTTAATAAATAGAAAGACTGTCAGCAAAAAATACACAGCCTTCCTCTATGAGAACAGGAGCTGCCTGGAGTCACAGCCCAAACCCAGAGCACCCCGACGCTGCTGAAAAGAGCTTTGATGGAATGCATTTTTAGGAACAGAGCTAACACTTTTCACCAACTGAAATATAATCTTGTGCAGCCAGGTGTTTGTCTGTAGGCCTTAAATCTGGTCCGTCATTTTAAATCTGCATTAATTGATTTTTTTTTCCCACTTCAGACAAGTGGTGCAAGATAATACAAAAACCGAGTTGGTATGTTGAACATGTGAGCAAATACTTTGCTATTTACAAATCCAGCAAACACAGCACAATGTCAGCACGGTAACATTTAGTCTTTTGGCTCTGCTTTGGTCTCGACCAACTCGCCGAGCTGTATTTACCAGGTATAGACGGTATATGAAGAAGGAACATCCTGCCACATTGGTGGGATATTACAACAAGCATACACAAACCCATTACTAAAATGATGAGTTGAACATAAATAAACCTGATTAACTAGGAGAATGTAGGAATATTTACTTCTGTTTTTAGAAAATGGAAGGTGTGGAATTTCAATTGATACCACAACCAGCTATCAGGGGACAAGGGAAACGTTTTGACTCGACTTTTGCAGATCTGACATTTCATCCATCTTTATATACAGTCTACTGGATCTACACGATTGAGCTGAAGCAGAGGAGAACTGCACAGTTGGTGATAATGGAAACGTGCAACAATGACAAATGCATTTATTAGTATTTATAATTAATGCAGATTTAATATTTTCAAGAACCACTTTTGGGAAAACAAAGATTAGCAACCCCATAGTAACGTAAACATTGAACTGAGATTTACTATCCACTAATATTGAACAATGAATATAAATAACTCTGTTTTCCTCATACTCAATGACATTAAGAGGATGCTGCAGACACGAGCTAACATGTTTGTGTAAAATGCTCTTTCTCAGCTTAGTGTCGGTAGTAATGTGACTGTGGTAATAGCTCCTTCATAGCCTAACATTACAATTTATTTAATCGAATTTCTATTTATGAATTTAAAAAGTGTTTTTTTTTTCTTTTTGAAGACAATCTTGTTGAAGAAAACGTGAAAATATTTCTTTTATGCACTAATGCAAAAGCCATTGGAAAACCCCCTCTGTTGTGTTTCTGATGAGGGAACTGTAGAGATATTAACTGAGGTTTAACCCACAAACACCCACCATCCATCAGCACCCAACGAGTGCCACATTTATCACCAATGATTAACTAGTGCATATCAAACTCTTTAACATCCATCCTTTTTCTTTTGGGTCAGCTGAGCAGAAATGTTTTGTTTTTTTTTACTTCCATTTTCTGTATCGATCATGTAACTAACCACACCCTTAACCCTTACTCCATTGGGTGACATGGTGGATGTTAAGAGGTTCAAGAGACTCTTGACACGCTCGAGGCCCAGCAGTTCACTTCCTGCTCTCATAGTATCCCTAAAGAACCCTTTGTTCTGCTATTACATGATCACATAAACACACCTGTGTGCCTTGATAGGATGTCGACCTTTAACTCTTGTGTCTGACAGTGTTTTAGTGGTGCCTTTACATGGACCAGACCAAGCCTCATAACAAGATGTCAGAGCTCCTCTCGTATATATGACCCACATGCTCACACACAACAGGTACACACAGTTCTGCTGCGCTTCAGTGTACATTTGCTGGGTTTTTTAGTTTGTTCACATGGAGTCAAAATGTCTTTATCTCCAAATTACATTGATTAACAGTACCTCAGTGTTTTTGTGATTCAAGTAGGAGTTTGTGCAGTCAGGTGGGTGTCTGTCCTTGCCAGATCAAATGAGACAGGCTTGCTTTTGGGTTTCTTGATTCATTTTTTCAACCGTTTTCCAGGGCCAGCTGTTAGGTGGTCATTGCTCTGAGTCTGGCATTCGACGGCCAGGAGGAAAGAAACAGCATCAGTCACAAAAAACAACAGACAAACTTTTTTTCTTTTCTTTTTTTTTTTCTTATTTAACACTTGTGGTTGGCTGTTGGTGTCCAGGCCTTTCCCTGCCACACTGCAGTCTCTATGGCTATTCTGTACAGCAGAGTGCCCCCCCTCCCAGGGAGTCTTGCTTAGTTATGTACATGTGGGGAACAGGAGCTGGACAGGAGGCTCTAGTGCTTTTGGTTGATTGCAAGCTCTCCTTCAGTCTCTCTCTTTCTCCCACCTATCATCTTCCTCCTCCCACTCCTCCTCCTCCTCTCTCCTTTTCTTCCTCCATGTTGGCCTACAAGTGTCAGCGGACCTGGGGAGCGTAGCCCTCCTTCATCAGCCCCTCCTCGTAGTCTGTCTGGCACAGGATCATGTTGTTCTTCAGGAAAAACTTGTCTCCTACACAAAACCTGCATCAGACAAAGAGACAGCAAGGGAGGAGAGGTTTACATACTGTAAGCATCAAAGCAAGAATCTCATCATTAGTACTGAGCTGTAGGCTAGCAGCTCCAGCCAGCTGTGGCGCTAGCTGCCTTAGCGCTGTGCAACACCTCTACCTCTAGTCTATTTCCCGACAAAACACATCTTTCATGTGTTGTATGCTCCGCACATATAAAACTATTACTCCATGCTGTTATTTATTTATCTAAAAGCCCCTAAAACCAGCCATTTAAATACAAATATATCTGATGTATTTTTTTATACCGAAACACATATGTACTTGGCTCTGTAGCATCATCAAGAACAGATGATGGATGGATATTTGGCTGCTTTGTTTAGTATTTGCTACATAATGGATTACTTTGTTAATAATGCTTTATATTTTTGTAAACTACCCCATTTGTACTTTTTCATTTTCATGTTTTGTTAAATGGGCGCCTTATTACCGTTGCTAACATCGAGTTTTTCTATAGCAGTGCAGTACGGAGATGATGTTCTGTATTGTTTTTATAAGCTATGGTATTGGTTAGAGGATTTATTTTTTATTTTAGGTTAGTGGGTTTTGGCAGAGCATTGGCCTATCCTTTAACCCCTATGGCTGAACAGCACTGTGTGTGGATGATGAGGGCCACACCTCTTGAAAACAGTCAACTCAATTACACAAAGGGGGTGCTGTTGTGTTGGGAGTGGGGGTTGGTGGTGGTGTAAATGAATAGAATTATCTCTGTTTCAGACTGCTGGGGTTTTTTTTTGCACCTGCAGGTGTTACAGAAACCCCCATCACCCTCAGTAGCTCGTCCTTCTGCAGGATGGGGGGGGGTTGCACAGTTACGCTTGACCTTTCAGCATAGCACCAAGTGGAGATTATGTTGAACACGTAAGAGTGGTAACTCTTGCTGTATTGTCCTGAGGGCCGCTTATCTCCCTTGCTATACAGGTTGGACAAGGTCGGCAGGCGCCGGTCCTGG
>JAPTHA010000005.1:6691405-6721423 GCA_029814585.1 Gymnapogon annona | reverse complement strand
GGGCTGGCGTGGGGAGGTGGGGACAGTGGGCCTCGCCTCTGTTTGACTTCCCTGGATGTTCAGAGTGCTGCAGCGTTGGAAGCTACACATGGTGCATGGAGCTCAGGTAACAGAGGAGACGGGGCTGTTCACAGCATTTATTCAGGGCTGGAGGGCAGATACAGAGCATGATGTGTTGCATCCATCTGGGACCAATTAGGAGGATTCAAACCCACCCTAGGTATTTGGCACAAAATAC
Organism: Gymnapogon annona; assembly: GCA_029814585.1. Classification (NCBI taxonomy): domain Eukaryota; kingdom Metazoa; phylum Chordata; class Actinopteri; order Kurtiformes; family Apogonidae; genus Gymnapogon; species Gymnapogon annona. The sequence continues at coordinate 6,721,185 of JAPTHA010000005.1, read as the reverse complement.
CAAGCAGTGTGAAATGGGTGTGTTTTGCAAATTCTACTAAATGGTTGAAGGTAGCAATGACAATTAAAAAAACCTTCAGTGTACTTTCAGTAGTGGTACAAATATAATGGGCGTTTATGTCATGACAGGTACAGAAGGAACTACGCACTGATCTTATCCATGTCTTTGTCTGGACAGAATCAGTATATACTTCTTTATATCACACATTTAAATAGACCACAGACACGCCACATGAAAGACACGTTAGATGACATGATATCAACATAAAACACACAGAGCAGCAGTTATTGTGCACAAACAAAACCCCACCTCTTCTTTTGTGTATTCTACCTAATTTATTTAAGGATAAAGCATTCCATTTTGATTCACGCATGCAATAATTTTCTTATACTTAGACAAAAAGTCCACAAATTAAAGTCACATAAATGTGGTAACTGAGAGTTAATTCTAACCCTAACCCTGTTCATATACTCAGCCTGTTGTTGGAGCTACATATAAAACAAAGTTCTCAAGATGATCAGTGTGGAAAGTGAAGTTGAAGCCCCAAGTACAGAACAGAACCACAGTTTAAAAAAAAACTCAAAACTGTGCTGTGTGTAACAGTAGGATGCTGAGGCATGTTTAATATCAAATCAAACACAGACAACGAATATCCAGTGTGACATTGTGATTAGCCAGAGGCAGCGGTGGGCTCCATGTACCGCTGTCATCCACTCTAATAAAACTGTCGGCTTTAAATGATACATTGTCCTCAGGATCTACAATATTAGTGTCTGCCTCCAGTGACAATGTGCTCACTCCTACTGAAACATCGCTTCAGCCCCTCTTTATCCTACATCTATTAGTAGGCTCCTACACTTCTGTCTTTGTCTGTCTGTTCTTTCTCCTAGTTTTGTATCTTTGCTGCTTTCCATTTATTTCACAATTTAATGCATTGATGAAATGATATGACATATGTGTATTTGTTTGGATCACTCATGGGGTGTGGCTGAAACAAAAGTTTTAGATGAAGCACTAGAATCTCTTCCGGTTCTGTCCGAGTAATCTACGGCAAAAAACACATATGAATGAATAACTATCTCTGACAAAGACACTTAAATAGAACAAATAATCTGTATTCTTTGTGTTCTCAAATGTGTATTAGTCACAAAGTCAGCTAAGACATAGGAAGAACGGCATTTATGAAACGTCATAAAAAACATCACATATAAAAAGATGTGATTTCTTTTAAAAAAATCTATTCAGTCTAATCTTACCTTTCTAAAATAAATCTAAACTACTGTGATGTGAACGTGTGCAATTAAGACAGTGGAGAATACTTCCAGAGGTGCAACAAAAGGAACAAGGACAATGCCACAATGTCTCATATACTGAAGCATGTCCCATGATTCACCGTTCATGTCACTATCATATAAAAAAAGGCTTAATTACATTTAAAACGCTTCACTGAACATGTTTTATACATATAACTTAAAATTAAATGTCATACCTATAGATTTTTTAAATGTTCCAAATAAATGAAGCCTTTGTCACAGGTCAGAGAACAGTTTAAGTGTGTAACGTGAATGGATAAGCATTTAAATAATGTCCAATACTCAGATCTAATCAAGTCAATTAGTTGAGACATCATTGTTAACCTATGCTGCCCACCAAAACCACAGTTATAACCCGCATAGTCATAGGTATAAAACCGAACTGCAACTGTTTAACCACTTGGTGCAGGCTTTTCAGACCTTGGGTGGAAGCATGTTTTCTTCATCTCTGATAAGTGAAAGACAAATCTCCTATCTTCCCCAATCCAAACAGGATTAACTCAACTGTTAATAAACAAGATGTGGATTAATCAAATGATCAATTGCTTTAGCACATCCCCAGAGAAAACCATGTTGGGTTCTTTAACTCCAAAAATCAGCCTTTAAACAGGCTCTAGTTCAAGATTTGAACTAAATTATGTTAATTATTGACAGAACCAAACAGGGAATGAATTATTATGAGATCATTTTGAGTGTCTAAGCCTTATCAATTCATTTATCCATATGGTCATGGGTGCTGAATTTTGTCAATATGACATATTTCTCCTCATGTCATACAGGTTGAGCCTGACTGTTGGTCTTATACTTAAACCTCACATCAGGGTTGAACTGGGTTGAAATATGATTACGGATCTGTGACATATGACACTGGTTTCTGTCTCTTAACTGAAGCACCTACATTCTTTCTGGTCTTACACTAATTTATTCAGTTTTTTTCCCTTCTATCCTCCATCTAAAATAAATAGCCCCGCACACTAACTATTGGCTCAGTGCTAAGCTAACTAGCAGTCGGTTGGCGGCGCCACAGCTGTCTTCTTTCTCTGTACTGCGCCCACTTTCTTCTCTCCATCTTCCTCCTTTTACTCAGAGGTGACTGTGACTAATGAGTCTTTAGGGACCTCTTGTTGTAGGAGGAAGAGAAAGAATGACTTCCACAGGCACACACTTAAAAGATGTATTGCAATGCCAGCTATTTGCCTCCCAGGCCCATGTTAACTAGAGTAGTCACTTTCCACTCAAATGGAGAAACAGGGAGATTGTCAAAGAGAAAAAAAGAGTCTCAACTCGACCAAATCTAATTACTGTTGGGATGCATACATGTTCACAAACACTTGGCCCTATGGCACTGATACGTAATTGTAATAGAATGCTGAAGCTCTTGTCCAGTAGATTGTTACTGGGCAATCAGGTTTCACCAGTACAAGGACACGTGTAATGAGGTTTTCTGTTTTGCCTCAGTCTTTGTTGTTTTGCCTCCATCTCTTCAGCTCAGCCCGTTAAAGGTACATTCTATAATAAAACAAACAAAAAAAATCACATTTCCAATAATATTTTTTAAGTAGTTTGCAGTTTTTCTTACCGTACTCGAAAATGAAAAGCCATTGTTTTAACTGTTCCCACATTGGGTTCAGCATGACTCCACCAGAGAACAAACTACAAAACACATAATGCATTAGGCATGACATGCATCCTGTTGTGTGCACTGGTATAGATGTGCACTTGTAGGAACATGGTGTAATAGGTGTCGTGACGCATGGTTCAAGATTCAATATATTCTGATACTACAAGCACGCAAAAAGAAGAGTTTCTAGGGTGAAAAAGTTGAGTAAAATGCTTAAATACTTTGCAGATTTGAATCCACTGACTGCTGGTGACACAGTGAACGTACTCTAGCACCAATCAGACAGAACACTCATACAGAAATGTTGCGTTTCTGAAACACAAAACACAAGTGAAACACTTCAGCCAGGGTCTTGTGTACTGTTTATAGTCATGATTTAAGGTTTGTGTGGGTCAGATATGATACTGAGAGTTTAAGCAACACCTTATCTAGACGAATAGATAAAGAAACATTTATCTGTATAAAACGTGTCATTTTTTCTTTAAATGGAGCCTTTTTCTCCCTCAACAGTACAGGGTAAGGTAGTTGGATTGTGCTCTCCACTCGCCTGGCTGCAGAGGCTCTGAGTTCTCAACACCAATCATACACAAAGTGACAACTATGTCCCTTATTGCCCATTAGGCCCCTGTCTAACAAGCCTAACTCATGACTCATACAAGGCACCAGTGGCTGAGCTTAGCTGTGCTGAACCCAATTGGTGTCAGTCTCTCTCCTTCCAAGGCTCCAGTGTGGAGCCTCACCCCTTATCAGTGCTGACCTTCCTCTGCACTGTCACCCATCCTGCTCTCCTCTGCTCCCCTCTACTCTAACCTTCCTCCAGCCTCCCTGTACTGTGGCCTCTAGCTCATCAGGGGGATATTGGGCCAGCACTGGCTAGATGATGAGGCTGGACGACAGCCCCATCGATTAGCTGTCCCCCAGGGCTGATCTGTGGCTAACTGCTTGCTGGATGGAGTCTCATATCTCCTTTCTTATTCCCTACACCTCACCCTCACCAACAAACCCCCTTTCTTTTCAGGACCAGCCCCCCATTTATTTGGTTCGCAGACCGTGATGGTGCTACCTTTTTCTAGCTCAGGTGTAGAAAATAAAAGGTCTGGCTGGTAGGAAGGTCATGCTGCTAGATTTATGTCCAGTTTAACAGAGTGAGGCCACATTGGGTGCAGACATGAGCAATCAGAGCCAATGTAGGATCCTATATTTTCATTGATAGACCAGGGACAGGAGCTATTCACTCCCATTGGCTTGATACCATTTCAAAGTCAGATAGTGTGAAAAAAAGGTGACGCTTTCAGGCAGACACACAACAGCTCAGGCTTTTCAACTTAACTTATTCTAATAAATACTCTCACAGAGCATATATAGGGAGCAGAGTAAGCAACTGCCTTTTTAAATGTGGCAATCTAATACCAGTGATGTCCACTTGGCACTGACTTCATAAAAGTCTGGTCCTCATGGACCTCCTTTGAACTTGGCAGACATTATGGACTCAATGGCATTTTATCAACTGCTGTTCTCATTTGGACACTGTGGGAAGTGCACAGATAAATATTGTTAGTATAAGTACTACTAGTATTTCCTTTAGCTAACTCACCTGTCACTATAGTGCTTTCCTTGGTCTACAGTTTGGCTTAAATATGGACAATGCTGGTGTCACCAAAACCAAGATGAAGAACTCCAGATGAAGAGGGAGTTCTTCATCTGGAGTGGGTGACCTCACAGGTTTGTTTACTTATTTGATATAAACTTTGAATAATTTGGACTAAAGGGAAAAATTGGGGAAGACTAACTTTTTTTTAACTAACTTACTGAAAACACCAGCCGTTTTGCAAATACTATAACGTAAGGATACAAATTTCATCTAATTGATAGCCTAAATGTTGATAGATAGATAGATAGATAGATAGGTAGATAGATAGATAGATAGATAGATAGATAGAACTTTATTGATCCCACCACGGGGAAATTTGTGCGTTACATCAGCCACAAAGAGCAGAAAAAAGAGCATGGATGATATAACATGCTAATTAGCATTAGCTGTTAGAGCTAGCAGGCTATCAGAGCTGTCATACAAAGCTCCCATACCCTAAATTATGCATAATTTTAATACTCTTTATACAGGTGAGGGAACACATTCATTTTCAAACAAGGTTCTAAATAGATGAGCTCATTTTTGGAGCCAGACCCCAGTGGCCATTTGAGGTATTGCAGGTTGTGCAGCATCTGCATTAGTTTCATGTGCAGGCCTGGAGGCTGCGACTTGATTACACTTGGCTCTCAGAGCTGTTCACAGGGGGAGACGGTTGCCAGTTTAATATTGATGATGACAAAGAAGTGGACGCAGGTCAGGATTATGGTGACATGTCCGATCTTAGCCATGGAGTCAGTCCATCTCTGCCACTAATTGGCCTATCACTTAAACAACGGCCCTAATAGCTGAGCACAGGAACTGTTAGAGTTCTGCATCAACGCCATGATGAAATCAGAATAATCACCGACTTTGAGCTCTCTGTTCAGTGAAATACTGCAGTCATAAGTGATGGTGTAGATAAATGGATGGGGGAGTACGTATGAGTGTATGTGTGTGTGTGAGCATGCGCGATTGTGTGAGTGTTGGGGGGGTGTTCAATGTATGTTCATACTTGATTGTAGCAATTCAACCTTCAAACAGCATCATACGCTGTGGCCGACCTGTAGAAGCAACGGATAATTACGCCGCGTGACCCCTACTGACCCCTCAACTGCCTGCTGTGTTTATCAGATTTCACATTTTCTGACGATGTTCCACAGAGAAATCTCTGGACCATTTGTGAGATGGATTAGATTGCTTTATTGAAGGGTCCAGGGGGGGGAGGGGTGGGGTTGGGAGGGGTTGATGGGGGCTTTCATGCTTGTTTGAGGCTGGGAAATGAGAAGGGACACGGCTACTGTGGATGAACAAGGCAGATCAGTATGCCAGACAAAGAGCAGGAGCCCATTTCCAATGAGACGCTGAGAAACGATTCAGGGAATCTTAAGTGAGATCTCCTGATAGATCTCAGGCTGAGCCTGAGAAATTTTTGAAAAGGTCATTCTATTAATCAGGATAAAATGTTGAGAAACCCACTTAAAACTAGGCTTATTTAGTTATGTTGCAGCATTCGGAATCCATTATATCAAATCAACTAAAGACACCGTACATAAATTCTGGGTCAGATATTATTATACAGAAATGAATATGACATCAAAAGTATGCTTTGTCTGGTGACACGATATGTGTCACAGTATAAGAGTTATGATTCAATAGACTGCAACACTATTAACAAGGCAATAGACTGCAGTTGATTTTAGAGTAATTTGATGAAAACTGTCACTTACACACCACTATATAAATAACATCTGACCCATAACAGCGCATTCCCGTGCAATAAGAGAAATGTGATGACCTGCACCTGTCAATGACATCGGTGAATAAAGAAGAATATTTATACTTGACATTACTGATTAAAAATTGATGGTGTTTTTCAGGTATTGGAAAACATGTAATGAATTATGAGTTATCTATAGTGCTTTGACTTTACATGCAGTAAAAAAAAACTGATTCACCCATAACTCACACAAAAAAACAATATAGGATTTATCTTTAGGTTATTTGCAGATAACTTTATATTAATCAGTTATTTTAGCTTATAAATATTGGTCCAAAATATTTTTTGACATCCAGAAGAACACTGTGCAGTACACATTTTAAGGATTCCACTGGAAAAACTGATTGTGTGCAATAACAGAAGGAACTACAGTGGGAAATTGGACATTGCTGTTTGGTTTTAAAGTTCCCATCCTCAATAGTTGTACGAGGCAGTTCCTCTAAGACGTGAGCGGGCACTTCTATCCCCGCATGGGTATCTGGCTTTAATTGAAGCTGAGGAACAGCTTCAATTAAAGCCAGTGCCACACCATAAATCTTAGCCAAGCCCTGGTGAAATTGTGATGGGCATCTGAACAGCGCCTGCGAGGCCACAGCGGACCATGTGAAACACACTAACGTCTATTTTATTCAACAGTTCATCAGGCGCCCTAATGTAAAAAGAAAGATTTGCTCGCGCTTAAATGGGTTTTAATGTGGGAGAGCAGAGCTGGCCTGCCTGGGCCTGGCTGATGAAGATTAGCTGACTTCTTCCATTAGGAGAGGCTGTCTAGTGCAGCCGGCTGAAGTGGCAAGACAATAACCCAGTGCTAATTGTGCGTAACCAGGTTCTTTGCCTTTAGCATGTGCAATGGGTCTGGTTTGTGAGTGTGTATGTGTGTGTGTGTGTGTGTTAATGCTGGGATCTATATGTGAGCATCAAACCTGAATTTGGGGAAGAAAAAAAAAAGACATGTCAAAGAGACATGGTGTTTCCCTTTGGTTTGAAGGGAATGTGCTTTAGAACCTTCATAGATTACTAGACAGTGATCCCTGTTGTTCCGTTAACCACACAGTGTGCAAGCAGAATGTGTGCACAGTGGTGTGTGCCAGTAACACAGATCAGGTCCACTTTTAACCCAATCTATGCTGTTCTACTGTAAAATATGGAAAGAGAAGACCTAACCCACTTCAAGCATGGTATAACGTGACCCTTGAATGCATCACTTGCCAAATGATTTTTTTTCTTTATTTCTCTTTTTCTTAACTGACTTATGATCACTTTGAAAAAATATCCTCTGTGTTCTGCATTGTTTTGGGGCACAACATGTATTTTTGTGTATTTTAATTCAAAGGTCATTATTATTATTAATATCAAAACAGAGAAAAATGAGTAAAAATTTGACTTTTTCAGCAAAGATATTAACTGAATATTAGAATATCCATTGTCATTGATTCAACTTTATGGGTTTTGCTGGCGAATCAATGTTGTAGAAGATGATGTTCTTTCCATGGTAACCATAGAGCCTCTGAACGTCCAAAAGATGAAAAGATGATGACCATCTTTTCATGGTCATCATATCTGATGACCATGAAAAGATGAACAACTGTATTTTACACCAATTATTTGCATGTATTGATAGGATTAATGGATCGACAGTCATTAAACAGCTCAGATTAATATATGGCTGGTGATGTCGGTGGCTGTTTGGGTCTCTATGGGTTAAGTAGAGGGTGAGCATGTTCTACTTCCTGTGTGAAACGTTACCTGGAGTACATCACTTCAGACATGTCTTGAATACAACCCCGACCATGAATGGGTCACTAACGGCCGATCTTAAGTGGTTGATAATGAAGCGTCAGCGGTCGTGAATATGCACAGGATTCTTTCCCCGCCAGCACTGATGTAAGATGTAGTGTCCTGACATATCACAGCGTCCTGTGACTCATAACAAGCGCACATATTTACCTGTAGCTATACGCTGCCACAGTACAGCTGTAGTACAGGATGATAACGACTGTGTTGGGTCCAGAAGAGGTCCAAAAGGGGTCCTGAAGGCGCTGGTTCTGTCTATTTGGTCACTATGTAAGGTTATAAATCCCTTATGTGAACTCTATTTTCTCAACTCTCAGCAGTTCTTGAGATTCATGACACTGCCACACGGTCTCCCTGGACAGCTATCCGACTGGATACAGGTATAAGAGAAGAACAGACATGTGGTCCAATCACTCACCTCTGATTGCAGAGCTGGCATGCGAAGCAGTCCAGGTGGTAGACATTCTCCTTGGCCCTCATGACCATCTCAAAGGCTGGAATTAGCTTGCTGCAGGCTGCACAGTTCCCTGTTACGCCGAACAACCTGCAGAACACAAACACAGCAGCACAAAACACATGATGTAAGTCCTACGCTCCAACATTAGGATTTACTGTGGTCCATATGTGAGGGAAGGAGCATTCCCATTGGAGGAAAATTTTTCCTTTTGCAGACACCAGGTTCTGGATTTAGTTTTGGGCAGTATTTTACCCCCCAGAAGTGCTTGCTGAGGGTGTAGTATATCCCGACAGGTAGTTACTTCAGGCTGATGCTTGCAGGGCTTCATGTTTCTATTAGTCAGAACTTTGTTTGAAACACTAGTTAAAAAAACATACATTTGTTTTTCGCTGCTTTGACATATTACAACACACCATTAGAGGATAAAGAATGTGATATGTGTAAAACAGAACCAGTGTAGCTGTTATAAATAGAATATTACCAAAATTACTTTTCATTCTGATGAATTAAGTGCTAGTAATTAATTTCAAAGTAGCAAAAATGCTCTCAAACATACATGTAATTCAATGTTTTTTCAGCTCCACTACAAACATGGTTTTCAATTTAAGCTGATTTTGAGAACTGGACAATTAAATGGTTTGTGTTGAGGTTTAATACAGAAAAAAACATAAAGATATGATAAAAAATGGCTGGATGAACCCAATGTCTCCTTACAACGCAATCGGGTAAATGTACTTGAGTTTGGAGTTTAGTTGAACATACAGGTTGATATGAATGTCTTGAATTCAGATTGATCACTCTGGAACACTTCCACTATGCCCTCCCATTATGAGCGCACACCATATTGTGAAATTAGGGTACATGGTGTGTTTGTGCAGCTCCTTGGTGACTCCCTGAAACAGACTGACAGCTGTCAGGGTGATTGTGGTAAACAGACTAAACATGAGCTGCTGAGACAGATTGAGCGCTTGAATCAGTCATAAAAATAGGTTGGACAGGGCTGGACTACGGTGGCACAGTAAAAAATAGCAGAGCCGCGGCTTGTGCCATAGAAATAGATGGGCCATGGCTAGCACTACTGCCCAGGGAGGACCCTATTATTTCTTGGGCTGCTCCAGGGACATTAATGTGAGTATTCATTAGGGATTCAGGGCTGTTACTACACAGCGACCAAGACCAGGCGAGCAACAGAAAAAATATCTGATAACGAAATCATATAACAAAATAACCTATTAGGCAGACTTCTTGAGGCACTTTTAGCCGTCGTTGTTAAAATGATAAAACGGCATGCCACTCTCAGAGTCTGTAAGAGATCGCAATCTGATAAATGATCTCAGGGCTTGGGATATGCAGGGTTGTTTATTAACCTTCAGAAAGTATGTTTCCCAGAGGCAAAGAAAGTAGATAGATTGTGCCCTCATGAATACCTACAGAATTAAGGGCCACTGTCAACACACCTTGAGACAATGAAGGATATCTCTAGTAACATGGTAGGTGGCTGAAAACAAAGGGGGCCAATTGAGTGGATTAGTCCTGACTTAATTAAAAGAATTATGCCTTTTCCTTTGAGCCATCTAAATTTAGATGCTATTTTCTGCATAAATGTGCACTGCCAGAAGGCCACAATGTGAAATAGATAAAATGATGATTTTCCTACAAAGTACAGTAATTGATCTAAAAAAAAAACAAACAAGAAAAAAATCCAGAAAAAGAGGAAGTTAAAGCTGCAAAAAGAAATGATCAGTCACTAACACCATGCATGTTGGCTTAGATCGCTAGTGAGGTTTTCTTGCATGTTGCATTCTCATGTCTACAGGCCTGATATTGGATGAAGGAATCAATGAAGCCTTTTGGTCCTTAAAGTGACTGAAACTCACAGTAAAGTATCAAGGCGCTCAGGTAATTCGCTTGGAGGAGTTTATTTAAAGACTGTAACTGTCAGAAACTGTGGGGTGAAAAAATACATTATACAAAATACAATTTAACTTTCACCCAGGTGCAGGGTGTGGGCATTTACACACGATAGTATAAGACCCCTGGAGATTTAGAAATTAACTCCTAATGACTGTTTTTCAAGCTGCACATTCACACCGGAGGGGGAAAATGTGTGTTTTTATTCAGATTAACTGACATTATCGGTCAGATTGTGTTGTCATGTGCAGACAGTAAAATGTTCTGTACACAGCACATCACCACGCCTCTATGATCATTGAAACAGGTTTGGACCCAAGTGGGATTTTTATAAACATGGCAGGTTTACATAGGATTAAGACGACCTATGGAAATAGTCCAGAAGCACAGAGGACCTATAGTACCACTAATACTGTGGAAATAGAGTGTAATTGGCTTTTTTTATGGAATCTAACATTTGTTATTTTTAGGGATATATATATACTTTTGAGCTATTTCTGGCATTATGAAGGAAAAAAAATCCTCATGTAGGCAGTGATTGAATAATTCAAACATGTCTGGGGCTACAGTACAAATGAAAACATAAATTAAAAATTAAAACAAAAAATACAACCGAATAATGTTTAGTACTTCTAAATGAAATTATTTCAGATGAATCTAAAGAAAATATTGAATCCTTCTGGCGACTGTAGCGCCCTTACACCAGTCTCTTCTCAGGCCTCCTTGATAGATTTCCTATGAGGTAACGCGTCTCAGTGTTTGAGAACAGAGGCAGCACTTTGTATGCCATCTAATAGAAGACACAGGACGCAGAGTCACAGTGCAGCTGCCTGTCACCGCGTCCTTGTCTTCCACTAACCTAAATCATTTTCAGATAGCATGCACTCAAGGCTTTGGATTATAAATGATGGAAGGGATTTGTGTAAAAAGGCAATGTTTTAAGCTTTCTGCCTGTCAGGTTGAATCCAAATGGCGTTCTGTTTCACTGTTCGCTGTCTCTGTCCATGTACTTCTCTCATCTCTTGCAAATTTAAGGTGGCCTGCGCTACTGGAGGATATCCGTCATGCTACTTTACATGGAGACATTATGGCCATAGGTCCGTGTGAACATATGGTGTGTTTGTGTGTAATGTTCAGAGTGGATGAGGTCTGAAGTTTGTTGCTGCGACTGCAAAGTCAGGTTAAATTGGAATATGATCGCAAACAATAATGCAGACAGCACTAAAAACACATCTACTTTCTACGTTCAGCATGTAGATAAACACAACATTGCATCTGTTCCAAATAACTCAAATGTAACGTACAAATTGGCGCTTAACACATTTGAATAATTTTCTTTCTAAATATAAAATATGTCCTCTTAATGTTAGACCATTTGATTTTATCCATTACATGTTTTCCCACTAAATGTAGTGTTTCTCCATCTTCTGTAAAAATGAATGAAATCTCACATTTTATGGCTGGTGTAAAAACATGGTAATATAAAATTACATCATCATCATCATGTAGGACAATACCTACTAAAAAGCTAAGTGTTTATAGGGGATAAGATTAAGTTGAAACGTAAAAAAAACTACACCAGGATACATGAACATTTTTATGCTTATTGCTTATTCATTCATACAAAGAATAAGCAAACCCAACAGTAAAATGGCTGTTATGGTGCAATAGTTAAAGTGAATCAGGTGATATATTGACATTAACTGTGTAATAATACACTTATAGAGATTGGTTGTATTTTTGTATGAGCCCATATAGAACAAACAACATGATATGAAAATTAATTTATATATAAATTATGAAGCTGAAATGTGGCAAAACATACCCTTTAGTTACAAATGTTTCATACAATGCTTTACTACCTGTAAAAATTTGTAGTGTCTTGCTAATGGTCTTGATTAAGGCTGGAAATGTGAAGCCACAGTGAAATGTTGAATTGAACTTTAAGGAGACCCTTGGAGTATTATAAGAATGGTCTTGTGCATTGTGGTGTGAATTCTGTTGCGAGGACAATAGTCAGAACAAGGATTAATACTTTTATTCATATGATCTAAACATGCTCTAGATCCTTTTGCGGTTCTATTGTACGTCAAATGCCTCCGTTCATGAAAAAGAGTTTCTGTAAAGTCACTGCAATGCATGTGTTTGCGTTTGTACAAAATCTGTGCTTGCTCGCATGTATATATTCCAGGATAATGTATTTCATTTACTATACTCCAGTGCTCACTGGAGGGCTTGTGTGTGTGTGTTTGGGGGGGGGGGCATTTTATTATTTTATTTTAGATTTAGGATGACAATGCTGAAGAAAAGCATTGACATCATTCTGCTGCCGGGGTGGGGGCCTACAGACATGGATTGGCTTTTGGGGTCCACTGGGCTAAAGCCTTGTGGAATAATTTAATTGGTGTCTGTTTTTCTCTCATCAAAAAGGTACCACTGAGCCGTACCAGGCGGTAATGCACAGTGAATGCCTTTCGACTCAAAGAAGGTATTGGGCGCTGCCTCCATTCACTTTCAAATTCAGATTTTGAGCAAAGCATGAATTTTAATTTCATGTTGTATCTTCAGCCTCTTTAAATATACATGCTCTCTTGTCAGCCATGGATATGAAGTGCATGTCAAGCCTGCTATTCTACATATGTTATTCTGTTGTTGTTTTTTTCACACACCCCCGCCCTCCCAAGACCTGCAGTTGGAGACAGCTGCTCCATCTGAAAGAGACGCATTAGAAACATATATATATATTTATTTATTATTTATTACCAATTATAATCCTGTGCTAAAAGTGTTTAAGGCCTTGGGTGTTGCACGCAAGGCCTCTAAACTGTCATAGTCTGATTGTGCTGGAGTCTGTGCCTTTGAATTCATTACAAGCAAACCACGCTTAATTTGCCTCCTCCCTTGAGAGCCATTAGCGTCTGTGGCATCAAACTGGCGGAGCGGCGAAAGACGAGTGGCAGGTATGCTCTATCCATCTTCCCTCCCCTCAGGGTGATCCAGAGCTTCCTCTATGTACGCTGCAGGTTTGAAGAGTGTTTGCCACACAAGAGCTGACTGAGCCCTGTTGGCTGGCTGGCGCTCGCTGCAGATGCACTCTGGGTAAATCCCTCTGTAGTACTGTAAACCACTCCACTTCTCTTTGACTGAGCTTGCAGACACTGAAAAAGATTGTTGATTTGAGGAGCTGATGTATGTATTGTTCCCTTAAGTCAGCGGCTCATGTTGAATCATTTAAAGTGGTGGTTACAGTAGCGCTGGAATTTACACGATGAATTATGCAGCAACAAGTAGAGGAGACGCAACGGCCAGGAGTTTGGAGGCTCTGCTTCTGAACTGTGGGGGTCTTTAGGGGGAGGTTTACTCAGACTCATGAGAGTTTTAAGAAACACCCGTCCATGGTATCAGAAATACCAACTATAGTTAAGAAAATAAACAGAGTATCCCGTCAATATTAAAAACATAGCCACATAGTGATCTTCAATATACCCATGGAACTGAACAGAACCGCTTGAGCAGTGTATCAGCTCAGCTCGGTGTCTATAGAATGATATAAAAATAAACTGAACCAAAACAACTCACTTGTGATCATAAAAGTCATTCTACGAAAAGGGTGCCATATCCACTTTGCAATTCGTAAAATTTTCATGGAGAGCAAACTCCTTTTTTTTTTTTCAAAATCCACAACATGAAAGACATTCTAATTATCCAAGAAAACATATTTTCCCACCTAAATAATATATCCTTAATAATATAGCATAATATCCTTATTAAATAATATCCTTTTTATTTAGATTTGTAGCCATTTTTGTACCACCCCATCCCGGACAATATGTACACAATTGAAATAATGGCACATTAAATACATTTTACAAATGTAATTTTTTGCTGCTACTAAAATTTCCTTTTCTGTCTTTTTTTTTTTTTTAGAAAACCATCAATAGACAGTATGTAATTTAATCATTTTTTGGCTCATTAGCTGTGAAATATGAATTTCACTTGACAAAAGTGGAAATAACACTAAAACATGACGGGGTGGTAAATTTCATCCTAAATTGGCCGTTGTTCTCCATGTGGTCAAGTTTCTGACCTAAGTGGATATTCTTTTAATTGAAAGTATCACCTTCTTTACATTAAAAGTAACATTTTTAATGAAAAAATGTTTTCCCTATCAATTTTGTGTGACGGGATGGTTGGGTTGAATTTCCCAGACCTCATCTAAGATGAAAAAAAAACAAAAAAAATGATAAAAGAATGTCACAACTTGCATTTTTTGTTTCTGGCTGCTTACAGAGGTTCAAATGATGTCACTTCCTCTATGTGATGTCACATATAGCAACAGTTATTTATAGACAAAATGGATGAGTGTGATGGGGTGGTAACTGAGGGAGGCACACAAATAATGCAATTTTTACCCAAAATAATATAATTTTAAAAAGAATCTATTTGACACACTTATACTCGTGGAAATAATAAAGGTTTGATAAAAATCTGAAATGTATTTGGTGAAATTTTGGATGCAAGTGTTATGTTGGTCAATACGTACTCATGAAAATAATTAAAAATACTATGTCACTCAAGAAATATAGTATTTACTCATATATCATGTTAACAAGAACAATGAAATTAAAAGCTGCAAGCTTTAGAAACACACTTTAGCACATTTTTAGTGCCATATATACTTCATCAAACGTTGTGGACACAAATGGCACTCGTTTGTTAGAATGACACATAAACTGGTTAGTGATGAAAAGCTGACAGTTGCAGCTAATAGAAAACATCTGCTCTATGATTATCCAAGCAAAATGATTGGAGATGGTTTCTAATATTATGGTTTGGTGCCACAGTGCGGTTCTAATATATTTTTTTCTTGGAACTATTTTGTGCTCCAGACATATGGCACTTTACTTCTATGTAGTTGTATTGTATTCTTGGCTTCATCAAACAGTTTAAAATGTTCAAACTATGAGGCATTAGACAATAAGAGGAAAGAAATAATGCCATCAATATATTAGCTACTGTTGGCATTAATTCACTAATCAATACTAATGGTGTGTCAGCTATCCTGCTAATGTGAAAGTAGTGCTAATTGAATATATCTTAAAGGAAATTGTAAAAACAATGTATGTGTTAGTATTTAATAAGATTTTGAAACACTTAGGTAGCATTTAGACAACAGTGTTAGTGATGCGGTGATTATTTTCAATAAGTTACCACAGCATTAACATGTTTCACTCTGTTGTGCAAATGTGATCATGTCCTACTGCAAAAAATACGATGATGAAGGCCAATAACACAGGCCACAGATTTGAAAGGTTTTTAAGGCCAAAATGGCTTTCACCAAACCTGTCACTACACTAAAACTAATTAATCCCTTTCATTGCATATCTTTTGGAGAAATAAATAAAACGTAGAAAATACATCGATTTGTCGACCTAAAAAATAACTCACGTCACTTTCACTTTGTAGCGCAACAGGAAGATTGAAGTAAGGTTTGAAAAGCATGTAGTGCAGGGAGCAAGTATGTGTTGCAGGTGTCCCAGTCCTGTCAGAGCAGCTGTATCCGCCACTTAATGTAAGAGTTAATGTAAAGAAAAGAAACATTTTTTAAAAATAGTTTTACAGCAAGACAATCAGCTTTTCTATAAGTCACTGTAAGTGCACCAACAGTGTTTGCTTTGGTTAATCTATTTTTGTTGCACCACGGCAGACAATGAAGCACCATTACGGTACCTCCAGTTTGAAATGCTGGTAGTGGCTTTGCCCTCCTCCCACACCCCCACCCCAGCCCTTTCTTCTATCCCTCCCACCACCTCAATTGCTCCAGCCTCGGCGTGCATTCATCAGCTGCCGGATTAGAATTTGTTTCCTCACAAACCATTGATCATCGGCCTATTACTAGGCAAATGACAGTTAATTACCCACTACATTAACCACCGGGACCCAGGGACCGACTCCCTGTGCCATCAGTCAACATGATGAATGTGGCAAGTTCAGTAATGCACGGCCGTTCCCTCGTCCGCCTGCCACGCTGAGAACAACCCCTGGATCTCACTTCCAGGCACCCAGGGAAAATCTATGGCAATCTGCATAATTACAGGCTCAGGGTTAATAACAGACAAATGATTTGTTGCATCTCAACATAGGCTTTTTTAATGGGATTGTGCTTTGTCCATCCACCCTGGCTGCAGTCACAGTAGCGTCCATCCTTAAATGTAATCACAGTCAGGATAAGCACAGCTATGACAGTGCAACCAAGAGGATGTGCAACAAAAGAGGAAAAAAAAAGTATGCAACATAACGCGGCTTGTATTTCATATTAAATCACATGATTAAAAGTTCATTAAAAGAAGAATCTGAGAGTAATAAATAGAGAGGGGATGGGGGGGCTGTAGAAATCGGAGGTGCTGATGTGAACTGTTGGAGGATGGGAGACACTTAGGGGTGGCAGATGCAATCAGACTTGTGTGTTCCTCAATTTAGTCTCCCCTGCATGTGTGATTCTCGGTGATTAAACAACTCTAGGGGCAAAATTATTTCAATTACCGTGGGCATGACCTGGGAATTGTCCCTGGGATAAGATTTTCCTCCTTGAGTGCCCTGACTTGCCTGGCTGCCGGCTCTATCAGTTCTCATCTGCACCTGGACTCTGATATCCTAATGATGAATTATGGCCTGCTTTCTGAGAGACTCCAGACCATACAGAGGAACATTCTCTTGAACTGTCAGCCTGAAGAGCAGCCGCCGAGTGCTACCTAATTAGCTGCCATTGAAACTCGTTAATAAGGTCCAGAAGCTCTTCCACGTCATGGCTCTCTAAAACTGTAAAAGAGATAAACCACCAGTGGCAGATGTGATTTGTCCAACATTAAATTGACCAAATGTGAGCACATCACAAACCTCTACTGCGACTGTGTTTTTATATAAACAGGATCAACACTACATTAGCGGTTGCTTCAAATTTACAAATTATTCAAATCTGATATGGCTGATCACCACAGTACCGCAATTATTACCGATGTAGTTGGTGATATCAGTCTTAATGCTGATGACGAAAGCTCCTTTTTTTAATTGAACCTTGGTTACAGCCTTCATATATTGCATATATATTTCTTCTATCTATGTATTTCTTTGTGGCTGTATATTTTTTTGTATTTTTCAGTATATATTTCCAGTAAAATTTTCATGTGATAATTATTATATGCAGTGGGGTTTTTTTTTGCATCTATTCTATTCTATTCTATTCTATTCTATTCTATTCTATTCTATTCTATTCTATATATCAAAATCCTCTGGTCTGCCCAGTGTAAAATAAAAACTGTCCACCTATCAGTCATGCTTGAACTACATGACCATGTGACACCTGTCTATGTAAAATATAATTTCAAAAGTCAAGAAGTGGAGTTTGTCACACTGGTAGTAAAGTACCAGTAGTCTCTAGTTTTGCGTGGAAATTACTCAGTGAATTGCATCCCATATCTCATGGGATCCACATCACCACACTAAAACAACTGTTACTCCAACATATTTTACCTTGTTCTTTGAAAGAGAGGTGAAAAATAATTGAAAGAGGCAAAAATACCTGAAAGTGTGGTTATATTGTCGCTGCAGAGACATCCTGAGTGACTGGACAGATCATGAGGAGACAGTTACGATGTGTGACTCTTGGGAGTGTAGTCTTTCCATTTTCGTACACTAAAACACAGTGGCTTTCCCATGAAATCCCAGGGGACACAACAGGAAGAGGATCAGTGTCAACTTGTTCAATGATAATAACGGTCTAATCTAATCTAATCTAATCGAATCTAATCGAATCGAATCTAATCATTTTTAAAGTAGTTCATCTGAAACAACATTTGCATTTTCACCATTGTGAGTGATTATATATTCCTATAATTTATTCGCTACAAGTTGAGGCGTTTGTGTATGGAGGAAAAAAATGGTTTGTACAATAAAAAGCTGGGCAAATTTTACTCATAGGTAGAAACAGTTTCAATTGAACCTTGACAGTGATTATTGAGGCTAATATGGACTTCATTAGTTTCACTGTTTTCTAAGCACAATTTTTTATCACTTTAAAATAAAATAGTAGTTAATTCCAATTTTGAACCAACAATAAAAAATATTGTATTACAAATTGTACTTTACATGAATGTAATTTCCACGAGAGGACATTATTTGACATTTCATTTTCCAGTAAACCCTATACATCCTTTTTAAGAGATTGTCTTTAGCCTTTTATTTCCAACCTTCTTTCCTAAATCTAATCACACATTACATCACATAGTTCATAATTACAACAAAACTCACAGGCTCTTCGTTGCTTAAATGATAAACAACCCCTTTAAACATGTAATCACAACAAAATAAGGGAAAAAAAAGCTTTCATCCAGATTTTTTACAATCCATTTTGAGGGGTGTAATGAAAGATTGTGTCCCCCACTGGGGCCAGATGTGCTGATGATAGATACTTCCCTAAGCCAACCCACCTGCAATCCCAAGCCGGGTGCCAGGCTATGGCTCCACAGCCCTGCAATTATCTGCACCAAACATGCACAGTCCCATGAGTCACTGCTCTTCACAGCTAATTTAGCTAATTTCAACTAGGAGGGACAGTCCAAAGTACAATGTGTCCATGTCACATTTTATACACACACACACACACATAAGTGAATATACTTATATATACAAGTATGCGAAAAGCAACGTTCAGTGGTGGCTTTCATCAGGAACTTGCCAAAAATATATGAGAATAAAAGAAAGTGAAAACATCCATTCATATATTTCTAGTGTTGCATTTAAGGTGAAGAGTTATTTATGAGCCTCAGTTACTTATGAGCCTTAGTAAGTTGTGTGGATGGATGTTAAACACAAATACTTAAACACATACAAGGATTCCTTTGCTGGCAGATGCAATATCTTTATAAAATCATAAATAAAAAGAAATGAAAAGAAAAAAAGGAACTCTATATACAGTCAAAAAACTCTGTAAGCATTTAAATTCTACATACATATAAGCTCTATACAATAGTTCATAGGATGAAACAGGGCATTGGGTTTTGCACAGTTTTTGACAGAGGGTCATCCAACATGATGCTGGCAGGTGTCACTTTTTCATTAAATGTGTTTTTAATAAACCTCATCCTTTAATCACCTACTTTTTCCAACCTTAATGAAGTTGTTTTTGTGTCCCAACATGGAGTAGACTTGTAGTATCAGTGGAATTTTGTGTCTGTGAATTTCATGTCCTGTTTTCTGACCGACTGATATTAAATGTATGTTGCTGAGGTTGGAGTGCTTATTTTCCTTCATAAACACCATATATTCTGTGTGCAAAAGGCCTTGTCACTGAAGGCCTGTAATTCCTTTCCATCACATCACATTACCTCCGTGCTTTGGTGAAACAAAACAAAAGTACCCCACTCTTGACCTCCCCTTGAGGAAATGTGACCCCTCTCATCAGTACAATTAAGCCCTGGGTGGAAACAGACCCTCCAGCATGTGTGACCCTTATTCCGACTCAATCACTCACGGTTACCAGCGCTTGGTGTGACCCCATAGCATTTTCAGATTACATGTGAAAAGCCCAATTTAATTACAGGAAATTCAGAGCACACACATTTGCGAGCTCCGGCGTTATTGGAGAGGTAATTGCTAGATGTGTGAAGTGAATTGTGGTGTTGGGAGGTTAATGGCAGCCAAGCTTTCCTAAGCACAACATAACAATTACAGAGTGCTTTCAGAGCTTTTAACATCTATGTGCCATCTCATTAAACTGCAAACTGAGGTGGAAGCTGCCTAGGTAGAGACACACAATTCTTTGAATCATATTTTCTGCCATTTGAACCTTTAAAAGACACAGACATGTGCAACAAATAATTGAGCCTTTAGAAATGTGTCATGTGCTCAGGGATATTATATTCCCTTCTACTGAGTGGCGGAACATGCAAAGCAAAAATCAGCAACTTCCTGGTAGCGGATTATGTTTTAAAGAAGGTCCAGTAACTGACTTTGATTTACTGCGCTTTGTATAACGAAGGTATTTTCAACCAAAAGCATTTTTGACGGCGATGAAAAACACACGGCAGCAATTACACTCCCAAGCAGCCTGCACTGAAGCATGCTATTATTTGACACATGGCGAATCAAGTGAATTGTGGCTGATTGACACAATGCTGAAACACTGACACGGATAGAAATATTATAAATATTCCCAGCGCTGCCTCCAAGCCAGCTGTCATAAGCTGTCAGAAGAAATAACTTTTCACATTGTTTTCATTTTCTTATTATCCCATCATATACGTATCTGAGGAAATATCGGAACTATCTGCTGTCACAAAAGGTCAGCGTGTACTTGAGTGGTTTTTCTTTCATAATGTAGCTTATAGTTGCAGAAAAATGAAAGAGGAACAATGAAACATCAATTTTAAAAGCACTTTTTTCTTTGTATGAAGACAGATTGTTTTGAATTTATCATCCTCGTTTCAATGCGGCTGGTGTAAAAAAGCACTTTGCAGTGAGGCAAGATGCAAGCAAATGTGTGTATACAATGTACGTATAATTATTCAATCAACTGACTGGCATTATTTTGCTCTTTATACTTCATTTTACCAAAAGACCTCAACTTTGTAGATGTATCACAAGTCATAATGCATGTCATTCAGTAAATATAAGTACTGATTCAAGTATATTGATCAAATGAGTTTAAATGTGCATCCTCTGGTCACTCCAACATGGATCAAACATAATTGATTATTTCATTAGCATTTCTATTTATTTAGGTTTCGGGGTAGTCTTGCATATCGTGGTAACAGTCGTTGGTTTAAATGAACTACTATTTTACTACTATTTTTTTTTATTTTCTCCAAAAACATAAACATTTTTTTTTTACCTTTGACTGATAAAAACACTGCCTTTACAGTGAGCTGGAGAAGACCACCGAGACATTTCACGTTTCATTTACTAAGTTTCCCTAATAATGAGCTAATTCATTGATAATTAAAGGAATTGGCAACTCTAATTTAATAGCTCAAATAAGCCCCTCAGTGTAAATGACATGAATGTATCTAATGAGTCTGCTTTACTCATATAGACCAATGTGAGTAAAGCATTACTCTGTGTGACTAAGACAATGTCAAATTCATGCCAAATGTCTCGTTTGGTGGGTTTTCCCTCCACGTAAATATACATGTAAGTATCATAGTCAGACATCGAGAATAGGAGCGCCTAGGAAATCCTGGGGGATAATGGCTCTTCATTGTTGTAAAAATGGGGGGAAATGTGGTGATGAGGTAAAAAAAAAAAAGTGAAAATGGAGCCAAGCAATGGATGGAACAAAGGAGATCTTGCTAATGAATGGGCTGAGCGCAGCCAATTAAATTAATGAGAGTCTCCAAAAGCCTCTGGTCTGGCCAAACCGAAATATGTGAAAACAGTAAACTGTGAGGAGCTTTCTGTTTTAGCTTTACTTTTCAGCTGTTTGTGTTAGGATTAGCTGTTATATCAGCATGACTGAACCATCATTGTAAAGGGCGTTTGTCCTCTTGTTTTATGTGAATAAACTTCAGATCATCTGGCTTTCTTTAAGGTAATATGTTGAGTGATAGTCCACTGCTGCTGCCAAACAGGTGGCTTGGAGGCTATGCTCAATTTCCAGTGTCCCGCTGGTTTTAATGAGCTATTTGTGGATTTATTACTTGTAAAATGACTTCACGTGACAGACTGAGGACAACTGTCAGCTACTTTTCATGAGTTTTTTTAACTAGTTTTTTAAAGTTACTCATAAGAATCCGAACCAAAACACAACCTGTGACCAAACGCATTCTTTCAGTGGCACGTTATGAATATTAAACTGCATATGTTTCTATAAGTTATTTTTACGGAGCGATTCTAATATTTTTTAAGATAAGTTGAAGTGGTCAGAAGCGATAAAACGTGTTCCAAATGCACGTGGCGGTCAGATGCTTCCACTCATATGCTTTGGTGTGAACTTTGCTGGTAGCGTTATCGTACATGCAGCTTGCCACATCTGTGAGTGTGATATTCGGGCCCTGCTTGCCCACCCATTGATCAGGACGCCTTAATGCAGCAGACCTGGTTGAGAAATCAGCAGACTGACACATGGATACTGCGTTGACAGCCCAGCTGCAGATTGCTTTGATTGCCTCTTTAGCATTTCACAGATTAAAAGCGCATGGAAAACTAGTGGAAAAGTGCAATCAATGCAGCGGCGGCCTCTCTGCAGTCACCGCTGGTGTCCTGCTTTACGACCAGATGCTCAGACACACATCAGATATGGACAAGGCAAGCATGACCTCGGGAATGCATCGATCCTTTTGTACGCCCCAAACCAATTATAGATTGAATGTCATCTCAACAACCGCTCCTATAGATTCCTCCTAACTAATTTGAGTCCAAATATCCCAAGATGGGTTAAAAACTGACATATTTTCACATCCAAATAAAGCAGCAGTACATTTGCCATGTCACAGGTCAATGCGTTATTAACCACCAAATATACATTTTATATTTCAAAGTCCCAAACATATATAAGCATCATTCTCTGCACTCAGACTCCGTGGATGTGTTCCCTGAATGTGGCTTAATAATGTGGAGAGACACATAGGCACTAAAAAAATTTGACTGTGCTTGAAAAACCTAGACTCCTTTGATATTTAACCATGCGGGTCACAGGAGGTCAAATAATGACACGAAAAAAAAAAAAAAAAAAAAAAAGGCGGAGACCCTCATGAAAGGTACAATATACTGTTTTTGTTGGACGCTTTGAATGCAGAAATAAAACATGTTCACTTCTGCATCAATAAACACTGCTTAGCCCACGAAACACTGGTGCAAATACCATAAATATAGTGTATGAATGTTATGTGACTGAACTGATGCCATTACGCGGTTAGTGGAGGGAATATGCTGTTTAGGGCTTCAGTGTGTCATCGAAACACCCCGAACATCCTCGAGACTTTCAAACAGTGCAACTCTGCGGTTCCATGTTTCAGCGCCTACTTCCACTGACACTCTGATGTGTACCGTGTTTGGAAACAGATCTGTGACTTTCCTTTCCACGGACTTTGAGCTCACATTAAGTCTAAGCGTGCGTGGCTGCTCCCTCCTGCAGCCGTAGATAGCTCTTGCATCAGCCAGCAGAGACAAAGTGACGCAGGGCCGCATGTGCCAACGCTGTCAGGTAACTTAATGAAGTTGTTAATTCCTCTGCTGAGTGACTTGTTTGTCGATGTGCCCTGGCCAAGGGCGAAGCCGGGTGTAGCATTAGCATTCCTCTCTTTCTTTTGGCTTCTTCATGAATAAATCAGCCTGTTAAAATTGCTGCATTTACATCTCATTTTACACAAGCGTTGCATGGCGACTTGGACTGGCTCAGCTTTGTTACGCAAGCACGGCTTTTCCATCCTCTTTGTGGCATGTGTTATCACAGAGATTCAGGTTCAGTCATCACAAAGCATCAACCTCCTCCATTCTGAACCGAGCGGCTATCAAGGCGGAGTGCATGACATCATAAGCATTACATTATGTCTGCAAAGTTTCTGCCACTGTGAAAACAACAGGAACGTGATCAGATTCTGGGTGTGACATGAAAGATGCTTTAGCCAAAGGCTTCCAACGTTGCATGTTCTCACGAAGTCAGGGCGGGATAAGCGGACCAGGGCCGGATCACTGGAGAGATCTGGCTGCTGTGTGGCTTGTGAAGCAGAGCCGGGATCAACATTGGTTGGGGAGGGTGGAGGCTGGGGGGGGAGGCACAAAGTATCTGGCAGTTCCGCTAGGCTGCTCACTAATTGAGAAGTCGCTCAGGGGTTGAGCGCAGGCCTCACAGCTCTGCCTATACCATCCAAATAACGCCTGTAAGTGGGGCTGACACCAACCAATCAGCATTTTAAAATCCTGTTTTCCACCGCGCTGCCACCACCCCACCCCTGCGCCCTCCACCCACAGCCCACCTCCTCACTGTTCTAACAGCTGCAGCCAGATCCACAGTCTCCCAGGTTAGGACCCCCCCCCTACGCACACGCAGCCCCCCTACTTCATCTCCATAAGGGCCTCATTAACCAGAGGTGGCACAGAAGGCCTGGCTGAAGAGCACCACATCCACACACACCAGCACAGTAATTGCTGGTGAGTTCAGTTGACTGACTGCCGCTCAGGTTCAGTGTAAAGTGTGCAGATGTGCTGCTTCTCCAAATGTGCTCTGCTGTGTCTCACACACTTTTATTAATAAACAGGACGGACTGGTGATAGATATCTTCAAATACACAATGTTTTTTTTACAAGTAGGCAAAATGTCACGCACAAAACAACTAAAACAGAAGCCATTACTCTTAAACCAAACCAAACCACCTGAACATCTGTCAGTGGGGAAGGATAAGTTGGCTCGGTTACATTAACTTGAATGAAACTGGAGGAAGGGTGTATGTACAATTAAATTAAGGAAACTTTAACATCAACACCCCAGTTAGTTTCAAACATGGATACAGGTGGACTTGCGGATCCTCTAATATGAAATTAAAACACAACCTAAACTACATCAGTTCACAGTGTCGGGCCGTGCATTTCAGACCTGGGCCAGCAGTGATGCCCTCCCGACTTAATCCACCTCTTAAAACCATAATTGTGATCCATGGATCTACACATGATGTACTTAGACCAAAACACATCCAATTGTATCACCTGAACATAAAGTCACAGATTGTCGACCCTGGCAACACATCATAATGAATAATGATTGGATAAAAACTCTAACATAAACCCGCCTTCCAAATTTCCACTTGGGGCTGGAAGCTGAGTAACCAACTTATGAAATCTATGAAATGAAGAGTATAGACCATGGGGAATAATTTAATACATATTTCTGGAAAAAACATATATTTAAAAAATATATTCCTCATTATGTTTAGGCCAGCAGAGAAGGCCTTGCTGGCCTTGAGGGTCCACCATTGACAGTTCACCCCTTGCCTTAAATTGCTCCTTTGTCTTAGGTGCATTTTTTCCACTTGTACCAAAAATATAACATTGCAAATAATTGCAGTTCATTTTTCTTGCCCTACTTTCTTTAACTAGTACAATTGTTTCTGTTAGTCACGCCGTGACTAACAGAAACAATTGTACTGCAAATAATTATTGATAGCCTTTGATTAAGTTTAGTAAGCAAGTAAGTCAGGCTTTTTCTGACTGTAGTTAACTCCATAAATCGACCAACTGCCTACTTCCATGACAAGACGTCTGTACTGACCTCTACGCAGATGAACGGGATTGGATCTCTTCTGTTTCTACGGCTATAACATTGTGCACCACTAGACACCACTAGTTTAGAAATGACATTAGCTAATGTCAAAAGCCCCCTAGCTCCTTTCATATGTTTAGTGCCTTCGTTTCCTTAATGTTTTTTTTAGGGCAATGTTCAGAACTGAACCTGATTTCAGACGAGCTTTCATCATACACATGGGGGTTTGTTCTCGTGCTGTTGCCCTTCCATGTACAGACCCTGAAACCTGAGCAGAACGGGTGGGGGGACCATGATGGAGCCCACAGGTAACCACCTCTGTCTCCATCCAACAGCAGGAGCAGGCCTGCATCGCGCTGAGTCTCATGAGCCTCATCTGATTCCAGACCAGAGCCCGGGTGTCTGGGCTGCGCTCAGCCCCACAGCTACATTTACAGACACCTGCACATGCACAGAGGTCAAAGGTCAGAGGAGAGGCGTCATGTTTGTTTAACAGGTGCACCCTCTCGCTGTTTGTTCCTCCGGTTGTGTGGGTCTGTTAGTCCTCACCTTGGACAGACCCGCATCATTTAAGATTCCACCAAACTCAACAAAACACACTAGACTTTATCACTTTATCACTTTAGCATTAAGAGTTAAAACAGACACAAATGTAAATGTGCGAAGTAAAAAACACCTACGTGTTTCTGGACTTATCTTGTCACGTGTCTGTACCTTCCCTTGTACAATTGTATTCACGTTCTTCATCTTAGACTCAAAATCAACTGTGTCCACACACAAACAAGAACAAAAGACAAGCAAAAGACGCAACATTTACCATAACGTCACAGAAAATGACAAAACACAGGAAAAGGAACCTAAACCGTGGAGGAAAGGCATCAATATGTTTGGGATTGTTTTACTCTCAGTGAAAATTAATTTAAATGTTTTGATTTGACTTCAGGTTTAAGCAGTTGCAGATGAGGTTCAGTTATTCACAGGCAGAAACAGCCAGAGGACGTTTGTTTGACTTCAGTGTTTTAGTACATTTCCGACACTGCCCCTTTTGTCTTTTAATTGAGTAAAATAGTTGAACAATCGTGCCCATATCTGTACGTCTAAAGGAATTAACAACATGTCACACCTCTGCATCAGTGCCCCCACCCCCACCCACCCAAACACCCTCCTCATTCAACTTTGCACAACAAGAGGGGGTCTTTTTTGGCAACAGGAGTGTGACTGCATCCAGGGTTGAAAGCTGTGGATGATTCCCAAACACATAGCCCTGAAACAAAACAAAACCAATATGTGCAAAAGCCTCTGGGATTGTGTGTGAGTGTGTGTGTGTGTGTGTTAGTTATGGGGGTGGGGGCTGATAGCCCTGTGTGTCAACCAGCAGGGCTGTTATCGTACTCTCACATGCCTGCAGAGAAGAGGTGGCAGCCAAATATGTGGCGGTGCGGCAGCCAGCACTGTGTTCCAGGCGAGGCATGGAGCCCAGGCTGCAGAGGCACTGACCGCACACAGGCCTTTAGCAACACAAAACACCCAACATGACACACAATCACAATACAGGGACGATGCCGACACACTTCACTTGTAATATAACTGAAATGAGCAGCGAGATCCCTGGCTTACTACAAACGCTATGTCTGTTCATGTATTATTCCAAATTATTACTCATTACTGTATGACTATATCATTAATGTACTGCAGTAGATTCTGAAAAATTGCTGAGCACATGAAATTAGTTTTAATAGAATATATTACAGGTTCATTGTTGTTGATTGTTTAAAAGGACAATTCAACAAAATATATCACATATTTTTATGTGTATTTTATCAGTGATAAATATTAAAAATACACAACGTGGATACTAAAATAGTCCCTTGTCCCCTGTTGAAAACAAATCAGCAATTTGAGTTAATTTTAGGGTTAATCTTCTAAAACACGTATTCAGAGTTTTTTTAATCTTACTAATTTATTATGTTTTTCACAATTTTTTGTTCATGTTCAACATCTAGACAAAAAAATTGTCATGTTCTGACAAAAAAAAAAATGCTGAATCACATATCACGTAACCATCTTCAGCTCTCACTTGGGAAGAAAAAAAAAACACAATTTAAAATGAAAAGTATTGGTTTCACATTTATAATGATAATTCTAGAACATTTTATCATGATAATTGGTCAAATCAACAAGAATGGGAATTCCTGCAAGATCCTGTGCGTGACATGAGTCTTTATATGGTTGTTCATATAGTGTAAAATTCTATATTATGTGATTCCATTTTAACATTATACATTACATTTTTTTTCTGACAGATGAAAAACTGTGAGTGTGGTGTAAGCCTTAAGCAATGGATTCACAGTATGGTGACTTTTCTCATTGCATGGTGAGATACATGCTGCAGTGGTAAATACGCTTTAATTATATATGGATAAAATATTGAACCTGTTCAGAGCTTTACAGCCTTCTGCAGAGATTTCTTATTTGCCAAATCACCAAAAACTTCAAATCATTCAGTCAACTGAACTGAAATTTATTTATGAAAAAACAGCAAAAAAAAAGTTTAGTGGTTGTAGATTTTCTAATTGATATTAAACTAAAGACAAAGTAGTTGGTAGCTCATTACGAAAGACACTTTTACAGAGATGACATGGATCACGGACAAAATGCAGTTATAAATGTTGCATTTGTGATTCATTTGTATTATATTTGATCTCAGTATAATATATTATACCTTGGAAACCACATCAGAAATGGACCCTTACTCTCCTACCTTTTGAAAAGCTTTTTTCTTGATCTTGCCACAAATTTAATGTGACTAAGAGAAAATTGGAGGCAAAATCAGAGTTCAGGAGGTTAACCATGGCTACAGATGAAACCCAACCACTTAAACCACACTTTCCTTTAACTGTTTTAACTAAAGCCTTAAACATTTTGCTTCTTCTCTATCAAAGAACTTCTCGCGTCGCAGATTAAAAATGGCCAATACTCAAGACCCAAACCTCTCCTTAATCTGTAAAGCCTCATGGATCATTGCCTAAGAGGAAGAGGGAGGAGGGTGAGCCATTAATATATGCATGGAAATGACCTGCGGCACTGCCCATAAAGGGGGGGCAGCAAAGGTCAAATAGCCTCCAAACTGCACTTGAGTTTAATTAAAAAGACAAAGAGGAGCATAATTTCGGAGTGGACAGACATGATTACTGTTCGGTGAGAAGAGGAGCTCAAGCTCTTTCAGCAAACCCACGTTCACTTTCCCATAAGGCCTAGCACCATCTTCCCGTTCCCTTTGATGTCAATATAGACCATTTATTAGGGCCATAAAGGTTAATCTGGAAGGAGAGAGGATATCAAATAGTTGGGATGAGGAGAGAAATCCACATGAGCCACCACTGTGGAGGAATGTTCAATTTAGCTGGAGTCTCCTCAGTAGGTAATGGAGTTACCAACATCAACTTCTCCTTCTACTGTTTGAAAATTAAATGGAAACCATGACAGGAATATAATGCCGACACTTCTGTGCCTGCGACCAAAGCGGATTCACAGTGTGTTTCAGAAACTGAAAAGGCTTGATTTGCTTGAATGAATTTAACGCAATACGAGTCAATATTCATTATGAAAAGGTCTGCCTGGTCAGGGGGGCTCGCGACGGGGACGGTCACATGATTCACAATATTACAAAGCATCAGCCCATGATGGATGTGTTCAATTGCTGGAAGTAACTGACTTGATGAATTTTTCATTACCCTGGTTGATATGTTTTGGATAGTGAGCTAGATACGTCGGCTGATGAAATGGGGAGCTGAGGCCGTGTATCAGGGACTACCAGGGTGTGGAGCTGGACCCATCACGTCTACATACCGTATATGCAGTATATGAACATATAGGGTGGCATGTGGGGACAGGTTTCATGTTAACACTGAAGACACTGGACTAAAGTGAGAAGTGAAAAGACAAACGAGGAAAAGGTGAATCCCAAAGGTGTTGAGCCACTGGAAAAACACAATGCTGTCAGGAGCCCACAGCAAGGCTAACCCCC
>JAPTHA010000005.1:6673644-6689328 GCA_029814585.1 Gymnapogon annona | reverse complement strand
GCAACCCCCCCCCCCCCCCCCCCGCGCCGTATGTATTAATCTTTTCTTGATAATTGCTAGACTTTTCATATGAATTCAATTTGAGCTACAATGACCTGATAATCAATCAATTCATCTTTACTCTGTATTATTTGATTTTTGATTTTTCAAGAGAATATTACAGTTACATTCATACCAAGGGGCTTTGCTGAGCTGGGGGGGATACAGCTCAGCATACATACATGGTTATACAAAGAGGATGTATTGATTCTGGTTCAGACACAGAAAATTTTGAGACAGCCAAAGCTTTCCCTCTTCTACACACCTGTGGATGGACTGGAGCCTAGAGATAACAGAAGATAACCTCCACAAGACCAGACCTTCACAGGAAATACCAGCTGAAAATAATGGTGTTCCTTCAAGAGCAATTTTAAACGTGTCAATTTAGTTTGTAAATGATTAAAAACATAAATATGAAATTTTTTAACAGGATTTGAAGTGTGAATAGATGAAGCCCCATTCCCTCCGGGTGATCTTGTGATATTTTCTATTTTGATGGTGAAGGTAACGGGTTTTCAGTTGGGTCGGGGTCTGAGGACTGTGGCCATGGCGGACGATGGACATAATGGTCGGTTCATGTAACTGCAGCAAGTCCAATGGAAGTGGACATCATCAGCCTGGACCAGACCATTGGGATCGGGAGTTCCCCTTCACTCACCAACGGTCAATGTAAAGTCCTTTGTCCGACCCTGACATGAGTCAAATCAATGTTTCCTACTTTTACAACATGTGCTAGAAATGTTGAAAGGAATAAAACTGAACACTCAACAGTTACCCAATCAAATCCTAACAGCTACGAACAGACTTGGTCTTCCTTACACTTCTAACATTGCACTGTTTGTTGTATTATGTGAGAAGACGTGAGCCTTGTAAACCTGTACGACCTAAACCTTGCAGACTTACATAACTGCAGGAGTACACTATGTGACTGTCAGAAATCAATACAGCAACAACAACAGGTTACAAACACAGCCCACTCCAGCGCTGAAGCATTACTGCACACACACACACACACACATACACACACACGCAGGTCGTGTGACCCATCTGTTCCGCACCCACAAATCTTCATCAGCTCATCCTCTGCTGACAATTGGACTAAATCACACACACACATCCATTGCATCTCTGACCTTATATATGTGATGAATGTGGTTTTGCATTTTTTTAAACCTTTGTAATGCGGTTTATGTGTAATAATAATAATAATAATAATAATATTTGAATCAGAGCAAGTTTGTGGAATTTTTCTTAAGGTTCACAATAAAGTGAGTTTTTCTAAACACTGGGATCACTTTGTGTCACTTACATTTTTGTTTCAACTTCAGGCCCCATAACAAAGATGATAAAAAAAAAGAATTACTTATCAGACCCTGGTGCTCAGAAAATGTGGTCTGCTTTTTTTTCTTTCTATTGACTTCATGCTTTATGTTGAGTTGTTTAATACAGCGATCATTATGCAGAGAAGCTTCACTTTAGTTTAATATGTGGCTGAAACACAACCTAAACAACAGCCTGTGGTTCTGTTTGACAGAGCGCATCCAACATAAACCCAACCTGTATCTTGCCCTTTGATACAAAATGGGGAACCATTTTGCACAGAGCATCTCACACCAACACACATCAGAATCCTTCATGTTTCTCTCCCTTCTTCCATTTTTTTTTCCTTTCGACAGACAAATATGTGACTGCAATTTCTCCTCTCTAACCTTTTCATGAGCTTTCTTTAGGCTGTGCTCAGTTTGTATGCTTTAATGTCGTCGCCACTGCCGCACTATTCACCCCTGCAATCTTTCCAAATGAAATTGGTTCTGTGGGGTCAAGGTTCACATCGTGGTCTATGTTATGATTTGATCTGATCTGCCGCTGCTGAACAGAATGGGGTAATCCTCCCTGTTGCAGCCGTCACAACTATGGCTTCGTATTTTCAGGCGGTCGGTGTAAAGGCCTGAAAATTGCTGCATGATATTGTACTGTTTGTTTTTGGGATTTGAAGCTGGGTCCTGCTGCAGTGATTCCTCCCACACGGTTATGAGAGGAGCGTCTAATGCTTCAGGTTGTTATAACCAGAGACAAGGAGGAAGACTCCTACATTATTAATTCTCTTAACTCTTCGACTCCTCAGAAGAGCAGTAACAGAAACCCACTTAAATTTCCCACTGCTGTCATGTCATTACATGAATCCAAACGCACTGTTATGACAGGGGTGATGAATGAACACTTGTGTAAAAATACTAATTTTTTCAAATAATGTAACTTTAAGAGAGTAAAAAATTAATGAAGACAGACATACTCCACCAATTGTTACTGCTATAATACATAAAAACATCTGGGCCTATACTGTATATTTTTTTGACTTGTGTATCTGCATTATATCAAATGCTTCCAACGCTTCCAACATTATATCTATGTGCTGTGTTGTGATATTGTCATTCATGTGCTCGTGTGCCGGGGTTTTTTTTTGCTCCCCCCATTGCGTGCTTTTAGCATGTGCTAGGTTGATCTTTTTTTTTACCCCTCCCCTTCCCCATCGTCATGCTGTACCTTGATCTCTTTATCTCTGTCTCCCTGTTGGGTCTTCCCACCCCACCCCTCCCAACCTCCCCTATGTTGTGTGGACAGGTTGATGGGTAAATTTCACTTGTACTGTACTTGTACTGTGCTCGTGACAATAAAAGGCATATGATTGATTGATTTGATTGATTGAATGTTCAAGTTCAGAAAATATTTCAGTTTATTCACTGTTATACAATACTGTTTTGCGTGTTTGCTTTTTACTATTTGCATGGCATTTAGCAACGAAATAATCCAGTCAATAGATAATATATTGACAGATTTCAATATTGATCGAGTCTATCATGATGTGAGCATTACCCAATGAAAACCATCAGGATGTTGATTATGCTAACGTAAGGCTAAACGTTAAGGGGCATTCGCTCATTTCTCTCATCTGATATCCAGTTAGGGTTCTTGCAGCTTTTTTGTTACAACAAAACAAAGGAAATGTCGATTTACATCTGTAAAAGTGATCTGAATATTTTAATCCCTGCCTTATTTTTCATTTAGATAAATTTTCATAAGCAGCAGTGGAGTGAGCAACAACTCCCACAATCAAACCATCAGGCAGAAATTACATTTAGAAATGTGTATTTCAGACAAAACTGAAAATCGACGCACAAGGTTAAGATAAGGGAAGATGTGAGTCCCTATCATTTAACAGCTCCAGATATTGTCATATTAATCAACTAATGGATCTTGGAGTAAAAGAGGTCATAAGACAAGGATCTTGGATTGTAGGAGGAGTCTGTGATAAATGCACCACGACATTCATCCTTCTTATTTTAATGAAATAGCAATATTTCATATTGACATCCTCACGTCATATTTTCATAAAAGAGAGGAAAAAATGAGCCTTAATGTACTGTTTGTCAGCAATACAAATGCAATAATAACCTACGAAGTGCAAAGAGACAATGAGTTGGACTGTGAGCGCAAAGATGAGAAATGACGCCGACTGCTGAGATGACTGTAGTCCATAATGCAGCACGTCAACGTCACAGACACATGGATTAGCTGCAGCCCCTCATCAAAACATAAGACACATGTAAAGATATATGAAAGAACAAGTGCAATATCTGAATTCTACACCATTAACACCTTAGTGACTGTGACCGAACCCTGTAGTCTCAGCTCTGGTTGGCATCCATTTCCTCCTAACAGAGACGTTTAGAACATGCCTTTTTAAGCCTTAATTACACTCACTATTCTTACTGATTCCACCATTGTGCCGCGCCGCTAAAATGCCAATAAAACCCACATGAATTCCACTAACAAGAGATGTCCCATAATTTGACTTGTGATTAGCATTTCCCCCCGTTTTCCCTCTCCGACTCCTCCCAGTTGCTCTGCACTCACCAGCCATTTGAATTTAACGCCGCCATTAGAAGTTTAACGACAATGCGGAGGTGCGGAGAAGTATAGTCAGAGAGAAAAGGGGGTGTTGAAAGTTATAGCCCCCCGCTCTATTCATATGCTTATACCTTCGGCTCAGTGGTAAAGGTATGCTTAAAAGCGCCAGGTGGTGACATCTTAATTTTTCACAGCGGAAAAAATGTGTCTGCGCCGCTCTCTCCTCCATGCATTATTCTTGCTTTAAGCAGCGAGGCTCCTCAGGGGGAAGGGGGGTATTGTTTTACAACACACCCAGCTGCGGCCTACTTGCCCTGCCTGGGGTTCTTTTCAAGAAGTTGTCTTGGGTGACCCTTCTCTCTGGCAGTTATTAATAATAACACAAGCCGGCGAATAGTTCACAGAGTAACACCTCACTGCTGTATGGATGTGGAGCCTCAGACGGTAAAAGGAAAAAGTATATGTATGTATGGGGGGCGTCTGGAAACAATATACACAAACTATGTTCAATTCTATTTTATATAAACTGGAGTAATACTCGTGTTGTTATGTAGATTTACATTTATACTGTGTGTATTTTCAAATACAGGTTGATATTATACACAGTGATTGGAACTGAGAAGAATTCAGTTTCCATTACAGATATCAATTTATTAATTCTCGTTGGATTAGGGACTTTGTATTAATTCTTTGTTGTCAAATATGTCCTAAAATGTAATGTATTACTTGATTTGAGTAAAAGGGTTGTAAAGCTGTAGTTAAAGGAGCGTCAGTTGATGTCAGATGATCATCTAAATGTAATTCTAGGACATGGAGCTTATTCATAAACTACAGTAAAGCAGGTTGACGCAGTGAAATGACACTAACATTAACAGTATCAATAGAACCTGGAGGAGGTTAATGTTATGACAGAGAACGCCTCCAGAGGCACCGCCACCTTCACCGAACAGCCAATCAAAGACATCAGTGCAATTTAATTGGATACTGTGGTTAAATGTTTCTACACATTGTTGTTATCCTTAGTTGTAACTGCAGCTCTGTCTTTACTGGTCAAACACAGCCAGACTATAGAGTCTTCTGAACCTTACATATGTCATGCTATTTGTGCCACAATAAATAGCGATACTTTATAGTATTGTATTGTGTTTAATTTATCACTACTTAAGTATATTGAGATTATTTAGTCATACTGCTCAGCCCTAGATGAGACAAGGGAGGGAGAGGATTTTAAAAGGAGAAACACACAATAACATCAAACACAGTTTCCCCCTTGTATGTAATTAGCATCAGGTAATCATCTATGGCCCCTCTAAAGTGATGGAGAGCCTGATTAGCAGCATCAAAGCAGGCCAAAAGGACCCAGACTTAAGAGGGAGATGGAGAGGCTCAGTGTGTGTGTGTGTGTCTTTAGGGGGACGTTGGAGAAAGACAGGGGAATAAGAAGGTAAAGTGGCGCAGCTGACAGACTGAGTGCCGCGTTCTCCACCTAAAAGTCCCATTAAAAGCTTGAGCAGGAGAGGCCCTTTGTGCGTGCTGAGTGCTCTATTGTAATAACAAGCAGCAGAGACAGGATTCAATCTGGAGCTCTGAATGAAGCGTCGCATTCCTGGCAAATTCTCCCTCTCAAGTACTCAAGGGACTCAGTAAGTTGAAGGCTGCTTCTTTTGGCCTCAAAAGCTCTTTTATTATTAAAAATGTAACTTGGCTGAAAAGTAAAAACTCTGCACGGTGTGTTTAAAACTACAATTTGTAGAGCTTCTTAAATTAACCCCGACTGTCAGTGGGGGTTAGACGAAGGTGTGGTGATACGTCCACTTGATTTGACTCGCCTCAACTGGACACAGTGTTTTAGGTGTTTTCATCGCATGACAGCAGGGACCGGTCAGATAGTGTTCTTGTCTCACCTTCACTGAGGTTTCAAATGATCCGACGTGATACTCAACATGGATTGGTCGACTCAGAAGTGTCTGCCTCAGTTCACGTGTGTGTCATGATCGGATACAGAGCTAAGCTATAGGGAATTATCTAAATTTTATAGTTGGATCTTATTTCATACACTGGGAGATGTTGGAAGTGATAGTTAGGTTTTCCTGACTTGACTTTTAAATGTAAACTGCAACCATTAACAGAGCAGTTCTCTCCTGCTGTCACGCCAAAGGAAAACAAAAAAGTGAGATACACAAGGACATAGTAAGTAATGATGGTGGCATTCACCAGCACAGCAGGCACTATAACCTTTGAGAGAACCACATCCTTCAAAAAAAAAAAAAAAAAAAAACCCACAGCCCTCCCCTTTCTGTTCTAAAAACGAAAAAGAAACAATTACAGCACAGGTGCAGTCATGTGAGGAAAAAGAATAAAACATTGTCTTTGATGTCACCCACTCCTGATGTTGACCTTCCTGCTGTTACAAAGAGGACTGAAGAGCACGCACCGCGCTGAAGCTACACTCGTCATCCTTTATAAAAGAACATGCATGACTCTTCCCTGGAGTTCAACGGGATGTTATATAATGGCACTGATGGATATTTGCATTAAACATGCTCAGAGTTCCAAGAGGTGAAAAAAAAAATCAGAACTATAGCAAAACTTTCACAAACAGTGAAGTTATTTTGGTCAAAACTTTGGTTTGTATGAGAAAATGAAGAGACTGAAGGCGATGTCATCACACCACAAAACATCTGCACACGGAACATCAAATATAGGTCACATAGGTGTAGAAGTCGGTGTTTCACCTCCAGCAGATGGGGAACGCATTTAGGAGACAGAGACATAGTGCTGTCGTGGCAAAATATATATGATGCAAAGAAATCACTGTATCAACCCAAGACTTCAGGTATTTAAGTTTGGAAGTTCACGCTGTGCTCAGACTTGTGCTGTATGACCACCGTCTGTCCAAAACAACAGTTGGTCTGAGTGTTTGCATCACTTTTCAGATGCTTTTATATTGTATTTATGCCATTTTTAAGACTAATTTAGAAACAAATAATTGTATAATTGTGGTGTAAGAACCTGCTGCTTAGTTCCTAAATCTGGATCAATTGTTTGTCTTCGGATCCTTGTGAAAATGGACACGATATATGATTATACAGGAAGTAATGTCTGCAAATGGAAAGGTCAGGAAAGGAAAGTAATTTTGTAAAGCCTATGTATGTTGATTCCGTGACAAATGTTTAAGAGTTGACCTCACAGAACATCTTGTGACTCACGCACAAAAACAGTCCATGCTTTAACCACGCAGTAAACTGATGGATCCTCTACTGTATGCTAAGCTCCACTCTGCGAGGACGACAGAGCGCAGAGGGAAAGTAGGCTGTTGTGTCATTGACCAGAGGCCTGGCTGAGGATGTCCTCGTGCCCTTGAGTGTGAGCTCAGAGAACAGCTGAACATCTGTGCTAGTCATTAGAGAAAGAGGAGCTGGCCTGAATCTTTCAGCCTGCAGAGAATCAGGGAGGAGAGAGCTGATGACAAACTACACCCAGCTTCCTGCAAATCTCCCAGGAGCATGGCTATCGTCAAGTGAGAGGGATGTTGTGCAATGGCTACTCCAAAATCACAGGCTTTCAGCTCTTTGTGCCGCTGTTTGCATCCATTGTTGCCTTTAATGACTAATGCTGCGGATTCAGTCTGCACGGTGGAATGAGGTCAGGCTGAATTTGGTTAAAACTAGGTTGTAACTTGATCGTAATATTCACACTCAATGGCTATTTAATTACCTCCAATGTTCAGTCACACACCCACAGTTCACCTCTTTCCTGCTTTTGTCAGGGTGAGGATTATATGTTCTATATCCAGGCACTATGAAGTCATGAATCCTGGCCTGGTGATGTCATAACAAACTTCTTGTACTGACATTGATTTATTTACAGTTCAAAGCAAGTCATAGGGATAGAATTAACAAATTATTGGCCACGGGTGATAGCAATATGGGTTTAGGCACCCTTAAGGTACTGGTGTAGTTTACAATCATTTCACCTGCAAAACTGAGAAAAAGCCAACTTAAATGATGTCCAACCATAGGGAGTTGTTCCAGGTACTGAGTGGTAATGCAGTCAAGGCTGACGACCAAGGACAAAACCTTGACAGCAGCTTTACAACATCACCAAACGCCCAGGTTCCGACGGAAGAACAAGGCGAGCATGGAGGCACCATCATTCCCACAATTCATTAGGTTTGAGGAGCAGGAATAATTCAAGTGTTAGATGATGACCTTCAACACTTCCTTTGTCTGAGCTCCAAAAGCCGTGTGTTGCTGCTGTAAGAGTAATCGCACGCCAAACAGTAATATTGTTTTGTTTTGGGTTTTTTTTGTTATTAAAGGTATGCCACGTGTTCACGAGGAGGAATGTATCTAAATGAGATTTTTGAAACAGAATGGATGAGTTTCAGACAGGCGCAGGCTTTTCTCCTCACTCGCTGCCATCCCCTGCAGATAAAGCTTGACTTGATGTCACAGTCACGCCTGACGCAGACATACAAGCTGACAATGCGTCTTAAGCCTGATGCCAGATGGGAAAAGATACATTTTTTTTATTTACATTTACATACATGGCTATACAAGGTGGCTGCGGACTACATAGTTGATTCTGAACAGGGGGAAAAAAAATTGCAAGTTATTACAGTGAACCATGCTCTACATGTTGGTTATCTCTCACTGATAGCCAGCTTTCCAAAACGTTAATAAATCCAGCCATGTTGACGGCTCTGTGAGTTTGCTTGCATTTACAATCTTAGTAAAACCACTGTAGAGGAAAATTGAAGTTGGATTAAAAAATGAATAGATAGATAAATAAATAAGTGTTCTCCGGTGCTGTCTTTAAAATGGATGCCTGGAATTTACAGTTTTCCATTAACTGATGCCCAACAGCTTTTCCACGGCTGCACCTCGGCCTTGGAGTCGGCACCGGTTGTGTGTGTGGCGGCTCTCAGCAGGCCGCTGCACCACAGTCTTCATTTTCTCAGCGCTTTTTTACTTAAATGTGTCAGTCTGTCTGCTCTCTCTTCCTCCTCTGGGCTTTCAAACATTATCGCTCTGTTCTGTGAAAATCACACATCAGCATAAACAGTGGTGTCGCGCTATTACCAGTATCATCAATGGAAGCTTTGGTTTCAAAGGGATCATTTGTTGATAAAATGTTCTCACAGCATTTCTCCATATTCAGAGAGCGCGAGGCACAAATCAAGCTGTAGGAGATAATACCTATAATTATGTTTGCATTTATGAAGGGATGGGGTGGGTGTACACAGGTTTCCTCCGTACATCATATTTGATCACACAGAGGCTGCTGAAGCTCGACCGTTTTTTTTTCTTATCCTTGTTTGTTCTTTTTTTCTTCTTCTTTTGTGTGTGTTGCAAGAGGGTAAACGCGCTAAGCTAATGCTAAAACGCACACCACACCTTGAACTTGTGTTTCTTTGTCAAATGTTGCGAAGTAATTTTAACAATTTCCTAAATATCATGGGGTTGTCCTATTAATTTATGATGATGGCACTGTGTGCTAGCCAATCAAATCAAATCAACTTTATTGTCATATTGCTGTACTTACAACTGCAGTGCCGACAAATGAGATTGCGTTTCACTAGGTATCCATGTGCAAAAAAAAAGATAATAACAATAATAAAAATAACAAATTTAAAAAGTTTAAGTATCAAAATAGCTGCCTGTGTGTAAGGTGCCTTTTAAAACAGCGAGTAGCACTAAATATGCTAATTAGCAGCCTAAAGGAATGGCTAAACCAGTCCATGAATGACTACAGATGCCAAATGGTGCTTAATCTAATAAAAACATACTGGTAATGTTCAGGATGTTTTTGTGTGACTGTGACAG
Organism: Gymnapogon annona; assembly: GCA_029814585.1. Taxonomy (NCBI): domain Eukaryota; kingdom Metazoa; phylum Chordata; class Actinopteri; order Kurtiformes; family Apogonidae; genus Gymnapogon; species Gymnapogon annona. The sequence continues at coordinate 6,679,552 of JAPTHA010000005.1, read as the reverse complement.
TCCCCCCATTTGCCCTTTCACTTGTGTGTGTGTGTGTGTGTGTGTGTGTGTATCTCCTTCACGTGATTGGTGGGCAGGGCTGTTGAGTAACAGTGGGGGCCACCTGGGCCCGGTGATACAACTGCTACTTTAAAACCCACTCTCCATTTGGGGAGGCTCTCTCCATGCACAGCGCTTTGGGTTTTCTCAGTTTATTCACCACACACATGCACACACCTTATGTTCCCTCATCCCTCACTCACACACTAGTGATTGTACACATTTACACATTACATTTCTTGATTTGTTTTGTTTGATGATTCCATGTAGTTTAATAAAGAGCACATTTCTGGTAAACCTGGCGTCTCCACCTGTTTTTGTGGCGACATTTGAGCCGGCCGTGACGGTGACAGAATCCCGGGGTAGAATGAGAGGTGATATTTATCATACTAATGATAAACCACGTTAACGCTGTTGTGCTAAATGTCACAAAGTCATCCCTGATGCTTGACAGGTGTTAACACACAGCTCACAGTTGTGACTGATACTGACCATGTCAAATTTGTGTAATGTATAAATATATTAATTTGAGGTAGTTGCCAGACCATATAATCAACCACAAAAAGTAAAGTAAAAAATAAAGTGATAAATTAATTTTGTGAAATATTCCTTCATTAGAAACCTGTGATAATCTTGTTGGTGTAATGTTTTGGCCACGACTACAGTGGAGCTGTCAGGAGCAAACAACAAAAAAAACCATCTTATTCAATAAAACAGAAGGTCAGACACCCACACTGCTTATTGTTCAAAGTAAAAATAACCTTAATTAAGAATACATTCAGCTAAAATATCGTTTACATGTGTTTTGAAGAAAATTATGCTGTGCTATAGGTTAAAAGACTTGAACATTTTTTTGTTCCATACGTTTTTACCGTGGGCATCTATGGGATGTTGCCTCAAGTGGCCATTTCAGGAACTACAGGTTTTGTCACTTTTGAGTTGGTTTCATTTTTCAGGCCTGGAGGTTCCCGCGTGGTTGCAGTTGAGGATTATTATTTCTCTTCTGGTGGGATCAAATCGCTCATGGTTGTAGACCCCTGAAGAATTCTATTAACCCTGGTTATGTCAGGCCTAATAACATGCCACCCTGCTAAGCAGAATAGGATTGAGTCAGAGAATAGGGTGGGGGTGGGGTATAATGAAGGCTCAAATAATTTACTTTTAAATCCAGTGGAATATAAAAATGGACTATATCTGAAGTCATCCTTCTTTTTTTCCCTCTCCTCTGCGTAACCTGGGCTGACAGACTGAGATAAACACAAGTAGAAATAATATATTTGAGGTTGTTTTTTGACTAAGGTGGTGTGTGTGACTGTGTGTGTGCAAAATTGTATTGCTTTGTGATGTTGCAGCCATTGATTGCCTCAGTGATGGAGCCAGGCTTTCTTTGTTGCTCTGCAGATCAGATGTGGAGTGCTGCGGTTTGCTATATTTGCCATTCATTAGCCAGCAGTGAGGAGATGTCAGGGCGCATTCGCAGGCAGGCCACTCTCCTGATAGAGAGCGTCAAATCAATTCAGTCACCTTGAACTTTGAAGATGAAAGAATAACATGTTAGAATTGGCCCCCCTTTTACACCGCACGGCTGTTCTGCAACGCTCACCGAGCCTCATGCCGCCATCCGCATTGGCCATACACCGTCCGCCACCACAGATTCACTGATGACATTTACAGTTTTGGTTCTGAATCTCTGCAAATGGTAAAGACACAACAGACACTGGAGCTGCTTCAGGGGTTAACTCCAACACATTCACCGGTGTTTATGTTCCTGTTCATAGATTGACTGTCAAATAAAGAGGATTCTGAGGCATCAGCTCGTACCTCATAACCACTAGGGGTGTAGACGCTTTCTCTGCATCCACAGTTCTATTCAGATCTTGCTTACATTTGTTTTGTTTTTCTGGGGATAATTTGACAAACCACCTAGATCTTATCTGAGGTTTTGGGGTCTATTTGGAACATGCTTCAACTGATGTTATGTTCAAACCATATGTTAAGATACAGAATTAGAATACGTTCCCCTTCAACTGATTAACTCCTTTGCGAAAAAGGATCAGTGTTTTTTGTACTCTGTACATAAAAAGCAACTATCTGTGACCAGACACAACCCTGTCACATGAGTGTGACGGAGCTGTTCATGTGGATGGGCAGAGGTCTGACTGGCGTGGGCGTGGCTGTGCTCGAGGTTTTAAGGCTACGTTCAAATGTGAGGCAACAGGGTGATTTTAAACATGGAAATCTTACATGATAATTCATTCACTTTGCTCTTCCTTACCTACACACACACACACACACACACACACACACACACACACACGTAACTGGATATATATATGTGTGTGTGTATGTGTGTGTGTACACATATACACACACACACACGGACATATATATCCAGTTACCATTTGATCAGCCTCAATATCTCCTTACCTTCAATGGTTTATTCAGTTCAGTGTCACCGTTCATTTCTCAGTTTTACTTTCCAATTCGCATCAGTGGGATTTGGAATTTCCTCAAAATGTGGAATTAAAAACAGGTGAGATGAGCGTCTCCTCCCACCTGACACCACTACGCTGATACCGATCACCCCGTCTAAACCGCAAAAATGGTGGCAGTTTGAACAACTGAGAAACCAATTCCAATCACATGCAGACCTTCACTATGGACAGACTGTCTGACTCCACAGCATCCACATCAACACATATCTGATGCAAACGCTCTAAGGCGTTTATTCCCACCGCCTTCCCAAAAAGAAGGCAAATATTCAGGAATCACTCCCTCCTTAGATGTGCCTGTGGATTGCTGTTGCCAAAAATGAATTCTCTGCAGGTTTTCACTGCATGTAGCAATGATGATTGCAAAAGTATGTATGAATATAACCAAATGGGTTTGACTAAATTTCTTTAAGTTAGATGATTGTTGTAGAAACGAGAAAAAAAACCTCACGATTTGAGGAAGTTGTGTTCAGTAAAAACAATGAAAACCCAATTATTTAACATAAGCTTGGTTTGAAGTTGTCTTATTGTCATAACTCATAAACTGAAGAAACCCATTGCAATTATTTTATCTTATTACAGGTCAAATTTATCTCAGCATTAGCTGTGATAGTTACACATATGCTCTGAAAATAAAATGTTATATATTTTGTTTTTTTCTTGGGAAAAAATTCAGTGTTACAAAAAATGACTTCCATTTTCTCAACGTTTCTAAAAATAATTTTTGTAGATAATTCATCACGTGTTCATCAAAAGAACATGAAAAGTGGTGACAAAAATGGATGAACGTATGCTGTTACACCAGACATTTTTGGGTTTTTTTACTTGTGATGTAGCGATAAGTATTGAGGTCTGAAGTCACTTTAGAAAAGTACAAAAAAAAACACTTTGAGATAATGAAATCAATGAAGAATCTGGTTCAACTTCTTCCATTGAAAACTAGAAAAAAAAATCTGTTGTTTCCGATGCAGTGCATTGAGCTGTGCAGGTCCTACAGACCCCCCCTAAAGACTCAGTATGTATCTGTAGGTGTGTCTGTGTGTGTGTGCAAATTTATATATGTATGCGTGTATGTGGGTACAGTACGTGTGCGTAAATATATATGTAGGTGGGTTTGTGTGCATGTCGTGTGTGTGTGTTGTGTGTATAGTGTTTGCCATCACACAGATGCTCTCTTACCGTAGGTAGTCTCTTCGACACAGGATGAGGTTGGCTTTGGTGTAGAGCGTAGAGCCCACCTCGCCCAGCCTGCAGTCGCAGCAGGCACACTTGAGGCAGTCCTCGTGCCAGTACTTATCGAGGGCCTTCAGCAGGTAGCGGTCCTTGATCTTCCGGTTGCAGCCGGCACAGCCTTTTGGCTTGGTGTCCGGCTGGACGGAGAGCATTTGTATACCTGAAGAGAAGAGTCACAGAGTCAGAGCCACACCCCTTTAACCCCCCGTCCCACACCAATTATGGTCTGGGGGTTCATAGAAAAATTACAACACCTTAAACACATATCAAGGTAATACTTACCTAATACATAAACCAAGGTGAACATCTTAAAGAGGTAATGCAACCATTTACACATGAAATAAAAATAACAGTGTTGTTGCATTATTGAAAACAAATTCACGTCAGAATATAATTATTATCTTCATATCCTTTCTGAAATAAAAAATAAATACTAAAACATCACCACACATTTCAGACCAAATTCTCAGTAATACATAAAATATATTATTGTGTTAAAAAAAAGAAACAATTTTGATAAAAAAAAAAGAGATCTCTTATTGATACCATATTTAGATGGTAGTTCCAATCCTTCTCCTTTTAATCAGAAAATTTACCATCAGTTTTAGTTCTTTATTTCCTTTGTTCTTTGTTTCATACCAGTTTTTTCTTGTCACTAGTATAATAATAATAATAATATAATAATCCTCCTCTTAGTTCCATGCCATCTGTGTCCACTGGATACATGGAAAATGCTTTTCTCTTGTGTCCATGTCAACAACTTTACAAAATACACAGAGAAAATAATAATTACTACAAAGATGTAAAACAAAAAAGTGTGGCAAAATAATTTACTGATAATTTGAAACTACACACACACACACACACACACACACACACACACATCTGTGTATCTATAGATCTCTCTCTCTCTCTCTCTCTCTCTCTCTCTCTCTCTCTCTATATATATATATATATATATATATGTATATAAAACAACCTCAGTTAAGACAAACCCTCATGACCCCCATCTGACCTATGGCGACCACATTGAGGGCAGTGACCTCATATTGGTAACCTGGACAATAACGGTCGGGGTAAATTGCATACACACACACACACACATATATATAGCATATATACAGTATGTATACAGTGTATATATATATATATATACATATATAACACAGTGATAATGTAAAAGGTATTTTGCAGGAGAGGTCAGAAGTAGCTTTTCGGTACAAATAGAAGTTTAACAACACAAGAGAAAAATGTCTGGAAAGTATATGATTAGTCATAACATAAACCTAAAAACAACAGTCTAATATATATTCCCATTAAACAGTGATGACACCAGTTCATGCCTCACAGACCTCTTTATAGCAGGTCAGCTGACACTTAAAAGCTGACAAATATTGCACTGGTTATATATATATTACACTGTTTCCTGGTAAATACTAAACACATTGGTATAAAAATGCAAATAAAAATCAAATAGGGATGAAAATACCTTGAGAAGATACTGGGAAACCAAAGAACTCCATCTGTAGGGCTGTGCTTATTATTGGTTTAGTTTAGTGGAATTGGGCATCATTGGTTACAACGGGACTGTGTCTATAATATATCACACACACTCATTACAACACAGACGAACACAGGAACACACACATGACAAGTCCCTGACAGTGATACGTATAATCCAATGTCTTCATTAATGGAGATTATTAAAACGCAATGGGTGAGTACATGCTGAAATACTTTCTTTAATGATTTACAGGCTTTTAATGACTGAAGTAACATCCATTTAATTACGGTTCACCTTTACAAAACAAAGACAAATATTTTCAAAACTCATTACAACTTCACGATATTCAGTAAATATTTACAAATATTTAAATAATATTGAATTTGAATTCTAAATTGTCATTCTTTATTTATATAAATACTAGAATACCCTATTTCTTATGTTATTTTTTGCCTTGTTTGTGTTTTTTTAACTAGTCTTTTTATCTGCACTTGCATGTTGTATATATTGGCTGCTGAAATTTACCCACAGTGGGATAGAGTCTTACCTTATCTACTGTATATAGCACATTACACACACACCCACACACACACACACACACACACACACACACACACACACACACACACACACACACAAA
>JAPTHA010000005.1:6610052-6644583 GCA_029814585.1 Gymnapogon annona | reverse complement strand
ATGTAGTTCCTGTAGAACTAAAATACACTCTGCCTGAGTAGGAGCTCAAAAGGTTCTACAAACTATGTTCGTAGTTCACATTCTGTGTGATTATGCAAAAAAGGTTCTAATAACTAAAAAGGTTTTAAGAAAAGGTTCCTACAGTGGAAAAGTACCTAATGTCTAGGACTCTTGAAAATCTACTAATAGTTTTGTTTGTTTCATGCTGAGATGCAGATTTTTAATAAAATTTGTTGAATCTTCGCTGATCAACATTCATTCATTCAGTTGTGTTGAAGTTTATCTATGGACTCGACATTGGTTTATAAGTTTTAATCTGCTTTAAACTATATCATAAAATTCAGTAAATGAGAATCAGTTCCCAAATAACTTACCTGGTTAAGTAAAGGTAAATTAGATGATTAAGTCTTTTTTACTAAAGGGTAGTATGCATTACCATTTGTACATTATTGTCCTAAATACTTTGATAAATCAATAATTATGGTTGTCTATAACTAATGTATGTTTGAAACTTCAAATCCATAAATAATCTTAAATAAAAACTTTATGAATTGCAAGTAATTGTCAAACTTTAATGAAGTGATGAATTATATCTCAAACCCTCATTAGACGATGCCTCGTTGAAATCAGCTTCAGTAAATGTTCTTTGTTTGGTTTAATTTCTCTGAATGTGCTTTGTGATCCATGACTTGCTGCATGGTACTTTTGTTCTGGATTTCCTTGCACTTGTCAGTGGATCTGAACATTCAGTACTTTGACCTAGGACTTCTTCATTAGATTATATTCCATCCTGTTTTCTTTGTCTTTGCTCATAACATCTGACTTCACTTAATGCAGTCTCATGCAGCTGGAACATGTACAACTTAGACTGTGCGTGTGTCTGTGTGTGTGTGTGTGTGCCTGAAGAAACTTGTCCGACACCTATAGGGAACAACTGATGTCAACATTTACAGGCACTTGCTGCACATGCATATCTACCTCTGATGAGAAGAAATGAGGGCTCTCTGAATTCCATACGATTTTCGGCACTTACTGTAAGTGGGCATTTACATCTCACCCACTACATTGAGCACTCTAATGTAACACTGCTATTTAGCCAGTTTCCAGAACCCAGTATCATGTCATTCCCTGCAGTTAATGGCACCTGTCTGGTATCATCTACCATCACCATTGTAGTTATCTGCAAGTGGAATTGAGGTTTCATATTTCATAATGAGGAATTTGTTTCGTTCTGAGGAAACTGACGGTACATTTAGTCTCATTTGGAATGAGGGTAAAAACAGTTGAGTTTACGTCCTGACACCTTTATTGTGTAGGTTTATACAGCAAGAGGACTGTGTATTACGAAGCAAAGTCCTGTTTCCGTGAGGTAGCATCATATTGACTAATTCATTTTGTATGAAACCAGTACTCCAACCAAACCAACAGCTGACATCGCCCATCAGATGATTTTACAGTAGGTCAGGTGGTCGAAAAACAAATCAGTACATTTTGATTTCATCTTCAGTCACCACTTTTGTCGGTGCTGCACACACCTACAGCTGGGCTACGTCAACAGAAATAACATCTGTGACTAAGACAAGAAGAAGATCAAGGTTGCATTAATGTCCAGTACTAATGCATTTACTCCATATTTAGATGTATCCATACAGAGGCAGTCATTGGTGTCACTGTGTCATTTAAATAAAGTATTTATTGATTTATTGATTGATTTAGATGTTGTAACATGACTCAGGTCACAACCAAACCAGCAAACTAACACTTGAGGTACATAAAGAAGAACGCCTGTGTCCAGTGACTGTTTTTTGTCACAAGAGTCCTGTAGCTTTGAAGAGTGATAGGTTTAAACAGTAATAGCAACAAACATAAAAGCACCTACCTGCCCTCTGTCAATATACAACGGATCTACTACTTCTGGGTCTGTTCAACTTCATCGAGGTCGGGGATGCTTATCTTTACACTCTTTATTTCTGTAGTTCAGATTTATTCAATTCTGTTGAAATGTATGTCATTTCTTGTACTTTCATCTTGTTGAACTTTTATTAATTAGGGTGTGACCCCTGTCGTCAACCTTTTGATGCAATTTTGTTGAAATTTCATTTTATTTCTTGTACTTTTTATCTTAATTTTTATTAATTAAGGTTTTTGACATTTCAACAAAATTGCATCAAACACACTAATTCATTAATGTGCTTATTCCTCAGAAAAATTTGAAGTGATGTGAAACACTTTGGGCTACAATTCTTGTATGAAAGGCGATATACAAATATAGTTTTATCATCATTATTATTATTATTATTATCTTATTTATTTTATGTGCTGTCACCTTTGCACTGCAGCCAGTGGCAAGGCTTAAGATTCACCTCAGCAATTTTGCACCTTTGTATTTTCCATCTTTATTTTGTGTTATCAGTTGCCAATCAATGACATTTCGTTGTCAGATTCACAGTGTGTGTCTGTGTAATGACAAATAAAGGAAGTCTAAGTCTACTTTATTTAACCTTTATTTATCCGTGTGATTCGACTGAGAACCAGTTCTCAATAAGTGTCAGCATGATAACAGTACAAGCACACCTTTTAGCATAGAAGGAACTAAGGAACCAATCAAAGAACAGAACACTGACCGTCCATCCATCTTGTCTCTGAATACATTCTAACCTGACCCTTGCCGGACTGTGGACCGACTGGACACCATTCAATGTCGATACAGTGGTTTTCACATTTTTTACTTTGGTTTATGCAAATGAATTGAGACTGTACTTCATTTTTATATGTTTTGAAGTTGAAATATCACAAATTCCGCCCTTGATGAGGATGATACAGTATGTGATCATATTTAATCTTACTTCTCAGAACAACAATATGACAGCTGTCACAGTTGTGTTTCCATACACACTAGTATCAATAATTTTAATTTTGATGAGATTTTGGCATTTAACCCATCCGACCCCTGCATACATATTAAACACCAGTATCTCTGATGCTGTTTGTGCAGTAACGTGTGATGTTTGCAGTGTACCATGTTAATTTAATGTGACGTTTCAGTTGCTGCTGCCTGACTCTAAAGCCACTGAGACTAGAGACAATGGGGCCACTTTTTTTTTTTTTTTAACAGAAGTAGTTCTATTTAGTTGCAATGTTTTGATGTGGTTTTGTCTTACCAGTATTGTCATCTACTGCCATCAACAGGTAAACATGGTGTCCAGACATTATTCTGTCTCCATCACCACATGTAAGACGAGGAGAAGATGAAGATCTGCAGATGTGACTGACGGCTCAGGCTTCAGTGACTGGTTTCATTGTTGATCCACATACTAGTGTTTCTGCCGCCAGACGTGATTCATTTTTCATCTTGTTAAACCCATGTCCTGTTGGTTGTTTTACTACATGCTTGAAATGTTAACATTTCCTAAGCTTTTACTCTCATATCTGATAGGAATGTGTATCCTTTAAAGCATTCAAAGACAAAACTTTGTGTCTCTGTGGCTGCAGTACTAACATGCCTTGTAGGTGTAATAGTGTAGCTATAATATCATAGTGTGTCAGAACCTAGATACGCTCAAATCAACAATCATATAACCAAATAATTATGACGATAAAATAAACATCATGGGGTAAAATGAACTAAAATTCAAGATAGAAAGAAGACAATGTAAACTAAACCGCTGACACAGAGATTATGCAAAATTTTGTCATTTGTCATTATTTTGTATCCCAGTAGTAGTAGCACAAAACATCTGCTGAACTCAATGGGTAGTGATATTTTTGTTGATGGTCTATATATTTTTATTGTTAATATGAATATCCTGTGGTGACTTGTTGAATATGTATTTTTTTAAACAATGAAAGACAAAACTGTGTGTGTCACTGCAGTAGTGACATGCTTTCATTTGTTGATCCTGTGTGTAATAGCATCAGAGCACTTCAGATGGAATATCAGGGTTTGTCAAAACCTGGATACACTGATATCCATGGTATTGAAGTACGGAGGCATGTCTGCATCTGCAAACACACAGAAGGGACACAGACAAAAACACACAACAACACAGCCTCTGAGATAGTAATGTTCATGTACACGCAGTCAAAGTCACAGTCCATCCTTGGGTTATCTTCAAGGTGGAGGGTATAACCTCTTATCTCCATTTTAAACGATAGCCTCATTTTACGCCTGTGTTGCCATGGTAATGGGACGCAACATACATTCTACACATGGACAACAGCTAAAAACTCAACAGTCAGGTGACAGAACACAGTCCTAACAGTAGCCACTTAAATGGCTAAATGTCTTAAACAAGCTAACAGTCCCAGGCCAGTTTGTGTTCTGACAAAAAGAATAGAATAGAAAGCCTTTATTGTCATTGTACACAAGGACAGTGAGAATAGAGCCCTCACAGTGTCAGTGCAAAAATATACAGTATAAGAACAATATAGAGAACATTCATTCATTCATCTTCATTCATTCATCTTCTTCTGCTGAATCCTTTGCAGGGTCGCGGGGGTCACTGGAGCCTATCCCAGCTACTCAGGGCGAAGGCAAGGGGGGGACCCTGGACAAGTAAATGGAGAACAATTTAAATAAAAAATAAAAGTAATTAAAAAAAGGGAGATGTAAGGTGCATCATTCCGGAGCAATGTGACTGACCAATGTGACAAATTCTGCAGCGCTATCTAACTCTGAGCCCTTCCAAAAGTTCTAATATTATCTTGGACATTGACAGTTTGAAATCTAACTTGAAAACCCACCTTTTTAACTGGGCTTTTAGTTTACTCTGACACAGTTGTCTTATTTTTTTTTCAGTGTGATTTATAAAAAACAAAACAAAACAATGGAGGAAGGACTCGGAGTATGAAAAGGAGGGAATAAATGTACTCCAGGAGGACATCGAGAGGCCAAGGACAGTGGTTGAATTTATTTATTTATTTATATAATATGGACATAGCAGTGACACTGGACAAACCAGATGAATAAGTGTTATAGCACAGGTGCTAATACACAACACTTGTCCATAGGGGGCTTTTCAAATTACAATTTTAAAAGACAATATAAAAACACAATATAAAAATGTGAACAACTCTGGCCTGACTTCAGTCACTGTTTTATCTCTCTGGTAAACATGCTCAAATTGGTTTGGAGTTTCAGTCCAGCATGGAGAGAGTTCCACTGTCCAGCCCCTTTAAATAAGACGCTGGACTGTCCAAAAGATGTTCTGAATTTTGGAAGGACACGGTCCCGACTGACTGAGGCTCTGGTGGAAGGTCTAAAGAGAGCCCTGACATCTAACCCGAGACCAGAAAACAGTGGTGACACACAATTGTTCAAACACTTAGAAATCAGTTTCAGAACAGTTAAAATTTACAAAATTATCAAAGGTAAAAAGCTTGTGCTTCTGTATGATTTCACAGTGATGCTATCTCATAGGTTTCTTATCCAGAATCTTAATTTCCCTGTAATACAGAGAGGTTGCAGGCTTCAGAGTGGAAGTAGATGTTTGTGACCATGCTGTGATGCAGTAGGACAGATGTGAAAAAACATTGCATGCATGTACAACAAAGCAGCACGGTGCGGTAACTCTCTCCTTTCCCAAGGAAAGAAAAGGTGCTTAGGAGAGGGAGAACTAGGAACTCGCATTAAACATTACTTCCTAAGAAGTAATTCAAGTCAGTTGAGTGAAGTCCAACGACTGGAGTGAAACCAAAGCTCGCAGGATATCAGCCCCCCAGTATCTGAGGTAGGCTGCACAAGGATAGGAAAAGGATCTGACGATGGGGTAGAGCTCACCCAGCAACAAATTCCTGCAAGAGAGAGGAGGCAGCAGCAAAGTAAACCAAGAGTGAACTGGCCTGGAACTGCAGAGGAAGCCAAGTGGAAAGCCATCAATGATGACCTCAGCGGCATCCTGGAAATCATAAAGGGTACGGTGGAGAAGAAGCTTGACAAGATAGCGTACATCATATACACCAGTGTGGACTAGTGGAGAAAAGGCAAAGATCACGAGTGGCACCGAAACAATCAAGGAGACGGTTGGAGATGCAGTGCCTAATAAAGCACAGGAGACAGCTAAAAAAACAATTGAAGAAAGCCTCGGAGTATGAAAAGGAAGGAATAAGTGTACTCCAGGAGGATATCAAGAGGCGGATGACATCCCTGAGGTGTGCAGAAAAGCTAAGTCGGGTCCACAAGGAGAAAGAAAGGGCAAGAACTAATTTCTGTTCAAGTTCGTGAAATCCCTTTTCACCTTGAAGACCTCCAAGCAGTCCCTGGAGGAACACCTGGAGGAAATGCATTCCGATCCATCAAAGCATGAAGCATCTGAGGTACCACCTGATACTCCTCCCATAGAGCAGCCAAGCCACCGGATGGATGTGAGTCCCCCCAAATGGAAGGAGGTGGAGGCTACTGTAAGACGAGCTAGAACATCATCAGCCCCAGCCCCAAAAGCTTGGTGCAGAGCAGGAGGTTCTGATACCAAAGGAGGAGGAGTCCACAACCATCAGCCAATTCTGGCCTATCAGTCTCCTCAGTGTTGAAGGCAAAATCTTTTTCAGTATTGTTTCGCAAAGAGTGACCAGGTATTTGGAAGAAAATAAGTTAGTGGACACCACTGTGCAAATAGCTGGGCTGCCAGGATCATCTGGGTGCCTGGAGCATACCAGTATGATCTAGCATCAGATCCAGCAGGCCAAAAGTGAGAAGAGAAACTTGCATGTGGTCTTCCTTGACCTGGAATATGCCTTTGGGTCAGTCCCGCATAGCAACCTGTGGTCTGCCTTTGAATTCTATCAGGTGTTGGCATCGATCGCAAACCTGGTGAAGGTCTATTTCCAGGATCTGCAGTTCTGCTTCTCAACATCTGACTTCAACACCATGTGGCAGAGCCTGGAAATCAGCATAATGGTTGGCATCACTATTTCTCCGCTTGCATTCGCCATGGTGACGGAGGTCATTCTCAAAGCCTCAAAGTGGGTAGTAGGCAGAAAGCGCCTGAAAACCAGAGTGAAGCTAACACCAATTAGGGCATTCATGGATGATATAACGACCCTCACTACAACAGTGCCATGCACCAGATACCTCCTCAAGAAGCTCCAGGAAAACATCTCATGGGCCAGGATGAAGATTAAACCATCCAAATCAAGGAGCATCTCCATCACCACAGGCAAGCTTTCGGACCAGAGGTTTTTTATTAACAGCAGAGCTGATACCAACCATATCCGAGAAGCAGATTAAAATCCTGTGCGATGCTACAATGCAAGCCTCAAGATTTCAGCCAGGTTGAACAACTGAAGCAGGATGTTGTTAGGGACCTCAAGAAACTAGACCACTCCATGCTCCCTGGCAAGCTAAAGTTGTGGTGCCTTCAGTTTGGCCTATCTCCTTGACAGCTGTGGCCACTGAGTCAGTAATCCAGCATGCTAAGATCGTGGGTCGAATCCAGCAGTAAAGAGGTGGGCTGGGCTCAACTAAGGACAGGCCACTCTGGAGCAAGGCAACAGCAGAAGAACGGTGAAAACTGGTGATCCTGGAGGTCCAACGTCAGGAAGAAATTGCAAGATGGGCAAGGGCTGTGTCACAAGCTTGCCAAGGACAATGGATGAATTTGGGAAAGCATCAAAAAAAGGAGGATCAGCTGGAAAGATCTGTGGCAGATGGAGGCAGGTAGGATCAGCTTCCTCCTTAGAGCAACATACAATGTTCAGCCTTCGCCCATAAACCTCCATCAATGGCTGGGGGAAGATCCTGCAGGCCCATTGTGCCATACACTAGCAACCCTAAGGCACATCCTCATCAGCTTCAAAGAGAGGCTCTCGCAAGGCAGATACACCTGGAGGCCTTGCCCTGGCCCTGAATGGTCCTTTCATGAAAAAGGACCATCTTGTCCTTTTTCATAAATCATTTATCTGAATCCTATGGGTTGTTTTTAATTTCTATTTATCAACATTTTCTCTTGTTTTGATCTCAATTTTATTTTATCTTTATATGTTTGCTTATGCCGGCTGGGTAGCTCAGTTCATAAGGCACCGTTCTGTTGCATAGGGGACCTGGGTTCGATTCCCAGGATGAGCATCCAGTGGGTTGTGTCAAGAAGGTCATCTAATGTAAAAACTCTTGCTAAATCAAATATGTGAATTGGATTCATAGTGGCGACCCCGAAAGGGAAAAACCCAAAAGAATTCATCATCATATGTTTGCTTATCAGTAATTCTTATACTTGAGTTGTAATTTCAATTGCTTTTCTTATACCATTTTCTTGTCCATGTTTTTATTATTATTTTTTATTTTCATTACCTGTGTTTGTGAAGCACTTTGGATCAACTTTTTAAAAAGTTGATGCAGAAAAGGCTGTTTTAAATGTGCTATATAGACTTCATTTCTGTAATGCTAAAACTCACAGAATGAGGGAAACAAGCAAAAACAAAAGTCAAATTATGAAGAAATTATGGTGAATTCTGTCTTATCACTACTATTTTCTGGTCATAATTTGATTTAAATGAATGAAGCCTCTCCTAGGGACTAATCCACTGGAAACAAATGACCCTGGGTTTAACAGAAAAGTCGATTGTAGTTACGAGCACTAAATATGGAGTTAGGTAAACCTCCACTCCCTCATCGTCCAACACACACTGATGTTCTCAACAGGACATATATAAACCCACCCCACTATACTATATAAACTCCAAGTGTGTATCCTGGGACAAAGGGAGCATTAGTTCATATGGAAATGACGCTGTTTATGATCGGCAGCTGTGATTGGCCCATCAGTAACATTTAAGATGCCTATCCTCAGCACGGCCACTCCTCACTGGGCTGACATTTAGTCGAGGACACTCCTCATATAGAGCAGTCCCAGACCATCTAACGTCTCAAGGACTGTATTGTGCACTCTGGTCCTGCAGCCCCTCACACACACTCTGGCTTGAAGCACACACACGGCCACTTTTCCCTCAGGGGGATAAGCCAGGGGACTGTCTACACTAACGACCAGCAGAGCTTCTCCTTAAAGACACACTCAGTAATTGCTGCCAGTATACGACCTTCAAGTGGGGTCAAGGGATACGTAATTTTAATGACAACTTTTCCTCTCCCCCGCAGGCCAATTTTGTCTTTTGGCAGAAAGAGAAGTGGCAGAACTAAGTTCCACAGCCATCTCCCCACAAAAGTCTGGAGAATCACCTTCGGTAATAGGTCAGAAGGGAGCCCTCCAAATCTAAAGAATAGCTGGGCCAAAGAGTATTGACCCTTATTATTGCTCCACTGAGAGTTAATGGAGATTACTTAATTCAAGCGTCTATTCATTTAGTCAGAATATAAAACGAGAACAGCAGCAGTCAAAGAGCTGGGACTATGGTAATGGCCTGTTCCATTCCCTCTGACACTGAACAGGAAATAAAAGACAATGGGCAGCGTAAGATGGAAGAAACAGCCAGCGGTTGAAGAGAGACTACTGACGCGCATTCAAAGCCCTGTTTACAGCCATTCAAATGTGTCTGGGCCATGGTGGTCAGAGATGACCCATTGAACTGGAACACATGTACAACTTTTTATGCAAAAGCGGATGTTTACAGTGTTCCAAAAGAAAATGAGAATGAAGTAAAACCTTAGTGCAAGATTCAGGACCCTTCTGGTTGGAGCTGTAGCGTCAGAGATAGTTGTTTCACATAAAGAAGTGGTTTTCAAACTGCAAACTGCAAAGTCCAAACTGTTGTCTAATGATATTCACTATATGGAAATACATTTTGGGACTTGTTCAGCGTCAGCTTATACACACACACACACACAAAAACAGCTCTACTATAAACAAGTCAAATATTCTATAATTTAATCAAATAATTTGGCTGGAATTCTTAAAACATAGAACATATCCAAACCATTAATATAACTTTGGAGACACTTTGTGCAAAATTTGCCTGTTAAGGATTATATTTATATTTTTAGACAAAAAAATGAGAGGTAGGTTTTTGTCTTTTTTTTTCTTTGTTCTTAAAATCCTCTGATAAAAATGTTACTTGTGGTCAATTAATATCACAGTAAATGTCAGATCGGACATGAATAAACCAGACACTTGTGGTTTAAAATGATAATTTAAGGTCAGATTGTGATAGATATTGTATAAATAGAAAGAGAAAACATTTCAAATATAATGATTCAAAAATGTCATTAATGAGTAAAATTAAGCAAAAAATTAAAGAAAAAGATGACAATGTATACAAAATGGAGCCCAAAAATTAATATGTTTATCACACTATTAAATGATTTCATTGTTATTCTTTTGTACTGTGCATTAACAGTCACATTAACATGAAACATCTGAATTCAATGGTTCTCTAGATACTTCTGTTGAAAATCTGTATTGTTTTATTGTTAATATAATCTTGTGGTGACTTCATTAGTTTGAATAAAAGCACTTTCTTAGAAGTTGTGGTTCTGTCTATGAAGTAAAACAGACGGCAAATCTTTCTCTCATTAAAAGTTTTCAGTCCACACATATTTTCAAAGTCTATAAAGAAATTTGTCACATGCTTGAGCCTCAACACATACACATAATAAGTCAAACAATTATACACGGTATCCTAAATAAACACCTTCAGCCAGGTGTTTAGCCTTTAATGCCAATAATCCATATGTTGTCATCCGTTCTGATGAAATGTGTTTTATCATCAAATAAATAACTAGCTGTGCGGAAACCCTCTTTCCATTGGTTGAAAAGAAAAGCACACAAACTTTTAATCCTACTATATCCGACTGTAAGAAAAGACGCATTTTACTGCATTTCATGTTTAAAATTGTGGGGCTTATTGATTCCAACAACACAATAACAAGTTTTCCCTTCACTCCTCTGAGTAATGAATGCAAATTAAAGTTATGTACACACTATTGGACTGGGAGAGACATCCAAACACTACTGTCAAATGACTGGAGTTGAAGGTAGTGAATGTGTTAGAAAGAAACAAACATAACAAGGTCAAGACATTGGACTTTTACTGCAACAAGGAAGGAGGTGGAAAATAAAGAGAAAGGTCTGAGCGAAGGAAGAAACAAACCTGAGAACACACAAACCTGAGACTATTACTATTACTCAGTGGCGGGCCGTGCATTTCAGACCCTGGCCAGCAGTGATGTCCTGTCCGACTTAATACACCTCTTAAAACCATCATTCTGATCCATGGATCTACACATGATGTATTTAGACCAAACACATACAACCGTATCACCTGAACTGAGTTATAGTAGTCTACTGAGTACACTAATAACAGAGAAACAAAAGGAAATTACATCGATCAGACACAGCGACCGATCCAGGTGTGCATGGTGCGATGGTCTGACCCAGTTCCGACCGGCATCAGGGTCCGCATAGTCGGTCCGCACGGTCGATACACCAATCATGCGCGTGCACCGATCGTGGTGCACCGATGGTGTGCACTTATCGCGGTGCACCGATCAGTGCATCCGATCGGTGCATGGATTGCGGCAGCGCTCCGATCACGGACCCAGGCATGGACAGGCACAGACCCATGGGTCCGTGTGTACCCAGACATGGACCGTGGTCGATGGACATGGCCGGTGCGATCTACCATGCAAGGTGTGACCGACCATCAGAGGTCCATGCTTGTCGGAAATACACTCAACAAAAATATAAATGCAATACTTTTGTTTTTGCTCCCATTTTTCATGAGATGGACTTAAAGATCTAAAATTCATTCCAGATACACAATATTACCATTTCTCTCAAACATTGTTTACAAATCTGTCTAAATGTGTGATAGTGAGTACTTCTGCTTTGTTGAGATTACCCATCTCACCTCACAGGTGTGCCACATCAAGATGCTGATCTGACATCATGATTAGTGCACAGATGTGCCTTAGATTGTCCACAATAAAAAGCCACCCTGAAATGTGCATTTTTTTTTTTGCTTTATTGGGGGTCTAGGGACTCAGAACCAGTCAGTATCTGGTGTGACCACCATTTCCCTCATGCAGTGCAACACATCTTCTTCGCATAGAGTTTGAGATTGTCATTTGTGGCCTGCGGAATGTTGGTCCACTCCTCTTCAATGGCTCTGCGAAGTTTCTGGATATTGGTGGAAACTGGTACACGCTGTCGTATACGCTGGTCAAGCACATCCCAAACATGCTCAGTGGGTGACATGTCCGGTGAGTGTGCTGGCCATGCAAGAACTGGGACATTTTCAGCTTCCAAGAATTGTGTACAGATCCTTGTAACATGGGACCGTGCATTATATTGCTGAAACATGAGCTGATGTTCATGGATGTATGGCACAACAATGGGCCTCAGGATCTCATTATGGTATCTCTGTGCATTCAAATTGCCATCAATAAAATGCACCTGTGTTCTTCATCCACAACAGATGTCTGCCCAGACCATAACCCCACCACCACCATGGGCCACTCGATCCACAACATTGACATCAGCAACGTGCTCACCCACACGTTATAGTGTCTTTTCTTGAAAAAGTTTTCTTGAGAATGGTGTTGTAATTAAATCCGTGACCAAGTCAATATCTTCGATATAGACTTTCTTTAAAAAACTAAAGAAACTTGTCACGCTACATAAACGATAATTTTTTCCTTTTCTTACAAATGATGAACTTCCTTATTTCCTGTTTATCAAACTGACGTGTCTGCTCACTTTACATAGCTCTGCCTCTCTCTATCACGTATGCAATCAAAAGATGTGCATGCACTGACGATATAATAGGCCCGATAGATGGCGCCAGTGAGGCCAAACTTGACGCTAATGACTTAATGCCACAGGCCGCCACAAGTGAGAATATTTGGAGAATATTTAATACATATTTGTGGAAAAAATATATATTAAAAATATATTCCTGATTATGTTTAGGCAGAGAAGGCCTTGCTGGCCTTGAGGGTCCACCACTGCCATTACTACACACAACAAGGACTACAGCTATCATGGTTCTACAGGTTCACCTGTCAGGAATTAGACAGAAATAAATTTGTGTAACCTACCAGCACACACATGACCCACCAGAGGATTAAATGGTTCAGAAGATCAATGAATGAATGAATGGATGGATGGATGAATGAATGTGTGGATGAAAAGGTAGATAGATGAAGGAACGGATGAGTGAATGACTGAATAAATCAATGGATGAAAGAATGAATGGATGAAACAATGAATGAATGGATAAATGGATGAATGAGTGGATATATGGAAGAATAAATGGATGAATGAATGAATACATGGATGAATGGTGAATATGTGGTTGCATGGATGGATGAATGTGTCAGGGTTTTCCCGTGCTGTGGCTTGGGCCACTCCCCCGCCCTCAAAGGAAGACCTGATTACTCATCCTTTTCACCTGGCCCATGCTGCACAGCTGTGCCCACACTGGTGATCAGGTCTTCTATAAAAGGCTGGTGTGGACATTCTACACTGTGGGATGATCAGCCATTCGTCCCTGCCATAAGCTGGACACTTTGTTTTATCCTAGGGACTGTCCTAGACTGTGGTTCTTGTTTGTCAGATTTATGTTATCTTGTCTGTTAGCATGTATCCCTTGTTTCTTGTGTTGTGGTGGTTCCAGGTAATGAATGTTCTGTGTTCCCCTTCAACACCGTGCACTGGAGTGTCATTACTCTCCATTCATTACAGAATGAATGAATATATGGATGAATGACTAAATGGATGTTGGATAAATAGATGGATGTATCAGTGGTAGCAGTTATCTGATAAGTGAATTATGTGTTGAAATGTTGAGATGCACGATGGTGTCAGGGACCTTATTAGGAATATGGTCAATTTTTACACTACTTCAAGAGAAGTTCACTTTGGACATAATGACTTCAGTTAAAACACAATTATTACAAATAGGTATGGAGGGAGTGTGGTGTTGTATGAGAAAAAGAAATCACATTGTTGTAAAGGACTGATACTGAAATAGTCTCAATATATTATGTTTATTCATTTACGTCTATAATTGTATGGGTAAAATGCTTACTTTGCTGCTGCTTATATCCACAGCAGTTGTGTGGCTCTATCTTCAGCAGACACACCTACGACAACAAAACTACCACGGTTTACATGACTGTAATGGATGACATTCAAAGCCTTAACTTTGTCTGTGTGGTTCCTGACACATATTTCCGTGATGTGATAAAGTCTTAACATCCGTGTGTATGTGCTTTATTCGTCACGACTCGAAACACTTTATGTATTATATCAGATCCATTTGTTTGAATCCTATTGCCTGCACTAAAAAAAACCAAAAACATTAAGAATCCACACAGTATATTCATAACTGGAGCAGAGGGAAGGTATATAAAGAATGAAAATCATAAACACACGCAGACACACAAAGACGCCAGCCACAAATCCATTACCTCTGTCTGTTTCAAACTCAGAGCAACTCTCTCCAAACCATGGGATGAGCCTTTGAATAATATTTCTCTGAGCCTTTAATGATAACCTTGAACAATATGATGCTGGTAACTGCTACATAATATCTATCGATTCCATCCGCTGCGATTTCCTTGAGTAGCTTTGGGCTGAAATTACTTGTGTCTTCAGAACGGAGCATTTCAAACAGACTGCTGTATACCTCAGCAGCAATCAATCAGCCTTAATCCAAAACCAATTTACTCCGCCTGAAGAGGAAAATATCTTTTAATCTCTTGCAGACAATCCCTGATTGCGGTGCCGAGCATCAGTTGACAGTCAAAGTGTTCCGCTTAGAACTGGACGTTTATATTGGATTTGCGGTTGCCATTTTTATATACATACTGAATAAACAGTCCATTTAATACCTGGGAGTATTCACTCTGATGATTTCCCTGACATCCTCTCCATAATCATTTTCCGGTTCTATCTTCTGAGACAGCGGAACAAGAAAAAAAAGACAAAAAAAAGACAAAAAGCTCACCACAAGCCTTAAACAGAGCTAAACACCTGAAAGGAGAGCGGCGACAAGGCCGCCATGAGACCAACTACATAAGCTGCAGCAAAGAGCAGGACAATAGGCCTCTGAAACTAGCAGTACTGTTGCTAGTGTTGGATATAGATTTATACAAATATCAAAATGTATCAAACACCACACTGTCGAAAAAGTAGAAGTAGTAAAACACAAATGTAGTGTAATTCAAGTTGTTAAATGGAGATGTAGTCAGTGAGTTGACAGAAGGAAATGAACAAACAAAAAGGAAGGAGACAGATTTTCATACATTTAATTAAACTGTCTGGATTTGCGGACATTAAAAGTACATTTACCTATGCTGTGTGCAATGGCATTTATAAAGATACAAGAAGTGTAATGTCACTAAAAAAATGTAAAGAATCCTAAAACTAGAAAAAAAAAATCCTTAAAACTTAGATGAGTTGTAAAACACAAGAAGTTAAAAGAAACTATTCAAAAGTTATAAATAAAATGTGACTGACTTAAACCGAATAATCTGGGCCTTGTCTGACTGCGTTTTCATTCAACTCCTATAAACATCTAGAATTTATTTTTCTAAAGAAGCAACTGAGGAACAGGTCAGAATTCATTGATCAACCATTACCTGTTGTGATGATGATGAATTCTTTCAGCTTTTTCCCTTCCGGGGTCGCCACATTCGCATATTTGATTTGGCAGGAGTTTTTTTGTCGGATGCCCTTCCTGACACAACCCTTGTATTTATCCGGGCTTGGGACCGGCACAATGAGTCATTGAGGCTACAGTTGTAGGCAGCAGCGTAAAGGGTCTTGTCGAATCAAACATGCGAATTGGATTTGCTGTGGTGACCCCGGAAGGGAAAAAGCCGAAAACTAATCTATGTATAATTATGAATTATAGCCAATTACATATTATGGCTTTATACTGTAGTTAGCAAATATGTACTACAGAACAATGTACAATTCTATATATGATAATCATTATATTGATTGATGTAGCCATATACATAGTACATGTTTTGTAGAGGGATCCAGTTTGTGTGGTGTTTTAATAAAGTAAATTTCTTTTGAATAAGATCATTTATACAATATAATAATTAAATGTATGTATATATATTCATATGTGTGTGTGTATGTGTAAACATGGACTGCACAGGGAATCGAGAATATTCTAAATGACCTCCCAGACTCATGTGATATGCAGCCAGCGTGTCGTGCATGTTTCTCTTGTAAACCCTGATATACAATCTCAGTTTTTGCCATCTTTTCTTGATGGAAGTTGTGGCCTTCAAAAACCTCCATCTCAGATAATTAGTGATGAGTTGTTTTTTTATAGAACTCACAGGTCCGTGTCACAGCTTAAACCGCGCCCCTCCACCTCCATCATCACCATCAGCGCAGATTAGAAATATACGAAACATCCAGGCTGTTTTTCTATCATGTCACTGACACCAAACAACAGGTGTGAGGAAGAGGAGTGACATCGCCTGCAGCCGTTGTGAAATGAAGTGATTAGCCATCTTAATTAGCTGTCGTCTTTGGCCCTGGCCTTCTCTGAATGATGGAAAGTTGTGCTCCGAGGATCAATAGGGAGTAAAACAACAGC
The DNA here is from genome assembly GCA_029814585.1 of Gymnapogon annona. Taxonomy (NCBI): domain Eukaryota; kingdom Metazoa; phylum Chordata; class Actinopteri; order Kurtiformes; family Apogonidae; genus Gymnapogon; species Gymnapogon annona. The sequence goes on along the minus strand of JAPTHA010000005.1, from coordinate 6,628,071 downwards.
CACCCACATGCCTCCTCTTAATCAACCGTTCCTCTGCTTTCACGTTGATAAACAGAGCGTGTGAGCGGCCGGGCTGTCGAGGCTAGAGAACACTGTATGTCGTCACTGCTGGCATCTGGTCAGCTCATTATTCAACCAATCAACCGCTCCTCGCTTTTCCTTTTACCCACATCCACTATTTTCAGATTTTTTATGCTGGTGTCTCTCAGCCAATCACGACGGTTCTGTGTCTCCTCAACAACATTACAGGCTGAGGTTGAATCCGGGTCAGGCTCTACAGATGTCCACCCGAGTCACAACAGAAATCAGACATACACGTCAAGCTCAACATGTGTGAACTCACACAGCCATATCTGGGAAATATAACTGGATTTAACAGAATAATCATCATTTTGTCCAGACTATTCCCAGTGTGATGTGATGACGGAAAAAATCAACATTCAGAGGAACCAGGATGTAGAGTTCGGGAGTCTGAACTCCGCTGTGCATTCACAAATCCTAGAGATGAGCAACATGAGATGGACATGAGGTGGAGAACAGGATGTGAAGCTGGAGAAAAGCAACTGTGTTCAAAGCTGTTAAAAGCCCAGTAACAGCAGAGCTCCACTGACGTCCCTGATTTTAATGAGTGCTGTCTCTCTCTGGGTGTGAATGTCTTTGACCTTTACTCATGATGTATAGTTTGGGTTCACATATATTGAAATCATATTAGTCTGTAGTTTGCACGGATGTCCTATGATTGAGTTTCTGATTCTATTCCATTGAAAGAAAAGTAATAGTCAAACACAAACCTTGATGTTGATGACCCGAATGAGACAAAGTCTGTATTCAACTCCAAGGTCCATATCTGGTTTTACTTGTACTGGGTTTATAAAACCAATGTGGTGTAATATAAAATTAAGTTTTTGACTCAAAGACCCAGTGCTGTTTTTGTGCTCACTTCTAAATGATTTATATTTTCAACTTTAACTTTTGATAATCAGTGGCATTAATAAACATACCGTGGAGATGTTCGAAAAAATCTAACATTCAATTCATCATTACGCGTTCATTGGAGTCTCTGAAAGTACTTTAAACCTCACATCTTTATATGTCATGACAGACTAGTAGTTGGAATTTTCTTAATACTATCAGTGTCACAGCCTGTCCATGCTGTGACTGGGCCACACCATCTCCCTCAAGGGATCAGCATCACCAGGGCCACACTGCAAGGCTGTGGCTGAGCAGGTGATCAGGCCTCTATTTGCGGGAGTGTCTGTTCAGTCAGCAGCGTGGCCTCATAATACCATTCATCCCTGCCATAAACCGGACATTTTGATTCAGTATGGACTCTGATCTGGACTCTGGATTGACTTACATGTTGAAGTCTGTGTTTGTTTGTTTTTTTTGTTTAATTATGGTTCTCATTTTTTAGTGTGCTTGTTGGTGGAATATTTAGTATCTGTAGTTCTCTGTGTGTTCTGATGATGTGTAAGTTTTAGTTAATAAATGTTTTATGTTCCCCTTCAATGTACTGCAGCTCCATTAATTTCCACACGACATACAGATTAGAAGATGTTTATATCTCCTAAGGAACGCTGATGCCTCCTCATCGTCTTTGTACATGAACGTCTCCATGACAGTCAGATGTGCCATATTTTTATTCCAAAAATGTGGCACATCACTATAGTCACTGACACTAAACAGTGGCTGTGCTTCCATCTATCCATGCACTTTGTTGACCACTACAAATTCTGAAAAACAAAACCCAACATAGGTCAATGTTTTTGAATAAGGACTTACACTGCACACCTTCGCTGACCTCATTGTTTCCGACATCCACATGGATATTCCCATAAACCATGATGAGGAGACCAAGCTGTCCCCTTCATGAAAAAAGAAGACATATCCTTCCTTCTGGTGTCAGTAGTTCATTGACTCACATAAAGTACATGTAGACCATATGTCTCCTGGTGGAGGCATATGGTCTACATGTACTTTATCCACCTTGTCATTGAAATAGTCCAATATTGTGCTTCTACCTGACATGGACGCGGTTAACATTGATAAAACCACTGAGATGGTGTTAACTTGTGTGCAGATTTACACATCAGCGATCAGGTTAAGAAATAGAAAGTCAAGATGGAGGAACTAGATGTTTTCTCCTAATGTTTTTGTCCTGACCATTACAGATGCTTTTTTTCTAAAAAACATATTCTACCTGGAATACACGTATGTAATTCCTCATTTTTATTTTTAACTTTTCATACATGTCATGCAGTCTATACTATACACGCTGTAAATAGTAAATAAATGAATTATCGTTAGCTAGTACGTGTAGGCTTCATGTGTGGGCTGTGTGATTTGAGTTCTGTTCAGATGTTTATTTTTTTACTGCCTGTAGAACGGACATGTGTTTAAGGTGTGACAACATCCAGACCTTATGAACTGTTCTACCACTTCACCTCGCACCAACCAAGAACATTTTATTACTATTTTCCACTTAATCTCCAAACTCTTGTTAAGAACGTCTTTGTAACGTGCCAGTCTCAGACAGATGACTCTCGGATAAGGATCTCTCTCTTTTCAAAATAAAAGTTTTAATTTTAAAGTTCCAATGGAACATGCAATTCTTATCTCTTATAATTGTCTTAATCTAATTTCAAGGAACTAACAAAAAATGCCGTAGAAAAACACAGGAATTATCTTTGACTATAATTAAACTTAAAAAGCCACAACGGGAAAATAATAAATCAAACGATAAATCAAAATCACTCAGATGAGGAAAAAACGAGAATCTAGATAAATAACAAAAAGCGCTCTTATGAGGAATAATCTAAAGAATTTACACTGAACATGAAAAACACACAACACTAGAATATACAATACAAAACACTACACTAGGGACAATACTTCTTACACACAGGGCTTGGATTCAGGACAGGAACGGCGAGACGACGTGGAAAAGCATAAGCAAAAGCAGTCCAACGACACTGGGGAGTTGACGCGGACCTTTTATACATGAGGGGAAAGGGCAGGTGGAAACACTTGGGGGTGATGATGACGAGACACAGGTGTGTGAGGATCCGGGGTGAAGCTGCACACAGACAGGAACAAATGAAGACACAACAGACAGACAGACATGAATATCACAGTCTTCACAGAAACCCAGACGCTGATTGATTTTTTCAAATTAAAGTTTTTTCAAAATTTTCAAAATAAAGTTTTATTTTAAAGTTCTCACTCGAACATTCAAACCATATTATTATCAGATTTTCTCATTATTGGAACTATATTAACAAAAAAATGCCAGCAAAAACTCGGGAATAAACTTTAACCATAACAACAAAAAATACCCACAACGGGAAAATAAAAATGCAAAAGGCAAAATCAAAATCACTCTTACGAGGACAACGAAACAACCAATATACCAAATACCAAGCAATACCGCAGTACATGTACCGTCCCTCCTGCATGTGGCACTGACGTTTCTCAGGACTGAGCTTGGTTCGACCCAACTCCATCGGTTGTAGTCCGGAAGTGGCTGTAGTCTCTGGAACCGGAAGTCGTTCGCGATGTTCAGGAGGGAGCCTCTGTTGGCGTGAAGGAGAGCGGCTCCGTATGTCTCGCTGTAAACGCTGGTCCTGAAGCCGATTGTCCAGCCGAATGGCCAGAGCGATGAGGCCGTCCAAATCGGCAAGGATGTCGAGGGGTGCCATCTGGTCTTTCAGCCGCTCGTCGAGACCTTCCAGGAAGACGTGGATCAGAGGAGGTTCGTTCCACCCGCTATCAGCCGCTAATGTCCGAAAGTCTATGGCATAATCCGTGACAGACCGTCTTCCTTGCGTTAGTCTTTTCAACACGTGTTCCACTTCACCTCCCGGAGGAGCGTGGTTGAATATTTTCTTGAGTGTGGTGGAAAAGCTGTCGGGCGTCTGGACGAATGAGGAATCCTTATCCCACTCAGCTGTAGCCCATGCGGCAGCGCGTCCCGTTAAATGGGAAATCATAAACGGCAATTGTGAACAAGGTGTAGGAAACGCGGCTGAGTTCAGTTCAAAGTGCAGGTTACATTGGACCAAAAATGTTCGACAGGAGGCTTCTTCTCCAGAAAAACGTTCTGGACCAACAAAACGGACGGAACTCGAAATGGTCGGGGAATCAGGGACCGTCGGAGGAGCGACAGATGGAGCTGCTGCAGCGACCCGATTGCTGACATCTTGCAGCTGATGACTTAATTGGTCAAGTCTGTCAGCTACAGCGGCACCGCCGGTGATCTGGCGTTGATACAGGGTCGTCACTTGTTGAAACAACTGAGCCAGAGCCTGAACCTGCTGTTGCCTTACAACCCCTCCCTGGGTAAGTAATTCAGAATGTAATTCATCTAAATCTGCTGGGTGTGACATGGTCAGATCGGTCTGTTAAGAACGTCTTCACAGAAACCCAGACGCGGGTTGAATAAATTTTCAAAATAAAATTTTATTTTAAAGTTCTCACTCGAACATTCAATCCGTAATATTATCAGATTTTCTCATTATTGGAACTAGATTAACAAAAGACGCCGGCAAAAACTTGGGAATAAAATTTAACCATCACAACAAAAAATACCCATAACGGGAAAATAAAAATGCAAAATCAAAATCACTATTACGAGGACAACAAAATGACCAATATACCAAACATCAACCAAAAAGCGCTCCACAGAGGTAAACTAAACAATTTCAGGTTTTCAAGACAAGATTCAAGAGACTATGGCTATACAATAAATCTAATCTAACTCTTACTTACACACTTCAAGGATGACAAGACTAAGGCAGGACGAGGATGAACACAGAGATGAACAACGAAGATCCGAAAAACAAAAGAACAGAGACTGGGGTTTAAATAGACCAGACAACAGGTGACAAACGTAGGGGATGATTACAGATGGGAATGTGGTAAGGCTGGAGACACTAGGGCAGGACACAGACAGGATGCTACAAAATAAAAACAGGAAGTACACAGACACCACTTGACAGACATAAATTACAACAACACTGCTCCAATGACAGAATGTCACTAAGTATTATGGTTAGGTTTCTGTGACATATGAAGTTCTTATCCTTCCACGGTTCCCATAGGGTGATTAGCACTGTTCCTAACTCTTGTTCACACTTGACTAATGTGAAACACTTTTGGAGATTTTGTTTTGAGTTCAGCTGTTGGTCGGTTAACATTTCTGGGAAAAATGCCAAAGTAAAACTATTTCTTGAGCTAATGCAAAAGTTTTGCAACATAATGCAAGAGTTGATCTATTCCCCATCTTCAGTCCGTGGCTTTGCAGAACACTGTGGATAATCAGACAGTGCAAATGGAGCCAGATGCATTGTCAGAATCTACAAAAACTCACAGAAACAAGTGCTGTTTAATCCTTCCTTTAAAGTAAACAAAGCTGGTGCTGTTCCTTGTACATTTTTAATAACTACCGTTTGGATCTTACACACACACACACACACGTCAGAATGGTCCAACCCCAACACACAGCTCCATTCCTACTGCTCAAACGGCTGTGTGCGCATGCCCTAGCACACTTTATCTTGTTCTATGCAACGATGTTGTGCTTGACCATGGCTCAGCTGTGCTTCCCTCCAGGGGGGCTCATTTGTACGACTCCCTCCCTGTGCTACTCCAAAGCAAGGACTTCTTGCTTACATATGGCCCTCAATTAGTTTGGATACCGTGAAACTGACAGAGACTGTGCCACAGCAAATGACTGACACATTATTGTTTATAGTCAGAGGAGATTGTTATTCTTCTTATTGTTCTCTCATTAGTCCAGTGTATACAGAGAAAATCGCTACATGATGATGATCTAGTGCGCTGCTGTGCAGGAATAACTGGACTTAATGCTACATTTACTCTTGTAGTGTGTCTGGTTCCAAACACAAATGGAATATCTCATCATATTTGACTCTGTGTGTATCGTATAACTGTGCTGATCCAGGTTCAGGTCTGCATGTAGACATCCATCCTGCTTTATCATGTGACACTTGAGAGGTGTGCTATTCTTTCTATTTCCTGTCAGTCTCCAGTGCTGACATCAGCAAAGAGGCACAAGATTAGAGATGAAATGTTAATTCATGCAAACAAAGGTTCATATCCTTATTCTAACCCCCAGGGTTTCAGCTGTGTGATGTGGACTACAGGCTGCTGGTTTATATCAACGACACAGTGGATCCAGGCTTTGGTCTCTGATAATATTCTGTCATCACTGTGTGTGAAAGTGCTTCACACAAACATACATACAAACAGCATCAGTCAATGGCAACACCTCTTCTTTTAGAAGCTATTTCTGTAATATGTGATTTGTGGTTAAATGTGTGATTTGTGGTCAAATGTATAATTTATGCGTAAAAGTGTGATTTTTGGTTAAATCTGTGATTTGTGGTTAAAATTGTGATTGTTGGTTAAATGTGTCATTTATGTTTTCATTCACAAAAAATGGCACCAAAAGATGAGTTTCACAGTGTACAGATGTGAGTCCCTGTTGGTTTGAGTACTTGTGGACCTGCAAAGGGTTTACTGTATAGGCCCTAAGGAGGGTTTGATTAGAGAGGCCCCTCCCACCACTACCTCTCTACCAACACCAGAGGTCAGCAATATTTGCCATAAAATTTGACCTGAAAAACAAAATGTGTGTTTAAAGCCACAAAGAAATAGCCAGCACTCACCCATGTGGCAACAATGTGGGACCCTATTGAAGATTATGTGGTACTTTGCATTTCCATGCAATGTTTAGTTAGATTATGAAATAGTACAACTACAATAAAGAACCAATGTGACATTTTTATGACAGTTATCAATTTATTTCAAAACAGAGAAACTATGAATCTAAGTCAGTTGATCTTAGTATTACATAGAGGATGAAGGTACCCTATGACATATTTTGGTTAATGAACCTCTTTATCATCACTAGGGTCATGGAGGTGCCGGAGTCTCTTCCAGATACCTATGGGCAAAGGCAGACGTGTAACCAGTCACTCTCACATTCACAACTATGGGGGTGACATTTCCACACAGAGTGATCCTGGTGTTATGATCGAACGTGATGGAGGATCCAAAGGCAGAGGCGAGAGTAGGTGATGAGATTTACAATGGTTTATTAAGGGATTGAAAGTACAAGTCTATGTCCGTATCCAAATAACTGGTAGATGCAATGATTAGTCCAAATGGGTAGTGGGGGGCAAATCCAGGTCCAGGTTGAAGGTAAGGTCCAGTGTAGGGAAACGGGATGATGAAGGGTGGCGGTACAGACAAGGAGTGCGGTGGCTCAGAGTATCAGGACAGAAGTGGGTGAGTCCAAACCAGTGTATCAGTCCTATCTGGCGAACAAGACAAAAGGGCGAGGCAAAAGGCAAAAAACCAAAAGGCGAGCAACAGGTCATAAATCAGGCAGGCAAGATCAAGAAATGTGGTTAAGTACAATGACAGATGAAAATACGAACTGGCGACGAGACAAAGGAGATCAGAGGTTCAAATACACAAAGAGGAGGGGAGACAACTATACACAGGTGAAACACATCAGGGCTGATACGGATAATCATAACAGGTGGGTAAGCGGGAAGTAAACACAACAGACATGAGACAAGAGGAAACCTACCAAAATAAAACAGGAAGACACAAGACAAAACAAACTTAGTGACCAGATGTGACACCCTGGTGTTGAATCGAACCCAGGACCATCTTGCTGTGAGACAATGGCTCATAGTTATCCACTACTCTACCGTGCTGCCATGTTAATGAAGTGTAAATGGAAGAATGTTTCATTCTGTGCGTAAACTGGGCAATACCGACAACAACAGATTAAAATAATAAAAAATAATTGTATTTATTTTCGTCTTTCTTCATGTGTTTCTGGCAGACACAAAGGGGTTAATCCCACATCTCCATCCAGATCCAGAGCCTTGACCAATACTTTTGATGGACGTCAATGTGCTTCTGTCCAATATTGTTTTTTTGTAGCTTTTCGCACTGACATAGAGGAGGGGACTGCTGTTTTACACTACTCTGATTACCTCTGTTAGCCTCAAAATGAGTTTAACATCTGTAATGAATAGGAAAACAGCTCCAATGAAATATATACTAACAAAAAATATTCTTCAAGTTGCTGTGAAGATCATAGACCATGGTTGTCCAACCGTAATTTACATATTCAAAGCCACGTGGCACACAAACTATCGAATGTTCTGACAAGAGTTCATCGCTTGTGAATGTAGTCAATAGTAACAGAAAGGCAGAAGTGACCTATCAGACATGCCAACATTTGAGTTGAGAAAACTACAACAGAATCCACGTTGAAGCCAATGCTGGATTGTTTTCTTCCAAAAATGGCTGCATGAAAAAGTAGGAAATTTGGCTACTGATTAAAAATAACAACAAAAATAAAACAACCAGTCAAAGGAATGGAGGTTTCTGTCCTCATTCAGTCTCAGGGGAAATGCATTACAACAGTATTCCATTACAGTAACAGGTTCCTTTCTGCTGTAACGCAGTAGTGTAAGACATTACTGATATATTTTCAGTCATATTTTACTCGGTACTCGTTCAATGATACTTGAGTTACAACAGATTTTTCATCCACAATTTAATTGCTCAAATGAAAAAAAAAAAAAACCCTGCAAAACTCTGACACCTTAATGAATCAAATTGGGCCTTGGGTTAGGCCTTGGAAACAATACAAGTGTTCCTGTTGGGACTCAAATATCACAGACAGTAGCTTTACTTATAGGATTACTGGGAAGGATGGGTGTCTACTGGACACATGCCATTTATATGTAGCATCTGTATGTAACTTCAAAGTAACACAGGAATTGTGTGACACATACAGGTCTGTGACAGTAATACTGTACGAGGAGGGATAACTTTTAAATAACTGATGTGTAATGGATTGCAGTTTGGAAGGAACATACAATTACACTGTCCACACAGAACAGAACTACTGCAGTTACAGCATTTCCAGAGTTCTCAGATTTTAGAGCAATGTCAGAGGGAGGAGTCAACGTAGCAAAATCAAAATCAACCAAAAGATGTTTTCTGTTGCAGGTGTGACATTTTAATGACATTTGTGCACAAGACTCCACACAAAGACAACATCTCTACAGAAATAAATACAACAAGACACTGGAAATATCTATAAATTGTGCAGACATTGGGAAAATGAAATCACCTGCCATTCTTGTTTAGTTATTGTTGCGCTGGTATGTTACGTGTCACACCAGGCACCATGGTTTTGTGCCTGAATGCTATCACAATATCTGACACACTGGAGCAGCGTTGGACCAGGGTCACATTGCTTTCCTCACCTCTGTGTGATGGTGGTGGAATATTTTCATTTGGCGTCGTGTTAACAGATTACAGCAGCCACAAAGAAATGAGCCTGAGGTACGCTGCTGGAGCAGGTAATAAGGACGACTATTTTTACTCAACAGATGCAGTTCCCAGTAAAAACTGGAAATATCTGCCGAGAGTCACTTTGATGGCACACAGATACATACATATATATTTATATATACACAAATGTGTGTATATATAAATAGATTTATGTATACACTCACTATTTTATTCTGTGTTGTTTTTTTTAATTTGTTTTTATTCTGTGTTTGTCTTTGTGTTATATGGTGTGTACACTAATTTCCCAAAGGAACTTCCCGAGGGATTAATAAAGTTCTATCTATCTATCTAGATACATTCCACACCTAAAGGGAGATGTTTATGTCTGCATGTAGGCGCTTGTAGTGGTGCTCCTGCACATGTCCACACTGTTGGTTTAGATTTACAGCTGTGTGTCAGATTGATCTCTCCCTCTACATTCTCATACAGTAGGTCTACGACGCCACCTGAACGTATTTCGCTACTTATCTTTGCCACAGCTGCTGGTGTTACTGCACGTTCTGAGAGAGTAAGATTGGCCAAACAGATTTATAGAACAGAGGTTACATCTGATAACAATTTTTCTCCACGTGTAGGTCAAATATAACGTCTTTCTGTTGTGAAAATGTCCAAAGGTGAATTAAAGGATGAATTGACTGAGTACCATCTAACAGTTCATATTCTAATGGACTGTAAAGTTGTTAATGTTCTATTCTAAGTTATTGTGTTGTAATGAGCGTGTTGCTGTTGGCCGGAGTTGGTGTGAAGTTGGGAATTTTGGGGTGCAACTGAATGCACCGTGGATTTGTGTTCGACGGGCTACGTCAGTGTGTGGGTGTGTGTGGAGCTGGGAGAGAAGAGAGATGTGTGTTTATGAGCGTAATTATTTGACAGATTTTTTTGGCGTGGTTAAGGCTGACAGTAACCATATGAGTTTAAAAAAAACGTCAAAGGCAAAGCTCTCTGTGCCTCATTGGGAGATGCTACATTTGGTGTCAGAAGTAAATAATTGGAAGATATCATTGCCTGGGTGCTACGTGGACTGGTGGCAGATAACTTACCTGCAAAGTTTTTTGTCCCGTGAGGAGGATGCTACCAGGGGACTATCTGAAGTTTAAATAGTCAAGGATGAGTGAAGAACAAATTCATGGCACCGCCACAGCCCCCTGGGACATGGAAGACCACAAAGAACGGGTGAGAGAGATGACTCAGAGTCTGGCTGCAGGGGCCGACTTTGACCGCTCTCTCTGTGCTAAGAATGTAGATTGCCTTGCGCGGGAAGGTAGGACTCAAGATGACAAGCGTAAGCCGACACATCAAGCCCCACCCAGAGACCCCTCCACCAGCCATGAAGACACCCAGGTATGATGGAAAGGCTAACTGGGAGGCTTTTCATGCTCAGTTTCAACTATTAGCCTAGGCGGCGATGTGGTCCACAGCAGAGAAAGCTCTTCAGCTCGCTATGTGTCTCGCTGGGGATGGTTTGACTAGCCTGCTGCTGCTAAGCCCCGATGACCGAAGTGACTATGACGCCTTGGTAGGAGCTTTAAAGCAGTGCTTTGGATAAAGCTCAACAGCCAGTCTGCTCCGCTCTGAAATGTGCAGCCGACAACGTCGTCCCAATGAGCAACTGAGAGACCAGGCTAAAGACATGAGGCGCTGGTTCACCGTACGTACACTCACATGCCCCCAGCCATCCAGAGTGAATTATCCCATGATTACTTCCTCCAGGCCCTTCAGCCAGCTGACCTGCGTGTGCAGACGTTACTAACACACCCCAAGTCATTCCAGGAGGCTTTGGAGCTGGCTGCAGAGAGGGAGATACTCTGCTCCAGACAGAAGGAGGCTACAAGTGAGGACACTCTAAAGGTCAGAGCTGCATGTGGATCTGAAACTATGGAAGTGGAGCCTGCATGGGTTGAGATGTTGATACAGCTTGTACGCCACCACATTGAGAGAGGAACAGACCCCGCAACATAGCTCAAGGGTCTGCTGGGGATGCAGGAGGCCTGGACACCTAGTACGTCAATGCCCAAGTGCACCAATGGAGCAGGGAAATGGGATGTGGAACGTGTAACTGGGACACCACGGACCCCAACTTCTGTGTCCCGACCAACAAGTACAGAAGCTTCAAAGCAGATGACCCGCATGGATGGAAAAAGGGGTGTGGGTGACCAATTAGAACGTGTTTTTATGTTGGGTCGAACCTGGGTTGGGGACTGCTGGAATGCCCCTATGTCCATTTTGGGTACAGACTGTTTTGCACTAGTGGACACAGGCTCTTCAGCCACCCTTGTAAAACCTGAACTGGTGAGGAATAAATCAACCATTAGTCCCACCATGGTAAAATTGCAACGTGTAATGGGGGGACGAACTCTAATGGTGGGTGACAAACTATTGACTCTGGGGTTGGGGAAAAAGACTGTTCACTGTCCAGTGTGGGTTGCAAATCTGGACGAATGTATTCTGGGACTGGACGTTCTGGGAGCTATGGACTGTGTCATTAATACAAGGAGAGGGACTCTTTCCTTCCCTAATGGACATGTCATTCAGATGTGTTGGCCACCACCCAGCCAGGCATCTGCTGGCACACACTGTTACAACACCGACAACAGAGTCTACAACCACCAGGACTGATCAACACATCCGCTTGGAGATGCTGCCCACACCCCGCGCTGCCCCAGGTGACACCGACCCTCAACTGCAGCTGGGGCCTGCCCCAAAGCCTTATGAGGCAGAAAGAGTTTTGACTGTGAAAAAGGTATGGCAAAAGAACTGTGATGGACTATCTTCCTCTGAACAGGATTTACTTCTGCAGCTCTTACTCAGACAAAAGACAAACAAAGACAGTTTTTCAATTTTTGAGGAAGATGTTGGCTAGACAGACCTCATGGAGCTCAACACTGCAGATGCACAATCCATAAGGATGAGACCACGACGCCTCCCACTGGCCCGACAGGCAGCTGCAGACAAGACCCTGTTGACAATGCAACAGGCTGGACTGACTGAGCCCTCCAACAGCCCATGGGCCTCCCCGGTGGTTATGGTCCCCAAAAAGTAAAAGGACAGCTTTTGGTTCTGCGTGGACCTCGACCCCTTAACAAGGTGATGAAAAAGGATACCTACCCCCTTCCTCGAATTGACAAAACCCTAGACATTGCGGCAGGGTCTTCCTGGTTCTCTTCTCTAGACCTCCATAGTGGATATTGGCTGTTACCCCTCATCCAAGAGGCCAGACCAAAAACGACCTTCATCACTAGTGGGGGTTTATGGCAGTTTAAAGTCCGTCTCTTTGCTCAATGCAAAGGGAAAGACTGACAGTACCCCGCCAGTCAGTACGACGGGGTACTGACTAACATACCCCGTCGTGAATATGTTGTGTATCTGGATGATATCCTTGTCCATGGGGACCCGTTCGATGAGAAGCGAAGTGACGTTCCTTGGCCACAAGTTGAGGGAGGGCGGTGTGAGCACAATGGATGAGAAAGTGCAAGCCGTAACAAACTGGCCAACCCCCAGGTCTGTGCAGGACCTGGAAAGCTTCCACGGTCTGTCGTCCTACTACAGGAAGTTTGTAAAAGGCTTCTCCTGTGTATCAGCGCCCCTGTTCTGTCTGGTATTTTTGTGGACAGAAGAGTGTGAAACAGTATTTACCTCACTGCAGAAGGCCCTTGTGGAAGCATCAATCCTGTCCCCACCAGACCCTACTCTACCTTTTCTTCTCGACACTGACGCCAACAATGTGGGCTCAGGTGCTGTGTTGGTCCAGGTAATCACAGATGGGGAGAAAGTGGTGGAATTCTACAGCAGGACCTTCAGCAAAGGTGAACGTTGCTACTGTGTCACCAGACGAGAACTGCTCGCTGTGGGCAATGCCATCAGACACTTAAGGAATTACCTCAGGGGCCTCTATTTTACAGTGCGGACTGATCACTCTGCTTTACAGTGGCTAATGTCCTTCAGAGAACCGGAGGGGCAACTTGCCCAGTGGGTCAAGGAACTGCAGGGGTACAACTTCACTATGCTGCACAGGCCTGGAACGAAACACGGCAATGCTGATTTCGTCTCTCGCCATCCATGCTACAGTGATAACTGTCACTACTGTGAGTTTCCCGTGGGCTGCCCCATGGAGAGAGTTGCCATAGATGTTTTGGGTCCATTTCCCCTCACGGAGAGGGTTAATCGGTACACCCTCACTGCCATGGACTACTTCACAAAGTGGCCAGAAGCATACTATCTACCAGACCAGGAGGAAGAGACCATCGTGGACGCTCTAGTGGAGGGGATGTTTAGCAGGTTTGGGGCACCCAACGCCATCCGCACAGACCAGGGCTGCAACTTCAAGTCCCACATATTTAAGGTAATGTGTGAAAAACTAGTCTCACACAAGACCCACACAACAACACTTCATCCCTGGAGTGATGGTCTGGTCGAGTGTTTTAACTGCACGCTAGCACAACAGGTCACCATTGTATCTGCTAAACAACAGAAAGACAGGGACACCCATGTCCCCCTCATGCTAATGGCATCCCGGTCTGCTACCCAGGACTCTACCTCCTGCTCCCAGCTCTCCTAATGCTGGGTAGGGAGATCTGAACCCTGGCCGAGATGATGGTTGGAAAAACCCCTGACGCCCCTGTGGCTCCTCCTCCATGCCAAGAAACTGCAGGATTTCTTGGAGTCTGCACACGAGTTTGCCAGGGGCCAGTTACAGTATGCAGGAGTCAGACAGAAAAGGAGCTATGATATACATGCTGAGGGACGACATTTTGGAGTTGGTGAACTGGTCTAAGTATATAAGTGACAGAGGAAGAAAGGCAGTGCCCAAATCTGGACTGTGACTGGATAGGACCATGCAGGGTTCTTGAGAGACTTGGAAAAGACATTTACAGAGTCCAACTGCCACTGAGGGGAAGGAGAGTTGCCCTCCACCGCAACAGACTTGCTTCTTTTGGGGCACAGTCATACCACAAGGATCTGAAGGTGGTATGAGGGAAAATGGTGGAACTGTCCTGACATCACTCTGATCTCCTCTACCCCTGGGACCTCTCTGACTTCCCCAAGAACTAGAAACCCTCCCCGTGCTCCTGCTCCTGTCCAAGGCTCCACTGCAACTCAATCAACCCCTCAATCAATTTCTTCTGGCCTGCAGCAGAAGAAATTGAAGAAATTGCAGACCATCTCGACATTTGAGGAATTTTGTGTGTTCCCTCGGGGATGAGGGACTTCGAAGAGGGTGGATAGTGTAACGAACTGTAAAGTTGTTAATGTTCTATTCTAATGTACTGTGTTCCAATGAGTGTGTTGCTGTTGGTGGGAGTTGTTGTGAAGTTGGGAATTTCGGCGTGCAACTGAACGCACCATGGAGTTGTGTTTGATGAGCTAAGTCTGTGTGTGGGTGTGTGTGGAGCTGGGAGACGTGTGTTTGTGAGCAGAATTATTAGATTTTTTTTTGGCATGATGTCTCGGTGTCTCATTGGGAGACATTACAATATGTTTAAGCATTGTCTCCATTTTCAACAACTGACAGGAAACATCCAAGTGAAAACTTACGCTGCCAGTTACATCCACTACAATACTCACACCCAAAGTCTGATTAGACACATTCCTGAGATCATGCGTGAAACCTGGATTCCAATGCCATGCACAGAGTCTCCGCTGGAGAAAAATAAACTAGTCTTATGATCAACTCCTTTATTGTTTCTATTATTTTCTATTTGGATCAGGATGTGATGCTGCACACAGCTGCATTAGAGTCTGATGCAATACAATTATCCATATGTCTGTCTGTCTGTAAATGAATACATAGCGGTATCTGTAAACTAGAAAGTCACTATGAGAGTACACATGTCCACTCACTCCATAACATGAATCACAAACTAACCACAAATGAACAACCTATATTTATCCTCTTTTTTCACATAAATTTAATTAACATTGATGTAGCTGTGTTGAGCCTTCTGACAGATGGATGTACAGACAAATGGGAGTGATCACATAACCTCACTGGTGGCTGTAATTAAATTTACGATGAAATGAAATCATATCGGTAGTCGTTATCAAAAATAATCTCATTTAGCAGTAAGGAGTGAGTAAGAAATGAGTATGAGCTGGTATTAGGGGTCTGTAGTGGCGGGGTGAGCTTACCATCATGCACAGGTGAGGGACGTGGTGTGTCCCAGGCATTCAGCACAAACACATTGATTTGGTGGAGCAATATGGACACTGTTGTAATCTAATGAGTTTCTGCTGGTTCATCTGTATTTAATAAGATGTTTGGGGAAACAGAAGCCTATCATTTCTGCAAATAGGGTGTGATTCACAGTATGAGTATGAGTTCACTGCAAAGTTCCATGGGATCTTTTTATTGAATAAAACATTTTTCCCCCTGAGTCATGGTTGATAAGTTACACAAACCATTTTAAATGTCAATAGCGCACTTTATTATCTGGTTGTGTCCCCATTTCCACATCTTTCTGGTCTCAATGATATGTTTGTTTACTGTACATGGTACACGCTCATGGTTTAATCCCCCGTGCGGGGGGGTCCTACACACAATACATCATCCAAACACCACACCTTGATTGCCGGTGGAGAGGTGTTCCTTTTACACAGTGTTCAAGAATTTAGGCTTTATGTCTTGTCACTTCCTGTCTTATTTTGATATAGTTCCTCTTGTAGCTTGTCTGAGTCTTTACTTTTGGTTCTCCCTGCTTTCCCACGTGTGTGATTACCTGTCTCCTTCCTAATGCTTTTCACCTGTGTATCACTGTCTCCCCTCCTCTTGTGTATTTAAACCCTGGTCCCCATGTCCCCGGTTGCTAGATTGTATGTACTTGCTTCAGAGTGACACTTACCCACGTTTGATTTTTCTCTAACTGCCTGATTTTGACTTTAGCTTGTCTTTTTGGACGTTCTGATCTCGCCTTGCCCTCATCTCTGCTTTTGTTTGTCTGTCTTTCTGGATTACTAGACCACCTGCTCGGATTGCTGATACTGTCTCTGCCTGCGCCCCTATGGGTATGTTCGCCCCACGGACTGATTACCCTGGAATCTGGACCGTGGACCGGTCTTGACCACGTACCCGTCAGCCTCTTCGGTACCTCTGCTCCGGTTTCTCCACCAGTATTGGCTTTGGACTCAGACTGCACGACATTGACCCTGGATTACCCTTATTGGACTCTATGCAACAATCATTATTTCGTTGAATATCTCTGTTGTGAAATATTTTCATGAATAAACTGTTTATCATTCTTGCAAAATGATCCAGATTCCGACTCACCGTGGGTTTGGTCCACGTCAATCAAGGCCCTGTCACTACCCCCAGAGGAGTTACAGAGGTGGAACCGAATGACCCAATATTTGATTTACACAGACATCCTTCTGGAATAAAGGTGAAATATTCCAGAACACAAGTGCTGTGTAAAAGGGCTAATGTCTAATGATGAGTGGGTCAGTGTTCAAAGTACCTGTGACCTTGAGGCTATGTTCTCCTCCAGTATTAATGCATTTTTTATTTCAATAGAAGTATACGCTTAATAAGACAGCTTGGTAGTCATGAAAAGTTGACTGATTCTGTCTTTTTGGTAAAGAGAACATCCCAGGAGGTTATTTCACAGCATAGACACATTTCACAGGTTTGGGTTGAACAGCTAGTTGAACCTATGTGCTTGTTTTCTATAGAACGTTAGGCTTGCATATCTGTCAATGACAATGAAATGAAACAAATGTATTTGGAAAAGTGTAGCTCAACTGGACTGGATGTGTTCTTGAAAACACTTCATCTCTCATTGAGGAGATTTTACAGACACGGAACTGATCACATCTTGGTATTTTAAAAAAAAATACTAAGGATGTAAAGTGAAGTAGTGCACCGGTGTAAACCTCTAGGATCTTTAACCACATTTAAGATCCTTAAAACTACAGTCTACTGCTATCTACGAAGAGCTATGAAGAGCAATGCTCTCTTTATTTGAGCTAAATTATTAAATTTAGCTCCTCTTGAAGAGCTGCCAAGTGGATCAGAATTACATCCCTTTTAGAGCCTCTTGTGGCCATTCACGAAAGCAGGTTTTGTCATTCGTGCCTTCTGTCATTTCTGCTGTACACTTGCCCAAACTGAACCAGACTAAAGCAGAAGCTCATGTAAAACAGAGCTCAGGTCTGCAAACAAGTCAAATGGTCACCCAGATGAACAGACATGTACAAAAAAAAAAAAAACAAAGTGTTACTGTGAGCAGGCTAGCATCAGTCTGTGCCCTCTCATGTACAGACCTGGGAGAGTTTGATGGGAATCTATTGTGTCATCAAACTGCAAATTAGGCATGTAGTTCATGCTGCTGTGGGGTTCAAAGCCCCTCAGGATGGAGAGAGTTTTAAAGCAGACACAGCAGAGGATGACATGACTGATGTACAACCAAACTCAAAGTCTTTACATCTCACTTTGTCGTCGTCGTCTTTTTTTATTTATATATTTTTTTTCTATTTTCGCAGAGAGCACCCTTCCTCCCTTTTATGTTTTAATTGACTGTTCTTTCAGAGCGTCGGGGGACCGTGCATAACAGTCTGCTAATCCCCTTGTGATCATCACAACCAAAACCCAGCCTCACTGGGACCAGATCCTGCACCATAT
>JAPTHA010000005.1:6577912-6597877 GCA_029814585.1 Gymnapogon annona | reverse complement strand
ATACTTATAATGGACTTAACTAATTATATCATGTGGTTAAGACATTGCTAACATTAGCTGTCTCCCAATATGTCCATCCCATCCTAATTGTCACTTGCACAAAATCCTTTGTTCTTGTTGCTGCCAGGACAATAAACAACAGAGATAGTGACTGACTGATAATGACTGATGACACATTTTCTTAATTATTCCCAACTGTTTTATATATTCATCATTTCTTTACCTGACCCTTGTTATGGAAATTTCCTGTTATCAAGACACGGGAGAAAGCGTTCATAAAACAATTTAGGGCAAAAGAGCAAAGTCTAACATCATGGTCTGAAGACAGGAATTAAATAGCCAGTTTGTGCGTAAAGATGACGCACGAACATGATATGCCATTTCACGTCCTTCTCAGGCCCTCCCAAGTTTGTGTCGCCAATGGGCGACAATGGCAGTCAGTTAAACAAAACACAAGTCCCCAAGTAAGAGCTGTAATCTTTGTCATGACGTAGAGAAGCCTGTAGTTAGGAGTTCATATCTGATTGTTTTGGAACCAAATGTACAGGCATGACAACTCTGGTACAGAGGGGCCTTGGGACACACACGGGATATCATGATGCACATTTCATTAAATTACTCTATATTAAAATAGGACACAAATCACTCATATTCATAGCTCATAATCTGTCCATCACACCCTCTACGTACAAAGTCAAATTTACAGTCTTGTTACTGGTAGGCATGTCACAATAACAAATTTTGCTGGACATTAAATTGTCCCAAAAATTATTGCATTGCATAACATTGCTGTTTTGATAAGCTTTTTAAACCAATATAATAACAATGGTATAGTAATCCAAGTATACACCTTTTATAGAGACAAAACTTTTATTTCTTAAGAATAATTAAAATTGGAATTATGATGATTTCTTTCGGCTTTTTCCCTTCCGGGGTCATCACAGCGAATCCTATTATCCTACGTTGGATGCTCTTCCTGACACAACTCACTAGACGCTCATGCCGGGAATCGAACCCGGGTCCCCTATGCACCAAATTGGAATTATATTACTGGAAAAAAATACATTGCAAATATCCCAAATAAATAATCTAAACAACCAAAATTTGTGTCAATGCCAGCTTTTGGACGGTGTTAAAGGTGTGTGTGTGTGTGTGTGTGTGTGTGTAGTGAAGTCCATTGTATGTGAGTGCAGGCTTTGACACTGTTGCTGTCGTGTGTACAAAAAGGCAGATCCAAATGCAGAGGGTTAAGGAAAAAGGCTGAGTTTATTTACTCAGATATAGAAAGAAACAGAAATAAAAAGTACTCTAATAACGAGTCAAAAAAGGTTCTAAACAAAAAGCGAGTCAAAAAGTGACTCAACAATTCTCATATATAAACACCACTAACTTAAAATACTCCAAAGGTCGAAGAGTCCACTTCCCATTAAACAAAAATATAATCCAAAAACAGCTGACAAAACGTTGGTCGGGGAGGGGCAGTAGGCAGCTGCGGAATGCACTGGAAAACACAAAAGAGTCCAAAACCAGAAGTCTCTCTTAGGCGACGGTACCGATGTGATTCTCAGACAACGCTCCATCGAAGTGGTGAAGGGCTGTGTCCTTCTTAAAGTCCTCTTGACCATCCAATGCACTGCAGGTGGTGGAGTTCACCTTAGGTCAGCACTCGGAGGAGTTGACCTCAGGGACAGGTAAAGTTAATCTCACAAACAAACAGAAACTTCCAGCGTCCCTACAAAATAAGAGGGACCATGAGAGTTGCACTTATATTTATTTTGCTTTGTAAATGCAGTGACACAATGATGGTGGACGCACAGCCCCATTCTGCCTGATTGGGTGAAGGTTTTTTTTTTACCAGCTGAGAAAACTGCAGTGGATGTTTGTGTTTGAGGTGAAGGTGTATGTTTATATTGTTGTCACATTTAGTAGGAACTCCACAAACTCTTTTCAAACAAATGCTCATACCAGCTCATTGAAGTTCTGCACTCATTTGTCTTGAATTCAAAGTGTTCCTACACGTCAGCTATAACTTTCAGTCTAGAAACCAATTTTATTTCCTCCGAATCTCTCCCTCTGCTCCTCACAGACCCTCACGCTGAAGTCCCGGTGAAGTTACCTCGTTATCCAATGTCTTTGATAAATAAAACATTATTGAGGCCGGCAAACTTATCAAGCTTATTTTTCATTATCAAGAAATTAATTTATTTATTGATTATGTTGACAGGCCTAGTTACTGGAACCATTTAATCACAATGACCGTGTAAATGGTATGTTATATTCAGAACAGGAAAGTTGAAGCAATATATCGCTTTGAGGTTCAAAATAAAACAGAGTTTTTATCAAAATGGTTTTAGAGAGAAGTTTAATGCAAATCTAGGGGTCAACCTATGGGATCCAGGGCTTTTTGGAGGAAACCCAGGTGGCCGTCAGGTGGCAGTCCAACTTTGAAATACTTGTGCAGTCACTTCTCTTTCAATGACAGCCCCTCGGCTGGTGTTCTGATCACTCTAGCCATCTTAAAACTCACTCTGTTCAATTACATGAAGTACATGATGGTTTGGTGTTTGTGTCATTTATTGCATTAATTCCACATTGAATATAAAATGACATAAAGTAAAGTGTATGCAGTAATTCTGCTAGAATTGAATCACATTCATTCACACTACTATTGTGTAAAATAGCGGAGCTTTGATATAAATGTGCCCAAAGTCACAGAGCAGCTGGAGGTTTTATACTGACTCCAGAGCTTCTACCACACAACTCCCAGTGGCCTCGTGCTTTTCTGAAGACCAACAGCATTAAAGCCTTCCTCCACTTATTACAACCTCATAAGGCACATGGAGGTCAGGACCTTTACTCCTAAATCCTGACTCGATCTAGATGAGTCCAGCCCAGTTGTTACTGTGTTTGTGTACTCATCATGTCATTGACCTGTCAGACTGTCACGCTCCGAGCCCAGCTTCTGTTCGTCAGAGAGCAGATGCATGTTGCTGATCATTTTTGGACTTATTTAATAATTAAGTGCCCTTGGTCCTTCTTCTCTGCTGTAACGTCGCCTCGTCTATTGCTCAGGAGACAGAATGTGTGTCTCAATAGATTGCCACAATGTGAATATTTAAAGGAAACACCATGAATAAATCAATGCCCTACAACTGAGTGTACTTATCAGCAGCCAGCGCTTGTGACAGACAACTGGATCAAACCCAAACAGCCTCTGGTTCAGATATATCACTCTTGACTGGGGTTCAAGTGCTGTATGTTCTGCAGAAATCCTGGCAAAGAACACAGGCTTTATCAGCAACACTGATATTAATTTCTATTTTTACAAGCAGTTTATATTAGTATTCACTCACAGCTGCTGCATATACAGTAAATGCTGAGCCTGGTCTTTTTAGTGATGATATCACTGAACCTAACAAATATACTGTAGGTGCAGTGGTGAGTCTGTTGGGCCTCGAGGAATTCATTCCCAGGGGCCCTGACAACTAGAGCTCATCACTATGATGTTGAAAAAAATCACCCAAAATGTACGAAATCTAAACTATATTTTAATTTCATTTGTAGGTGCTTCAAATATGTATAATCCTTACAATCTTATCATGTAAACACCCAAATATGAACAAAAAAGTAAAAATATAGTTGCCGCGATGTCACGAGGATACTGCTAATAAAGTTGCATACAAGTACACAGTGAATTCAGGTGGCCGTAGAAAATTGTTTTGCTGTTTTTATCTGCCACACCTAAAAGGCCGGTCCATGAAAATATTGTCTGACATTAGACCGGTCCACGGCACAAAAAAGGTTGGGGACCGCTGCTCTATAGAAAACGGAAATCCCAAGTTGCACAACAAAATAAACTTGCAACACCACACACTACAATCTCCGCGCCTCGTCTCTGTAACTGCGGCAACGTGAGCACCGAGTTAGCAAACGTTTGGCTGGCTTTAGCACGGCAGCGGCTCACGTTACTACAGTGGGAACGTCTATGTTGCAGAGATTGGAGGACTCTGCGTGTACTCGTCTTAACCGTAAAAACTCCACTTCAAGCGCAATTCCATTTCAGATGGCAGCTCAGTTTAGCCATTTGCTAACTCGGCGGCTCATGTTACCACAGTGACAGCAGCAATAAGTTTGAACAAGGATGCAAAAAGGGTTGTGACTGTCAGAACAAGAACATTGTAAAGAAGGAGTCTGCTTTAGCTTTGTGGATGAATGACTGCAGGAAAAAGAACATAATGCTGAACGTTATCACGTGAGTCACAACCTATCCTATTGACTATTAAAATAATTTTTTTAGTGTTTCTAAAATATCATGTGTTTCTATTATAGTTATTTGTAAGAATACCTTTATATTTTTTTTTTCAAAATGCTGAAAACAGATTTTGATCTTTGTTTTCATTCTATAGTACAGTATTGTATTTTATCATTCATTCATTCATCTTCCAAATCCTTTGCAGGGTGGCGGGGGTCACTGGAGCCTATCCCAGCTTCTCAGGGCGAAGTCGGGGGGGGACCCTGGACAAGTCGCCAGTTCATTGCAGGGTCATCATTCATACACATTCATACAGGGATGGGGAAGGTGGGTGAAGTGTCTTGCCCAAGGACACAATGATCAGGAGAGAGCGGGAATCGAACCACCAACCCTTCGGTTACCAGATGACCTGCTCGACCACCCAAGCCACGGACACCCCTCATTGTATTTTATAATATTTGTAAAAAATAAGCTGACTACTTCACGGATTTTGCCTATCACAGGTTCTTTTTGGAATGTAACCCCTGTAATGAACGAGGGTTCACTATATGTTTCATTTTTGCTTTTAATGAATTTCATTCTTGGGTGTGACAAGCTGCTCTTATTGGGGTTGTTTGAGGTCAGTTCTACATAGGGTTAAAATGACTGGTCGGGAAGCGACAGGTTGATTATTTATGATAATTGTGTAATGAAGTCGTCCCTGGCATTGCGGATGCAGCTGAGGAGACCACAGCCAGACAAGCAGAAAAGTTGCATGCTGACAACAAAATACAATCAAAGTCATATAAAAGAAAGAGCAAAGTAAAAATTTCTAAACATATATGTGCCTCTGTGCCGTCTATGTGGATCTAATAATGAAGGAACCTTAGCCTCCGCTGGTATTGCCTTCCTCACAATCCCACAGTATCAATTGAGTCAATCAGAGCTTATTCCACAGGCTAGGGTAGGACACTGGGACCTTATTTTCAGATAGAGGCTTGGCATTATCATTCATATTAAACAATAACCCAATGGCACTTATTTTCAGAGAACAATATCAGCGGTCAATCAATAATGCATCCAAAGTTCAATTTGAAATTGATATTCTGCTTGCAGTTAATATCATGTGGCTGCTCAGCTTTGGCTCTGTGTCTATGAAGGAATTACCTGGCTAAATAATCAAATGCTATAGTGTGAGTGGCTGCTACACAGCAGATATTTATCTCCTGGGAGGACAGCTTAATATCGCAGGAAACATTAATATAAGAGGAGGATAAGCAAATACTTGTGGAGATAAGATGACTGCTATCAAGCAGCTAAACGATTTTCGACTACCACATGTCAATAATAGGAAAGCTTATGCATTTGTAAAAGTTCTGCTTTATTGCCGATTTACATAGAAATTGCCTTATTTTAGACTAAATAAGGACTTCTTTCATTCACTTATTACAGCTCTTTATCCGAGGTCTGGGATAGGATATGGTATTGATTGAGAGTGGTTCTATGCTAGTGCTCTGCATTGATGGAGCAATTTTCAACACTTAAGAATGGCCGTCCTATCCTATTGTTGCTTATCAGAGAGGAGAAGTAACACAAGTACATTCACTCCAATACAGAACTGCAATTGAGTGCTGAGGTATACTTTGCTTGATTCTATCTGTTTTTATGAGAGCGGCCATACATTAGGTTTCACTGTACAGCACAGGTATGGCTGTTTCTGTGCAGATTCTGCATGAAAACAAGGGGATCCAGGTGGTCTTGACTGCTATCAAAACACATGAGTCGCCCACAAAACGTGGGTGAATTACTGAGCATAAAAACCCAAACTGTCAAAATCGTTACTTAGAGGAGGAACGAGTTAAAATTCACAACATGCTATTTGTTTTGCTGATTTTTATTGGAGGTAATTTTACTTGTAATTCTATGAAAGTTATTTACTTCTTTGGTCTTGATTATAAAATAACATTGTCTTTGCTGCTCTCTGGTTCACTTGTGGAAAAGGAACTTTTGATCTCAATGAGGATTACACCTGGTTAAATAAAGGATAAGAACTCGTATTATTCTGTCAACCATTTCAATTTCTCTTCACAAACATGAATAGGTTTCAATTAAACTTACAATCAGCAGCGATTGAGCCCACTCTCCTTTGCAAATACCAGAATGCACCACAGTCAGGAGGATTTGACATCCTGTGTCCATAATCATGATATTAAATATCAGAGTTATTATGAATAATTTCATGTTAAAGGCAGCAAAAAAAAAAGGCAAAAAAGCTTCATTCTGTAATTTTGTGAAACTCAGCAGAACTGAATGCATAGTTAATTTCTAAATGTATTTTTGGGAATATTTTTTTATCCTTTTCTTGCACTATGATACTGACTGCTTTTGTGGCTGTTGTTGATGTTGCACACCGTTGTGCTGTCATTTAATCTGGATATATGTTTCCAGACACACACACACACACACAACAGATAGGAGAGCCTGGGCACCGAAAACCAGTGAAATTTCCATATAACAAATACATGACTGAAACACACATTCATTTTAATTTAAATAAATAGTATCTGGGATGGGCTCCAGTGACCATGCAAAGGATATAGCGGGTTTGGAAGATGAATGAATGAATGAATGAATGAATCTTCAAATAGTGATGCATGTACCCAAGTGGTGATACCCTAACCCAAAAAAACTTTCATTGGCCACCACTTGCTCGACACTCTGATCGTCCATTATGAATGCAGTTGTATAAATCCTTTCAACAGAGGAGCAGCAGTTTAAGTATAGTAGTGTCAATTATTTCACCCACAAGCTCAGTGTTAGAAAATCAAAACAACCTCTCAAAAACTCAATATTTTGTAAGTCCGAAATGTGTGTTACATTCCTGGCTTCTTAATCCAGACTTTAAGGGCCTGGATATGATGTAAACTATGTGGTTTTAGGGTTTTCTCACCTGCTTGAGGCCACATGACATGACAGAGTGGCCATGCATGTGAGTTTGAGTGTCCTCAAATGATGTCAGATGTCACATGGTGCATTTCTAACTTCATTTTATTAATTATCTTTATTTACAGAATAATGGTGTTTTTGATTGCGTAAAAATCTGTACGGTGGCCAAATTAAAAAGGAGTCAGCCTTTCACAAGCCAAAAGGTAAATGAGTCAAATTCTCTGTGGCAGGAGATCTGTTACTTGGGTAAATAGTGAGGCAGGCGACATGCATGAAATACAGCTGCCCCCACAGACACCCACAAACTATTATTGATGAAAACATAATGGTGCATTCTGCTCTCCCTCTGTGCCTGAGCATTAGCACACAAAGACCATAAGAATAATTATTATTTCAAGAGAACAAATATTACCCCTTGGGCTCCAATTATTTTCATGCATTGGCTCCTTCAGTCTTTTTTTTTTTTAACAGTAAAAAAATTTGTTTTGCTCCCATCCTGTGGAGTTTCAACGTGATGCATAATGAAGGTAGGTCATGGAGATATGGACATGCTGTAAGACCTGCTCACTACATCTGGATTCAACTGAACATGAGGGACTAGTTTGAAGAGATGCTCCAGGTGTTGGTTTGAGCAAAACAGACGCCAATGATGGGGAACCCTACGCATCTCGAAAACGGATCATTCAGCGTAATTGCCTGATTGACAGACTTTGAGTAATTGATGGGTTGCAATATAAACACAAATAACAATAGATGCTATTCATGACGCATATACTGTAAATCTCATGGGAATCTCTCTGTGATGGATCTTTGTCACTCCAGAGATAAAATAAGTGTCATGCCAACAGAACTTAAACAGCAGAACCAACACATTAGTCAAGTTATTTCAATAAACCTATTGAATTGAAATTAAATATATACATGACTCACCAAACCAACTGCTTTATTTAAGCTCCTCAGGGTTCACAATGTTCTGCTGAAGCATCTTTATTACTTTAAGCCATATCTAGATCTAGTTCAAAGGTGAGACACATGCAACCATTTCAGTAATTTCAGACAGACGATGATAGGAAATTAGCAGATTTTTGCCTCTTGCACTTTGGTGGCAATAAAATAATCATATATTTAAATTCATAAACGATGGGCAATATACATGAAAAACAACTAACAAACCAAAAATGTACTATACCAACATTTCCACATAAATGCATCTACCATTAACGTTCTACTGTACCTGCAACAAACAGGATGAACACGGCTGGGAAGATCCTGGCCTGAGGTTCACATCCTAATTAGGTTAATAAAATCACAGTCCTGTACTGGAATACCTTAGTTGGAGGATGCATTTCCTGTGGCATTGTCTTTTACTCAAGGACAAGTATTGATGATGTCAGAGTTGAACCACCGTGGAAGGTCTCCATCACAACCCAAAGATCCTCACTGAGGTTTAGGTCTGGACTATGTTGTGGCCAATCTGTGTGTGGAAATGATGTATCCTGTATCACAGTTTTCATCCCGACATTGTGATATGTCATGAAAAACATCCACTCATGTCCATGAAGGACCTGGTCCTTCAATAAATTTTGATTAGTATGACCTAATTTCATGTCCACATAATGATCATAATTAACATAGACCTGATCAAGTGTCTCAACCCCAGATCAAAACACTGGTGCCACAGGATCAACCCGAGGCACCATCCCTCTGGAAGAGGGTCAATCTGGACTCATCAGACCACGTGACCTTTTCACATTGAAACCCAGTCCAATCCTCCTGGCCTGATTCTTTAAAGAGGCATATCTTGATGAATTTTCCAGTGCCCCTGCCCTTGAGTTGGTCCCAGGGCACCTTTAATGTCAGCTACTAATGTGCTAATTGGTAATGCTATGTTCTATTTGTATTATGATGCGTGAAATGCAGAGACAAAAATTTCCCTAGAGGGTTAATTGAGTTGACATTAACTTTTTCTACTACTGCTATTATTATTATTATTATTTATTATTATTATTATTATTATTATTATCAATTCAATTATTATTATTATCCATATTTATTGACAATCTGTGAAACCATTGCTTGTAATTGGAAATAAAGCCTCTAGTTTCTTGGGTAGTATGGTTAGTATGTTGCCAGCATATGAGGTCACGGTTACATTTGAACCATGTATGAACTGATGTGGTATGTTTTAGCCACATGCAGCAAAACAAAAAAAAAACAAACTTGGAAATGTTCCCTTTCAAGGAAAAGGCTAATGCAAGTCTTTTCGCTGCATACTTGCTCCATTACAAACTAAACCTTAGGAAAAGTTACATGGAGTTTTGCTCCAAAACACAAATCTTAAAAGGTAACATTGGAATTATTTCTTGAGCGTTTACATGGTATGTGTTTGTTTCACTCTTCCTACATTTTTCGTCTTTGTAACCATCTATAAGCAGTATCCATTTAAAAGAAGTAACCAAATGCTCTGCAATCACTGGTGTCTTCAAAGTCAGAGTAAAGTTTATTCCAACTAATTGGCAGCAACATAAAAGGGAAATTGCATGAGCAGGATGTGAAGACACAGAGAAATCTCCAAATCTTTTTCTTTTCCTTTTTGAAATTTATCTGACTGTTTTCTTTCATACGGCAAAAACAAAGCATTTGCTCGTTAATGATGAAAGAGCTCCATAACTCCCATGTTGATTGACGATCACTGAGATGTATGACACCTCTCAACTTGTCATAGAGGAGTTATTTGTACTCTGCTGCGATCCATTCTGTGAGGAAAGACCAGATGTCCCGTCTTAATTAGGCCGGCAGTGATGTTTTTAATGACTTCTAGCCCATTACAGGCAGTGGAAGAGTTTTCAGATCTTCCTCCTGTCACTCCTGTGGGCCTGCTGCTCTTTGTCTCAGGCTTGAATATGAGTTTTGACACATTTAAATCCTCCAAAGACAGTCAGGAAGGGCGGAAACACATGAGCACAAGCGTACACACGAAACCCAAAGCCTAAGACAAAGAGTTGTTGAATTTGTTGTCGAAGAATGAGAGCAACTTTCCCTAATGTCTTGTATGTTGTTCGTTTATCATGTGCACTTCATTTATGGAAATGTAGGCAAGTATTGCAAAATATATTTAATTCATGGTATATAAAGTTGAAAAACTAGGCCATTGTAGTTGATGCAGGATCTGCAGTATGTGCTCCTTAAATAATAGTGCAAAGGAAGGGGAAAAAAAACATCCTCCGAGGAATCTGTGTAGTTCTCTCTCTAAGGTTTTGAGTCAGACAACACCTTCTTTTCTCTTTATTCCCTCCCCCTTTGCTTCAGCTCTCTTTCTTCTCTTTGATTATTCTGTAGTTCTGCTCTCTGAATTCTCCCTTTTATTTTTTTCTTATCCTATTTTTTTTTTTTTTTGCAGCTGAGACACCATAATATTGTCAAAGATAGTCTTTCCCTCTCATTCACTTTAACATGATCGTGGCTCAAAAAACACTCACAATGAAATAAAGATCAGAAAAGGCAGCTCATTTAAGCGGCAGAGATCAAATATGAATCTAGTCTATTTGCACTGCTATCCCTTTCTGTGATGTGTCAATGAGTAACATCTACAGAGCCCTGTTGGAGGAGGCGGAGAGGTGAACCGACACGCCACCCTCCTGTCTATCTGCGGCACATGAAGCACCTCAAGGTAAAGATAGAAGTAAGTTTCTGAACAAATGTTATTGCTTGCTGTAATGAGGGTATAAAATGTTATTAATATTTTAGAACAAGTCCTATTTTTCATTTCTGAAATCCACTGTGGGGCTTCTTTTCAAAGGGTTTCAGTCAAAACCCAATGGGAGATTCAATTGACTTTAATCTTGCATTCGTTTGAAAATTTGAGCCCATTAGTTAACTTTGCCTTCACTGTGCAGTTTTCATTGCATTTCAATGAAGCCGCTTTCCTGTGGTGTTAAAACACTAATAGTTGCTTCAAATAGCAAATGAGAAATATGGAATGAGAGCATAAGAGAGAATAAGAGAGGAAGGAAAAATGAGACAGAGGAAGAGGAGGAGATGTTAAGTCTGGGGAAAATATTATGAAACATCTAAATTTTCATTTAGACATCCAGCGTTTTGAGATTCTATGTATATATGACCTTCGAGCTTCAAGAAATTCAATGCACCGCTGTGAGGTACAGCCATGATATATTTATATGTTGGAGTGTATAATTTGCAGATTGAGACACAACATTAGGTATGCTGTGCCACCTTTCATGCTCTGACAACACATCAGCTGCATCCATGCAGCAAAGCTAATTGGTGCAACACATTGTGGCTGCAGCAATGAGAGGTCAAAACGACCATAATCAAATAAAGTAATAAGGGTGGGACTTGAATTATTCTCTTTGATGTCAGGTGGACCTTGGAAATGAGACTCTCTAATTGCCGTGGCTCCATAATATTTCTCTTTTTTTCCTCTCTTTCTGGACTGTGTTCACATGTGTCGGAGTCAAGCAGCGGCAAACGAGGCCAGTGTTGAATGAACAGAATCTGCAAGAAATGTAAATACTGTTGTGTTCCTCACCCAGAAAAACAGCAGATAGTCCAATCTGCTGGATGTATATATGATCAACTAGCCAACTCATTGTCTACACGTAGGCCTTCTGTCTTTGGATTCACCCCTTCCTCTTCTTAAGTTCCACCCGTTTGTCCAAATACAGTCACTTCTTGTTCCAAAAAAGACCGGGATGGATACAAACCAAAGTGATGTTCCACAAACCAGTGGATGACGTCAGTGAAGCTTCAGATACTTTTATATACAGTCTATGGCCTCTCTTCCATCTGCTGTCACTATACTCAGCCTGAGCCAAACTTTGGAGATCTATCCACCCAAGGCTAGCTCATCTCTACTCAGTATGATGGATGTGAATGCTCTTCATACAATATATCCCCCTTAGACTTTAAGTTCTCGGAAATTGCCTTTTTGTGGATTCATGAGCGAGGGCATTGAAAGCCTCCCAGCAGTGCTTTCACCAAACATTTTTCAAAAGGTGTTTGTGTCACCGAACTCATCTAGCTCCCCACTCAGCCATCCCCTTCCAACATACAGCCTTCACCCAATTACAATAAGGTGAGAAACCCATGGGGGTCAGTGGAAGGGACTGCATCCACTCTGTCCACTGCCTTTAACCAAACGTCATTATGCTTTTCATCACACGCTAAACAGCTCTCTTTTTCACCGAGAATCCCTATTAATGAAAAGTAGGTCAAGTGCAGAGCTCCAAAAGGAATGCCAAAATCTCCCACCCCTGCAACACCCTTGCTGCCAGCCCGACCCCATGGAAAAACGTTGTGAAGAAGAGACTCTCTCCAGAGATTTGTCACGCCTCTCAGCCAGCATTGGCTCACATTAAATGTATGTACACATCAAAGGAAATGATGATAATGGCCATTTCACAAGCACCCTTTGCATTGTTAAATTACTTAAACGCCTCTCCTGTTAGTGACTTAATAGTTTAAGTTGCCAAAGCGAAACCAGACGGCAGATCTTACATAGATGCCGAGGTATCATGTGGATGTGAGACCATGGGTCTCTTTGTCTTGTAGGGATCCCTCCTACCTTGCAGTGCAGTCCTTCCTCAAATCAAAGCTCATGTTGTTGTTTCCCCTGCCTCTGTTTAATCAAGGAGGCCCATCCCCCTCCCCGCCATCATCACAAGCTACTGACACAATGCCTGACTAATCCTATGCCCAGCTTTGGGATATGGCACCCACACAGTCAAATGAGCAAACAAAGAAGCTTAAGTCTTCTATACTGGATTAAGGAGGTATAGGAATAATGGTGGGCCATAGATATCCAGTGAGCATGGCGGCTGGCTAACCCCAGGAACCCCGTCACCCCAAGCCAAGTGTTTCAGACTGTCTGAGCTCAACTGAGATCAGCCCATCTGTCATGACCCTAAGCCTGGACCTTTGACAGGATACTCCGCTTTCTCTGACCATCAAGTGTCTTGTTTATCTCAATAAACACATCAACAATCAATACCAATAAGCATCTCGTCACCATTTTGAAACAGATGCCTGACAGTCCGAGGCACTGGCAAAAAAACTTTTTCCACACTTAAGTGGATGAAGGCGGCAGAGTGACGGCTTTCCACATCACCAACGATGCAGCACAATACTGGGTTTGTATTCCTGTATAATCCAGTGCACACACACACTGCATCTGTTTATACAAACTCAGCTAAGCAGTGATCACGGTTAGAAAATGACACTGTAATAAACTTTTTGATGACATATTTGGAAAATAATTTCCCACAATTTTCAGGTAGTTATTAATTTGTGTATTAGTTTGAATAAATCCAGTCAATTTCAAAAAATATACATAGTAACTTTTTTCAATGACTGCTACTTACTAAAGAAACTAATAACATGACAAAATGTGACAAAGGCTTTCAAATGACTTGATTAATTTAAAAAAAAAATTCACAGCACCAGTTTGGTATTAGTGCAAATGGATCTTTGGGGGAAAACCAGAGATTGCTCTGCTTTATTGATCTCCTATTGAAGTAGCTCAGTACTATGAACAGGTCTGTTGATTTTTTTAAAGACAGAAGTATATTTAGACAAAAGGGTGGGCTTGGGAAGAGCAAGAGCTGATGGTCCAAACTAATGCTAATTCAGTGATAATATGGCTCTTAGTCTAAACATTTGCTTCAATAAACAGTACTCTGATTCAGCATATGAGACGTTTTGAAAGCCTCTATTAGTTCAAAAATTTTAGCAGCAGTGGAATAATTTACAGAAGGATTGTAAGTACACTTATTATGAGGTCCCAGTGTTGTCAACCAGACCGAAATTATTCCTGGAAAAGGCAGAGTTAGAACTGCTAGAGATACGTTTATTGGAAGTTTTTTGGGAGTGAAGCTTGTTGGAAGCTAACTTCCAGTGGCCGCCAGTTGCATTAAACGAACAAATACCATTGCAACCAGTGGTTGCTCCATGTTCAAATTATTCTTCATACATACTGTCTTACATCATGCAGAAATTGAAGCTGAAGTGTTCAGATTAGTGAATGTGGCAATTAGAATCCTTTCAAGTTGACATAAAAATAAAACTTCCATGTAGGATTTTTTTTTCCTCTTGTCATTTGATCCCACTGATTTCTGTTTCTGATGGACAAAATGCTATGCTATGTGGACGCAGGCGTAAGTCAATAAATCACTGGACCCTTAAATAAAGCTGAACCAAGTGTTGCTTGAGACCCAGAGGCAGCAAATGAGACTTGAAAGCCAAACCTCACCCTGAACCAATGGAGAAGTACCTCGAAGTAGTTCAGGTTGAAGTGTAATACCACGGATGACCTGTAGGTTCTCCTGTCTCTCATAGAAACAGAACTTCAAAAATAGTAGTTTCTCAGGAGTTCGAGTATATTTTGCTTTATTTAGATCCTAGAATATGAGTCAGTGGTCCCTTTATTCAGTTATTGTAGACTATGTATGTTTTTTGGAGGTTATAGAGGTTGTGATAGGTCTGAGTGACAGCTCACGTTTGCTGAGTGAAATTTTCCAAACTCCCATATAAAACTTATTTTGTCTTTCAGACAGCAGTTCTCTTTTATGTAACTGTCCAAATCCGGTCACTTCCAACATTGCACGATCTCCATAAA
Organism: Gymnapogon annona; assembly: GCA_029814585.1. Taxonomy (NCBI): domain Eukaryota; kingdom Metazoa; phylum Chordata; class Actinopteri; order Kurtiformes; family Apogonidae; genus Gymnapogon; species Gymnapogon annona. Next base: position 6,583,067 of record JAPTHA010000005.1, on the reverse strand, counting down.
CCCTACTTTTTATGTAAGGTGTGCAGTCTCATTTTTTTCACCATTATATTGAAATACATTCTTGCAGTTTAACACTGTGATCCACATTCAAGGCCTCTGAGTTGTAACTAGTTTTGCAGTAATGAAAGTAATAGCGTCCATTGTTTTAGCAGAAAAATGAATGCGATGAAAAGTCTGCAGTGCTCCACTATTGTGTAATGAAAGATGGTGAGCGACCACCACAACAAAGTGTGCAATATCCAATAGATTATGGAGCAGGTGGGATTTAATACTCGACTGGACTGTTCAAAGCAGGTGCTTTGGTGGGTGTGCATATTCCTAACAGCATATGTGTAGGTGTGTGCGGAGCTTTGTGGTTTGTGTATGTGTGTTTAGAAGCTGCATTTCTGTTTGTATTTGTGTGTAGGTGTGTGTATCTGTGTGTCAGTCAGTCTATGAGTGTTTAAAGCCTCAGTCATTGGACCCGAGGGAAAGGAAAATGAAGGAAAAGGCACAGGGCAAAGTTGGGGGTCTGTATCGAACCTGGGCCATCTACCCACGATCCCTGCTGCATCCAATTTCAGCACCAACGCTTCCTGTTAAACCCCATCAAACAGACACACAGTGGCACAAAGGAAAACCTCATCTCCACGGGAAACTAATCCGTCGGTGTGCGCTGTAAGCCTGTCAGGTTTTTTTTTTTTTTTTTTATTGAAAGAAGTCATCACTCATTTCGCCAAAGATTAAAAGTATGGCTAAATTGAGAAAATCCGCTTAGGAATTCTGAATTTAAATACTGAGTTGGAGGGGCAGCCAGGAGAGATGCCAAGGCTTGTGGGGAGCACAGACAGGTATGGGAGGTGAGATAAATTGAAAATATACATATTTGTTTTTGTAGTTGGATTTTCCATAACCATCATAATGTTTTTTTTTTTTTTTTTTAATATTTGAGTAAAAGCAGACGGTGGAGGGGAGCTGGAAGCAGTAGGCCTCCCCTTTCTCATATGGCAGAGGTAGGAAACCAGAGCGCCTCACCTCACAGGCAGTGTCCTGATTGGAGATTTCAGCTGCACAGACACGCATGTGAAATGACTTCCTGTGAATTTAATTGCCTTGCTGTTGGCAACAAGGTGTTTCAGAAGGGAAATGTCAATTTCTTACCAGCTTGTCTACGGAGGGCAGGTCAATACACAGCTCTATGATCTACAGCACATCGCTGCTGTGTCTCTGTTTTAGTGAAGGTCAGGACAGTAAGGAACTTTTAGCTGCACAGTTATCCATGAGTTAGTTTGTGACTGTTACAGCAAAAATAAACCAACACTTATAGTTTGTTACTACATTTATATTAAATGTAGTGTTGTTTTTGATTCTGACTGGAGGTTGGAAATGTTCAACATTTAGATCCATTATGTAATCATTTATTTGAATAAATTGGATGCAATAATAGGGGTGGCCGTGGCTCAGGTGGTAGAGCAGGTCGTCTGGTAACCAAAGGGTTGGCGGTTAGATTCTCGCTCTTTCCTGATCATGTGCTGTTGTGTCCTTGGGCTAGACACTTCACCCACCTTGCCCATCCCTGTGTGAATGTGTGTGAATGATGACCCTGCGATGAACTGGCGACTTGTCCAGGGTCCCCCCCTGCCTTCGCCCTGAGTAGCTGGGATAGGCTCCAGTGACCCTGCAAAGGATGCAGCGGTTTTGGAAGATGAATGCATCATAACATAGACACCACTGAGAGGCCAAAAAATGAAAGGAAAGGAAAGGTGTTGAACTCTGAGCTGAAGTCCAGGAACAGCATTTTCACATCTGTGTTTTTACCCTCCAGGTGCTCCAGGCTCTGGTGAAGAGCAGAGTAGATGGCGTCCTCAGTGGAGCGGTTGGACTGGTAGGCAAACTGGAATGGGTCAATGACGGGGGCAGTTCAGCCACGATATAATCGTTAACCACCTGATGGAAGCACTTCATGATGGTCAAAGTTAGTGCAATGGGACGAAGGTCGTTAAGGCATGTGATGGTGGAAGACTTGGGAGGTGGAGGACCTCAATTCATTAGTTAAAATTGTTGACTAAACTAAGACCAAATAATATAGTTAGAGTTTAATGGTTTAATTGGAAATGAGTTTGAAGAAGGTACATAAAAACTACAACCTAACCCAAAAGAAAATACAAAAGATTTGTGGGTAAAACCGTTTAAGTTTCACTTATGAAAATTGGTTCATGACATCCTTAATAATCAATAGTCTCATAAATTTTATTCTATTTCTTACAATACTTCCTCTGAGCTTTATCAACTTCAGCAAATCAAGGATATCCTCAAAATAGCATGTGTGTAAAGTAGGGTGACCAAATATACTCTTTTGTCTGAGCCTGTCCGCTTCCCATATCCATTTTTAAAAATAAATTACTTTACCACTTTTTATAAATGTTTTTTACACGAAAATCTCTCTAAAGGTGAATTGACACATGCACAATTTCCATGTCCATCACTGTTGTTAAAGTTCCAGATCCCACTGGAAGAAAACATCAACTAACAGTCAATTCCTAAAAATAAACAACTCCTGTGCTTTTACTTTTAAACAGATAGTCATAAACTAATAGAGGATTCTAATGTGAACGAAGCAGTATAAATACAGCCTTAAATTTAAGACAACAAAAAGCTGCATTAAATGGAGACAGTTTTCCATCACCTTTAAAGTGCAAAGAATATAGTGATTTGACACTTGATCTTTATTCATATCACCCATTCTAATCACATGCAAAATGATGCCTGTATGTCAGGAATACTCAGCTGGTTACAGTAGATCTATCCACCGTACAAAGGTGTATTAAATGTTTCCTTCTGTCTTATATGACAGCAGTTGTATCTTGTCAGACCTGTTTGGAACAAACACTTTGAACTCTTTTGATAATGAACTGACTCCTACCAACACAGTGGCGTCTGTTTGTGTCACACGCGTCTGAAATGTTCTTCCAACACACTGATATCCCGCTGTCTACGAGAAGTTTCTTGCACTGACTGGCCTGAGCGCTTGTGTCTTAGGTGATAATTATGTCAGCTCCCAGACCAAATGATGTATTATTTATTTTGCAGTAACTCGCTGCTCCCTCTCCCTCTAACTGCTGGCTGAGATGTGTGCCCCTGGAGTGGTCATTAATCTGATATCTGGCCGGCCTGGGCACAGCCCCTATGATCCTGACCCAATCTCAGATCCTAATCCAAGGAGGAAGACGGCTGCAGGCCAGGATTTGGAGGCCCTGGCTATCTTTCTCTCTATAATTGATAGGTTTTAGGCGATTATACGCTTCACGTGATTACGATCTATAACGATGTATTGATTGGACTGTACCAGGATCCAACTGGGCTGCTTTTCACACCAGAGACACCTACACCCCCTCTCCACTGTCCAGTATCTGGCTGATGTACATTTTGGTTTGGAGCTATTTTGGACTTTGGAATAGGGAAGACAGTCACTGATACCATGTGTGAAATAGAATACGCGCACAGACACAAATTCTCCGCGCTTACAAGAAGTTGTTTTCTTGAATAAGTTCTACAACACTCTATGAGGCTGATGTTGATCTTTTATTTTCAGTGGGATTAAAGTGAATCACCATCATCCACGCACGATATTATGCAGGTTCCCTACTGAAATTGTGTGGAAAAGCAGACCTGACATTTCCCTGTGAGCACGTTTGGGTGATTTGCAGGTAAAAAGACATTTAGTGTTATTTCAGGTCATAGTACTTTTATATATAAATCTAGGTCACTTATAAATGTTACTTCAGTTACAAAGCAGAGCAGGCATTTTAAGTCACAACAAAAAGTATAAATACAAGCAGGTACAATTGGGTCTAAATACTCCCAATAATTCAGAACCCACATAAAAGCGCTTGTCTTGCTTAGTAGTTTCTTTGTTTTTTAAATTAAAACAGCTTTAGGCTCTCTGGAAAAAGGTGGATTTCCTCCGCAGATGCAATACGTTGTGTGTGTGCATGTGTGTATGTTGATGTGTGTATATGTACAGTTATAGGTGTGTATATTGATGTGTGTGTCCCAACTTCCTCTTAATTCTTGCAATATATTGTTTCATTTTATTGTATTTATTATATTTGTCTCCTGAGATTTTAAACAGTTCTCATTGAGTTTTTAAATAATATTTTATGTATTTTTTACACATATATTATGCGTAATATCTATCTTGTATCCTTGATTTTATTTAACCTAGGAATGACCGCATAAACATTCCTATGTGTTATGCACGAATGGCAATAAATTTCTCTTGAATCTTCTAAAATTGATTTGCAGAATGTGTATCTTCTAAAATTGATTTGCAGAATGTGTATCTTCATGTCTAGTGTATACAATTCAGTTAAGTCTGTATATATATGGGAGTAATAATATTATATTAAAATTTTGCTAGAAATTTGAAAAAAAAACATGAAATAACGCCATCAAAACACTTGGGCTTTAATTACATTTTGTTATCCGTCATGAAAGCCTATGTCACAGTTTGAATCTCTGAATTACCAAGCAAGTGTACATTTAATATTTAATGTCTCTCTAATGATGGATTACAGGCAGAAGAAGACCTGTAGTCTTGGCTGGAGGATCTTTGGTGTTAGCGATATGTGACGTATCCTCATAGATTCATGAGAGAAGAGGATGATGACCACTTGCCCCCTCAAATCTTACATAAAGTAGGAAGTACTGGTAGCCTTAAACTGTACTAATTAACTGTAAATGTATGATGTGACAATATTGTAGCTAAGGTTTGATTAGCTTCACATATCAAACCACATCATCATTGTCCATTCAGCATGTATGTTTCTGCATTCTGGATATGTACAGATAGATCAAGGACCAATCCCTTTTGCATGATGGACCAGACCGGTGTTATGGACATATGACTCAACTTGTTGCTGCTTCACCTTCATGATGCCTGTGCATCTGCTAACACAAGCTATGGCATATCTGTGAGTTTGGATATGCTTGTAGTCACCTTGTATGGGCAGCGAATTATGGTGAAACACTTGTATTTTGTATTTTAAATTCAAGGAGAAAATCAGATTCAGATTCAGATTCATTTTATTGTCATTGTTCAGACCAATGGTCTGGCAACGAAATGTCATAAAGCAGCAGCACAGAGTAGAAAAAAAGGCAGAGCAGATGTACAACA